>JAQFVV010006300.1:1670000-2270000 GCA_028023455.1 Epiperipatus broadwayi
CCCAATCCAAAAATACATTTGGATACTTTTATCAACTGGAACAACTTCATGCCTAACACATGGTGTGCCAGAAATAAACTTGGATGAAATGTGTCAACCTACTACAACAAGTCATATCATAAATTGGTGATTCGACAACACATTTGGGTGTGTCATATGTTTCAGAATTAGCAATGACAGGTAATAAAGGGAGTGCATCTCACTACTATCAGATCTGAGCCTTCAAATAGGATGCTACAGATGTCACAATGAAATGCCCAGTTCCAAGTCACATCTACTTTCAATATACTAACTTATCATTTACTTAAAAATATTTCAATGTATTTTAGACCAGCGCATATTCATTACATCTCCTTTCTAAGCCCCATTACACCATGGAATTTGAACTCAAGGAGTTCTTACAATCAACTCTCTTCAGGGATGGATTTACTCAATTATAAACTGCCCATATATATATATATATATATATATATATATATATATATCCACAGATGGCGTCCTACCAAAAACACCTATCAAGCGTATATTTCGTTTACATAAACGTCAGAGTAGTTAGTATTCACTATCTCTAACTATAATTCCACTTTCAGATCATGATTTCAAGCTATTTGCTATCGTCAGTGAAAGACAGGAATAAAGAAACTAGATCTAAATACAAACTGTTTCATAAACGCTCAGAGTTTGTATTTAGATCTAGTTTCTTTATTCCTGTCTTTCACTGATGATAGCAAATAGCTTGAAATCATGATCTGAAAGTGGAATTATAGTTAGAGATAGTGAATACTAACTACTCTGACATTTATGTAAACGAAATATACGCTTGATAGGTGTTTTTGGTAGGACGCCATCTGTGGACATAAATACAAGCGTTAGCAAGTTTTTTAACTTGCATTTTTGTTTATCATATATATATATATATATATATATATATAAGCCAGATATAGTAAAATACTGATGATGATCAATTATTTATAAAAGCAATACACAATGATGATGGTGATCATCAAACCTATAGTACTGTAAATTCCTAATGTGATAATGATGATCAACATTTAATGGTATCAATGCACAGTAATGATGGGGACAACCAAACAGAGATCAGATAGATTTAAACAATTAATTTATTAACAACATATGAAACAATAAATATTTACAAGCAAGATATACTAAAATAGATTAATATTTAGTTATCAAAAAAAATGGTTTCCTTATCATCTTGGTGACTTCATACAAGAAAACAAAGCACAAAAATTTGACTTATATTATATACAACATTATATTCTGTAATTTGTTAAATGTATATAAACATAACACAAAATAAAGAAAATCACCATAAAAGTTCATTAATTATAAAATTACCCCATTAGAAAAATTATCAGAATATTTATAAGCTAGAGTAAATGTATTATCACTATAACTGCCCACTCCCCTTTATCTATATGTAGGTTAAAGTTATGGTAGAAATTAATGACAGCTAAAGACCATTTATTCAGCAGGATTAATTATATATTCAGAATAAATAAAATTACAAGTAAATATTAGTAAAATTGATTAGTATATTATTTATCTGATCTTGTTGTCTTAAAGTCTTTCCTTCCATATTATATATATAAAAATCTTACTTGAGATAAGGTCATCTGGATGGGTTACTGTTGACTTCTAGAGGAATCTAAAAATTTACTTTATTAAAAAAATATCTCTATATATTAATTGCAGATGATTCCTTTTTAAATTTACATCAACAACACATTTCTCCATCCATTGGTTCACTTTTAAGTTGTAGGTGATCGAATTTGGAAAAATACATTTTAAATACACAATAATAATAAAAAAGCAATACATAAACTTTCAAATAAAAAATTACAAAAGTAAAAATATATATAATCATCATGTGAATTAAATATATAATTTCTCTTGAGTAAAGCAAGCATTCAGTCAATAAAAAAATGTCAATATCTATGGCTAAAAATTCCAGTTTACCAACTCTGTTGTTATTAGATTTTCTTTCCTGATCATATGAAACCATGGACAAATGGTGGTGCACCAGCGTTTCCAAAAATAGATGTTTTGATGACAAATTTTATAATCAAGCAATGATGTAGAATTTAGTTAGAAATATACCACAGTATTAAATTTTCTACCCCAGATATATCATAATGTTTCCTGTATTATAATGTATATTTATAACTTAGCTTGATTATATATATATATATATATATATATATATATATATATCAAGCTGTTTTTTTATATATATATATATATATATATATATATATATATATATAATAGCTTTAAAAAAACAGTTACTTTTTTTTTAGTAGTTTCAGATTTCCTTTGCATTAATATTCCTATAATGAATTTAACTTGTAAAAGAACTTGATTCACTAATCATTCATTACTATTAATTTTAAATTAAAGTTTAACTTCTGGAAACAACAAACATTTTTCCTTTAAATGTCAAAAAGTTATTTTCCTTTATAAAAAAAAATGAAAACTTAACTTCCTTGCTGTCTTTTTAATTCCCGGTCTCTCAACCATCGTCTGCTTTTTTTTTAATTGTAAAAAGAAACACTCTTTCATCACATGACTGCTAAAAACGATATTATTACAACTTGAAAATGAAAAAAAAAAGATTAAAAAATCGCATTAGAAAATATCATATTTATTATTCCAAATTTGACCATTTATTAAAATCTTGACCTCATATAAATATATTCTTTATGTCTGTTCTATGTCAGTCAATTAGTATTTCTTTATTAATAAAATTAAATGAATAAAAAAAAATAGAAAAACAATTAATTTCTACCCATAAAACGAACATATTATTTTCTATACATATGTTTATCTACATATATTTACACACAATGTAAACAAACAATTTATTTACTTATGATAGATAAAAACAAAATTAATCTCCCAAACATATCAATCTATATGTATGTTTGAGAAGGTATATATTACATTTATATAATCACCTTTCCTACTACTTGGTTTGAATTCAGATATTGAAGAAGACATTGGGCTAGGTGTGTAGATTAGTTGTAAGCTATCTTTTACAATATATATATATATATATATATATATATATTGTACATAGATATATATATATATATATATATATATATATTGTGCCCTTTTGTATGGGTCACCATTTAATTTTTGTGCTAATCTATTAAAAATTTTAAATTTAAGATATATTTGAATATGTGATGTTAATTTTGCTTATGGGAATATTTCAAAAGTTTTAATTAAAGCAATCTATGAGTATTTGATATGTGAAATTGTGCTGATATTGAGAGAGACATTTTAAATGATGATGATTATAATATATGGTTGGGAGAAAAATGGCCATAATCAATACTGCATTAATATATTTAATAAATAGGTATTTAAAGCTAAAAGTGTTTAAAAGACAATTAAAATTAAATGCATATATTTATTGTTGATGAAATAATATTATAAGAGAATATAAATATTTTAATTATTATAAGTACTTAAATAGAAGATTAATATTTGATTTTAATAATATTGGATAATTATTTTAAAATCTATTATAATGTCTTATTTATTTAAAAAATAAATATTTTAAAAAATGCAATTGTTAGTTTATTTTTAGACGATGACAAGCGTTTCTTGTATTGTAAAGAACAGATGTTTGTTAAATGTACACACACATGCTTGGAAGTTGTTTAGTAAAGTTGCAGAACTATTTTAGAAATCATGTTATAAAATTTATAAATAATACGTGAGTTATCACGAGATAAAATAAAGATAAATCAATGTAGAATATTAAATCTGATTTTTAAAATATTGCTTTAAAAATATAACGTATAAAAGATTTAGTGTATTTTAAATAATTTTATAAAAGTTAAAATTAAAATCAAGTAGGTAAAAATATTTTTAAAAAATATTTTATGGATTTAAATAAATGATAAAGATTATTTTAAAATGCAATAATGTAATAAATATTAAATATTAAATAAGTCATTATTTATTTTTAATTTTGTGTTGTTGGTAAATATGTAAATAAGCCAGCAAAGTTGATTGTTTAATCTACCAATCAAATGGGAAGTTTCTTCCGGTATAAAAGCTCAGGTCAATTGTTAGGAGAGGACTTCGTGATTGATTTTTCAAGTTAATTGTGTTATTAAAAATAGCAAAGTAAATTTGATAGACGCTCTCAAAATCAATTTTAAAATTACAAGAGTGTCATTATAAATAATTTATAAAAGTTTTAAATGATAGACATGCAGTATTAACTTAATTTTTTCCCTATCGGTCGTCTTTATTTAAGCTCAATTTTGCAAGCAAATAATCATGGAAACATCATATATAGTGAAAATATATCGGAAACTTTACCTTAGAAATATGACAAACGCTGGATTAGTTCGGAAAATTACGAGATGGAGAAAAGTAGTATTTTGGACAGTATATAATTTTAAAAGCTAATTACTAGTGGCTATTAGAAAATAGATATTTTAGAGAATAAAATATTTTTTTATGAAGAAAGTATTTTTGCAAGCTATAAATTTAAAAATATATCTTAAGTAAAGATATTAAAAATGAAAGTAGTTTTATAAATACTTGCCTTGTTAAGTCTTTATGTTTAAAAGACTGAATGTTGACAATTTTGAAAGGCAAATAAGTTGAAAATATATTAACTAAAAGTCTTAATATAATAAAAATTATTATATTGAAATAATTTAAACGCTGGTCATTTATAGATAAAGAAGCTTATTCTTACCTGGATGTTTTTGTTAAGAAATGCGCAAGTAATATGTGGAGGTCCCAGTCAATTTAAAATAATTAAATGATAATTTTTCATAAACTATAGACTAATTTAAAATAATAACTTTGAATAATATTCTAGAAAGAACTAAAACAGGATCCTATAAACTATTTTAATTTTATTTTATTTTCTTGTGGGGAACCTATTTTTTAAAAAAAGAACGTTTTCGTTTTTCATAAACTTTTAAAAAAACACGTGATGGACCGGAAACAAGAAATGGTGTTCTAGAGAATGTGTGCCTAGGATTAAAGAACTTTATGGTGAAAAGGAAACATCGCTGGAGTTATGTAATATAAATTCTGTTTTATTTATCTAATATAAAATTTAACCCTTTGAAAACCAGGCGGCCATCTTTAATTTTTAGAAAAATTTACCCTAACTCTAATAACTTAGATATTTTGTGTTTGAATGTAATAAATATATAAAAATAATGTTGTAAAAGCAAGTAGATATATGAAAGAATATAATGAAGCTGTTAAAATAATCATTTCATAAAGAAAAAGTTAAAAAAAATTATATTTATAACAGATTTAAGAATGTTTGTTTTTACACTGATTCACAAATCCTAAATTTTGAAATTCAAATGATAAAATGACACTTTCATAAACAACTTCATCACATTCCTCACAAATTTACAAAAAAAATGATATATTGGAAGTCTTACCTGAGGTAATTTTTCCCTGAGAAAATTACTAAAACAGCCGACTTGCTGTGATCCATTTTCATTCCACAGCCAGATAGGTTCATTTTTGTAAATTATCTGTAACAATATGAAAGGTTATTAGTGGAGAAAAAAGTAACAGAACAATGTATTCAAAATATATATTTATAATAAAAAATAAAATGAAGAAAATACACAATAAAGAAATCAATAAATATAAAAAGATATTTATTATCACTAAATACATATGTGGAAGAAAGTCTGAGTTCAAATACCTGGGCCTGTTACACCCAGTGGATGGGTTGAGGAAGCCAGAAAGTGTGCAAAATGTCCAATATTACATGAGATTTCAGTTGTGTAGAATAAACTTGTATGTAAATATATTTTTATTTGGCACAAAAGATATGAAGAAAGGCTGAGTTCAAATACCTGGGCCTGTTACACCCAGTGGATGGGTTGAGGAAGCCAGAAAGTGTGCAAAATGTCCAATATTACATGAGATTTCAGTTGTGTAGAATAAACTTGTATGTAAATATATTTTTATTTGGCACAAAAGATATGAAGAAAGGCTGAGTTCAAATACCTGGGCCTGTTACACCCAGTGGATGGGTTGAGGAAGCCAGAAAGTGTGCAAAATGTCCAATATTACATGAGATTTCAGTCGTGTGTCGAATCAACTTGTATGTAAATATATTTTTATTTGGCACAAAAGATATGAAGAAAGGCTGAGTTCAAATACCTGGGCCTGTTACACCCAGTGGATGGGTTGAGGAAGCCAGAAAGTGTGCAAAATGTCCAATATTACATGAGATTTCAGTTGTGTAGAATAAACTTGTATGTAAATATATTTTTATTTGGCACAAAAGATATGAAGAAAGGCTGAGTTCAAATACCTGGGCCTGTTACACCCAGTGGATGGGTTGAGGAAGCCAGAAAGTGTGCAAAATGTCCAATATTACATGAGATTTCAGTTGTGTAGAATAAACTTGTATGTAAATATATTTTTATTTGGCACAAAAGATATGAAGAAAGGCTGAGTTCAAATACCTGGGTCTGTTACACCCAGTGGATGGGTTGAGGAAGCCAGAAAGTGTGCAAAATGTCCAATATTACATGAGATTTCAGTTGTGTAGAATAAACTTGTATATACATAAAGATACATTTGTTCCATCTAAAACTTCAAAAATCATGAGATTACAAAATTGTAACAAGAGTACAATGAAACTATAATCATGCAATAAATGAACAATGATATAAATAAAATAATATATCTTACCTATTGTAAAGTGGAAAGATGATTGAGTCAGGGTTAATGGTAAAAATGTATAGAGAAACATCTAATAAAAAAATCAAAAGTTTACAAAATTGTAACAAGAGTACAATGAAACTATAATCATGCAATAAATGAACAATGATATAAATAAAATAATATATCTTACCTATTGTAAAGTAGAAAGATGATTGAGTAAGGATGGGAGTGATGTGTTGTGACTGTGGATGTAGATTTAGAGAGGAGCTTGAACTGCTCCACTATTATGATAAATAGCAAAGCAGCCTCTCTCTTTGCACAATGGAATAGATCCACATGCAGCACAGCCAAAGATTGTTGTGTGCCGCACTTTATTCCTCCAACAAACAACACATCTTCTTTTGCCTGGTGCCTTACCAATGCGCAGATCACAAATGATATGCTGGACAGTAGGTGTAACACTTTCACTGACAGTTGGCTTCAGCTTCCTGGAGGAGAAGTCACCAATAAGGCTCTTTGATAAAGCTATCCTATAATCCAGATGGGATATAGGCTTCAGCTGTTTTTGTGCCATATATAAAGTGTATAAAATATATGAATTAGTGATAGCTGTATCAAAGCAATGCCAGAATAAACGCATAGGCCAACGTCTAGACTTCCTATCCCAACCATATGCAGAGCGCTTCTGGTTGGCTAAATCAACCCCACCCATGAACCTGTTGTATTTTTTTACTGCAATTGGACATGGATATGTATGTTTTGAACCATCTTTATGTCTTCTAATTACAGTAAAATCTCCAGATGGTTGATAGGCATTATTTAGCATAACAATTGGCTTCCTATCCAACCAAACTAGAAATTCAAGATCACTGTCCATAACAGAATAACAGTCTCCTCTATTCATCTGTTTATGATTTTTGTACTTTTTGCGAATGCTATCTGGAGTACCCCTCCTATCAACTTTCTGTGTGCCACATATAAAGATTTTACTTGCAGATAGCTCTTTAGCTAATTCTGGGCTAGTAAAATATCTGTCACAAAAAATTATGTGGTTCTGTTTTGCAAGATCTGGCAAAATAACAGAAAGTACTGCTCGGGTCCCCAGTTTCAGGCTAGCATTCGAAGTTGCACTTTTTCCTGTGTACAACTCCATATGGTATACATATCCATTATGGCTGTCTGCACAAGCCCACCATCTGAAACCTCTCTTTACCGGTTTTGAGGAATCATACTGTTTCATGACATTACGACTCTTGAATTTGGTAATTGCCTCATCAACTGATATTTCTTGGTGCATCTGATATGCAGCCTTGAAATTGACATTACAGTGATCTATAATAGGCCTGATTTTATAAATTCTATCAAACTTATCACTATTAATTGGTGGCATGGTTTTACTATCACTAAAATGCAAATTACCTAAAATTGACATAAATCGATTGCGGGTCATAACTTTAGCAAGTCCGAGCTGGTGCAAATATTCATCCATAGACCAAATGAATTCAAACTTGGTCACGCGTGACACACTATTTGTTAAAATAATCATGCCAAAAAATGCATCCAGTTCATGGGGCGACAGATTACCCCAATCCCGAACTTTTTTCCATTCTACAGCATATTTATTTGTCTCAGCACATATATATTCATATAACTTCCTATCAAAATATATATAAAAAAAATCACTAATTTCATACTCACGGGTGATGGGAAAATTTAGCCCAGGAGACTTAGTGAATATTCCTACTGGCACGCATGACCCTCCAACATTATCCAGAATAGCATCAGAGTCTGGCCGAGACGAAGGCCCAGGCATCGGCCCAGTATCCATTCTGACATTCCTTACTGATGACTTCCTTTTTTTTCTTCTCGGTGCAGCTACTTCATCGTCTGAATTATCCGAAAGATATTCACTATTTGAACTATCTAACAGACATTCATCGGATGAGCTGCTACACGAAGGCCCGGAATCATAAACATCGGCAATGAGAAAATCCGAGTCGGAATCATAACTTGAACTTTCCGAAGAACTCATTTTTTCTTTTTTACGTATCTAAAAAGATAAAAAAATGTAAAAAAAAATAAAAATTTTGAGTCCTCTCCACTAAAAATGCTATAAAAAATCGAAAAATTATCGCACAGAAAAAATTTTTACATTTCCACGTTGCAAACAAAATGGCGCAAAGAAAGACGTAAATCCCGTATGCGTGACCTTTACGGTTTTCGCGCAAACTCAGCTCAAAGTTGAACTTTCTCGGAAGTCGTACAAAAGTCGTTCTGGTTGTCAAAGGGTTAAATATTATTAATCTATTAAAATAAGATAGGTACATATCTTTAAATAATAACTGAAAAATAATATAATGATTAATTGCATGAGTTTATTTTATAATTAATATAACACAGAATATTTTAAGAATGATCGTGAGTGTAAATGTAAATTATTTTATGAAGCTGTAATTCTGAAGATTATTGGAAGATGGACTGTACATTAAATCATTATTGATGGTAAAAATTGTATAATAATAATAATTTTAATGTATTTAATATGTTTTCTTTAGATCAACCGAATGATATATTATTGTTGAATGAATGTATGAATATTTTAAAAATACACACACATTATATTGGCAGTAACAGTTTTATTTAAATATGCATAATTTGAATTTATGATATAAATATGATACAACATTACATAAGAAGCTTAGAAATAATTATATGATTCTTTCGTAAATAAATTTTGATTTTTATTTTATTATTATTATGTTGGAGTATTAGAATTATATTTATTATTCATACAAGTAATTATTTTATTTCAAGTTAGGAATAGATTTAAAAGTCTATATTTTACTGTTGTTTTATTGGATAAATTAAGTTAAGTTTTATGTAGAAGTTTATGTTGGATTAAAGATTTACCGAAAATAGATGACGAAGTATAAATAGTTTGGATAATTAGTATTTATTTAAAGTTGAAAGTTGTTTTTCCGGAAATTTTAAATAAGTTTTAGAGGATGTTTTGTAGATAAAAGTTTATTAAGAAGGAGTAGAATAACACATAAAGTAAAGTAATAATTTCATACAGAAAAGAATCATAGAATTTATCTAATATAATACTTTATGAATTTGAAATTGATGAATAATTTAAATATTATTATTTTAACAGTACATATATGTAATGCATATTTGATAAAACATGTAGCATGAATTGCATTAAGTGAAATATAAAATTATAATCAATTATTTGTTATTACATTACAAGGATACATTAGTTTCTATATTATGCTATTAGAATAATGCTAATAATAGAGTGAACACATACTAGTACATGATGAAATAAGTAACAGTAATACTTAAGTGATGTAGCAATTTAATTAGTAAAGTTTAATTGTTTACATATGCTACATAAATATTATTTACATAAATTTTTCTGTATAATAATTGAAGTTCACTGATATTTATTTAAAGTCTAAGTTTTGAAAACATACTTCAATGTTATTAATACAGCATTTTAAAGGATGTATAATTACTTATTAGGAATATGAGTTAATAACAGTGTAAACATATTGTATTATTATTTTCTTATTTTTATTTTCTTTGTTTTCATAATTTGAACTGTAAATATTGTAAATAAATTCTTAATCAAAGTTAATGTAAATAAATTTGTTTAATTGGTTTAAAAGTGTGTCGAGTTCATTATTTTGCACCACAGCATTTGACAGCAGATAATTTGAACAAACATAATATTTGCACAATGTGAATTTATTAATATTATTTTAGAAATAAATACAATATTTTCCTGATTATCATTTATAAGAATTGATTGACATTAATATATCATATTACAATGGTCATAGAGTAATTATCATTTATAAGATGGTTATAATACACAATATAAGAGTACAAGATTATTTATTGCCACAGATTAATAAATTGTAAGATTTTGATCTATTCCAAAATTAAGATACTATATGAAGATAAAAGATATACACATGATTATTTATTTATTTAATGATTGATGATATAACAAAAATAAATAAGATTAAGTTATACCCTAAGATTAGTATTGAATATTATTATTATTAGAATAAGTTAGGTGTATTTAGGTTTGATATAAAATCCCATATCATACTTATTTACATGAGTTATCATTACTTTAAGATAATTAGAAGAACCTGAGATTATTTAATTATATTTTAAAAATTAAAAGTTAAGATTTATTTATTTTATTATTATTAAAGATAGTTTATTTTATTTAAAAGCCATAAGAATGCTATAGATGTAGTATTAAGTTAATAAGGAGGTAATAGTATTCTTATGCCATTGAGACAATGTGTTTTGGAAGATATTGACTCAATGTAAATCTACTTATTGCTTTGTAACTTTACTTCACAGTCTCATGATTTTAATAAATATTATTTAATTAGCACATAATATAGAACTATATTGATTTTGATAATTAATAATAAATTTAATTAGAATATGATAATATAAAAGTATATTAAAGATAGATATGCAAATTTTAATTAAGCATAACAATTTAATTGAGCTAGATGTATTTCAAATTATATTATATATCGAGAAGTAAGGGTACAAAGGGTAAGAAGGATTTTGGTGCGCAACGTGGTCGGCTATTGGCCCGATGGGTGGAAAAGAAGGATTTTGGCGCGGGCAACGTGGTGGGCCTGATATGTTGGGATTATAATTTTATCAACCCGATGGTTGGAAAAGAAGGATTTTAGCGACCAATCGTTTTAGGCCTAGATGTTTAATTAGGGATTAGGATACATAATTTTAGGGATAGTATATGTTAGGAGAATAGAGTGATAAATATAAATTTATTAATAAAAATAGTATATGCTAAAATGTATAATTTAGGAGTTAATGATTAGTATATTTATTAAACATAAATGATTAGTGTTTTATAACAATATTTTAATTGATGAGATGTTGATTGTAAAATTAGAATAAAAATCTTATTAGTAAAGTTATTATATTTTCATGTGGTATCTATAATATGATTATTTAAAAATTAAGTACTGTGTTAATTTTGAATTAATAAGTAGATAAATAGGTAAATTATGGAAGTGTGGCAAATAATTATTTTATAATATGACCATATCAATTCTTAAAATATTTAGATGAATACTTAATATCATATATTATGTGCAAATTGTCTGTGGATCATGGGTGTGAAAATAAATGATGTGACACAATTTTGTTGTTGGAAGTTATATAGTTCTTTAATGATCAATGGTGTAGAGTTTTCAAAGATATTATTTTATGATTAATTGTAGAAGTGAATTGAGTGGAGATGGGAAGGTTGATAGGGAATTATTTTGAAAATTATTGATAATAAATACTGCATAATAATAGAATTGAATTTTAAAAAAAACTATAAAAATGAGTAATTGGGATAAAGATCTAGAAGTTGAAATGTCCAATTTTGTTGTTGAGGATAATAGTTGTGTGGAGAGCAAAGAAATAGAGCAATTAGCAAATTCAGAAACAGTAGTAGAAAATACTCAAAGTATGGATAGTAAAATAGAGGAGGAAGAAGAGATAATTTTTAAAACTAAAGAGAAAGAAGTAGTGAAAACTGAGAAAGATGTAGAGCATTCCTTAATGTTTGATGTTAAGAAATATTTGGAAGTAATGATTCAAGATATGAGTTCAATGAAAAAGGAAATAAAAGCAGAAATGAAAGAAATAAAAGAGGAGAGTAGTAAAAATAATATTAAATTAGATTCTTTAAAAGAAGATAATGATTCTATTAAAAAAGAAATAAAAAATATGAATATAAATATGAAAGAAATGAAAGAGGAGAATAAGTCTATTAAAGCAGAAATAAAGGAGAATTCTGCAATTGTAATGAGTTTTAATAAAAAAATGGAAGATAGAATGGATAATATAGATATAAGATTTGATAAAAATGAAGAGGTAGTTGAGTCTTTAAAATTAGAAATACTAAAAATTGATGATAGAAATCAAGAATTTTTAGAAAGAAAACTTCATGAATTTTCAGAAAGCACAATTAAAAGTCTAAAAGATCAAATAGCAGAATCTATTGATCAATGTAGAGTTAATAATAATAATTTGACTTTAAAAATTAATGACTACAAATTAAAAGTTAATAGTGAGATTGGTGAAGTTAAGAACCAAGTAATTAATATTAATGAAGATATTAAAAATGTTAAGAGTGCCATAATTCAGAACAAAGGGAACATAAAAAATGAAATAGAGAAGGAGTTAGTAGAAAAATTTAAGGGTTTAGATGTCAAAAGAGTTGATGAAAATAAATATAGATCGAAAGTAGGAGAGAATATAAAGCGCATTCAAAAGGATATAAAGGATCACGTAGGTATGATAGAACAGAATAATGACAAGTATAAAGAAATTCTAGACAAGAATTTAGATGAGTTTAGAAAAGAACAAAAAGGATATGTTAAGCAAGTGCTTGAGCAAATGGACTTAGAAGGGAAATTTCAGCAAGTATATGATCAGATAGAAATGAAAAGTATAAGTAATGCAAAAGCAGAGGTATTTAAAGGGAAAATAAGTAGTAAGGCATATATGGATTATATTGATTCTTCACAAATAAATAATGTAGAATTAGTTAAGCAAGGTAGTGATAATAATAATCAGTCAGGAAATACTATTGTGAAGGAAATTGACAATAGACCGACTAGAGAAGTGATTAGTCATGAGGGAAGTGCGAATAATTCAATGGCCCTAAGGTTTATGAAAGTGAAACCATTTAAAGGGGAATACATGGAAAATCCCTCTGAGTTTTTAAACAATTTGGATGAATTGTTTTCAATATGTTCTTTATCTGAAAAAGAAAAAGTGGCCGTGTGTAGCAATCATTTATATGGAGTTGCTAAAGATTGGTGGCAATCCCTGTTTGAGAAGCCAATGACATATGGTGATTTCAAATGTTTTATTGTTGGGAGCTTTTGGAACTCCGACAAACAGGATTGCATTCGGTATCAAATTACCCAAGAGAAGTACCAAGTTAGCAAAGGCAGCTACACCAGCTTTTTCAGGAGTCAAGCTGTTCGTCTGAAGACGTTGACTGCTTGTCCATTATCGGAAGGACAGATTGTCCGGATAGTTAGGCACAACTTACCTAAAAATGTGGAGCAATTGTTAATAGCTGCTGACCGTGGGACAATTGAGGAAGTCTCTGAAATCCTGGATGCTTTGGAAGTAGCAGAATTATCGATGGATAATAGGTTTAGGGTAAATAAGGATCGGAATAATTATCCATTGTCAAGTATTAGTGTTAATACTGGGGTGAGATCTTCTGGAGGTGTTAAGAGAAGATTTGAGTACAAAGGCAGAGATAGAATGTCTCCATATTTTAAGAAATCTGTAAAATATGATACAAATAGGGATAGAAGTGATGATTCGCATAATCAGCCTTCTACTAGTGGTGTGACCACAATTCTTAAGAGACCAGCTAATAAAACTAGTAGTAAAAAGTTAAATTAGAAAGGTCTTTGTATGCTAGTTCCTCTTTGCAAGGACCCGGTGCTAACAAAATGGGGAACGATCAGATGTGGATGCTGAATACTTTAGATCTTGATATTGATTATCTAGAGCCCTTTACTATAGGTGAACCACCTATAACTTATCAGTGTCCCATTGTAATTTTGCATATAAATAATATTAGAGTTGAAGCATTAATTGACTCCGGAAGTCAAGCTTCCATATTATCAGAGTCAATGTATCAAAATCTGGTGAGTGTAGAAGGGAATATACCCTCATTGCCAGTAAAACAGATCCAAGTAACTTTAGCAAATGGAAAGAGGACAAAGTTATCAAATAAACAAGTCTGGATTACCTTCAAAATAAATAATACTGAATTTGGGCATGTTTTTCTTATTATGCCTGGATTAATACATGAAGCCATAATAGGAGCTGACTTCATGATTTTGAATAAATGTCAGATAGATTTTTATAATAGGATTTTTATTTGTAAAGAAGAAAGGCTTAATTTTGAATATGGTATGCATAACCTTTCTAGTCAATTATTATGTATACAGAACACATTAATTGATGCCAGCATAAAGGCTAAAATTGAACATGTTTATGCAATAAATTCTAAATTGGGTGAAAATTTATATCAATTAATGTATAATTATAAGAATATATTTTCTAAAATTCCTGGTATAATAAAGGGATATACCCATAGAATAAAATTGAAGAGTAATGATCCTTTCCATCAAAAGATGTACCCAATTCCTTACCAATATAAGGATGAGGTACAGAGTCAAATTGACAAAATGCTAGAGTGGGATATAATCAAGAAATGCCCTTCTCCTTACGTAAACCCATTGGTTATTGTGAAGAAGAAGGATGGCAGTATTAGAGTATGCTTGGATGCTCGTATGTTAAATAATGTAACTGTACCAGAGCGTGACATTCCTCCACCTGTACATGAGCTCTTAACTAAATTTCACAAGAGGTCAATTTTCTCTACATTTGATCTGACAGCTAGTTATTGGCAAATACCACTGCATGAGAATGATCAGCAATATACAGCATTTAGATTTCAAGGCCAGTCGTATGTTTTCAGACGGATGCCTTTTGGTCTCATTAATAGTGGTGCTGGCTTGATCAGATGTTTAGACATGATTTTTTCGAAACAATTGAAAGAGAAAATCATCATGTATGTGGATGATATAGTTATTGCTTCTGATAGTTTACATGAGCATATCCAACATTTAAAATTATTTTTTACTGAATGCCAAATGCAGAATGTTAAAATTAATATGGAAAAATGTTCAATAGCAGCTAAAGAAATTACTTTTCTAGGTCATTTAATAAATGAGCATGGAATCCAGCCCCATCCTGAAAAGATTGCAGCTATTCAACGTTTTCCCATTCCAAAAACAGTAAAGCAATTAAAATCATTTTTCGGATTGTGTAATTATTATAATAGGTTTTATAAAAATTTCGCGGAAGATACTATAAATTTATCTAAATTATTAAAGAAAGCTGAAAAATGGAAATGGACTGCTGAACATGACAATGAATTTAATATAATTAAAAGTAAATTTTTAAAACACGTAATTTTAATGTATCCTGACTTTAGTAAAACATTTTATGTGCAGACAGATAGTAGTTACTATGGTCTGGGAGTGGTGTTATATCAACTCGATGAGGATCAGGTACCTCATGTGTTATACTTCTTAAGTCGTCATTTAAGAGGTGCTGAGTTGAATTACACTATTACTGAAAAGGAAACCCTAGCTGTTGTCTGGGCTTTTCAGAAATTACGCCAATTTTTATTGGGATCAGAAGTAATTGTGTTGACCGACCATAGAAGCTTGGAGTTTTTGAACAAAAGCTACCTCAGTAATGAGAGACTTGTTAGGTGGAGCTTGTATCTCCAGCAATTCAACTATAGAGTTATCTATATTGAAGGGAGACAGAATATCCCTGCTGATATTCTTAGCCGCCACCCTATTTGTCTGATGTCCCAACATCCTAATGCTCAAAATATAATTATTAGTAGTGTGGATGTAGTCAGGGATGAATCTATAGTAGATGATTATAATAATCTCACTATGATTCAAGGTCAGGATCATAAATTAAATAGAATCATGACTATCTTAAATAATCATGACAATAAAAATAGTAAGAATAAATCTATTAAAAGGATTTTTAGCAAGTATAAGATGTATCAGAATTTACTTATGTACAATTTAAATTCAAATCAGGGGGAATCATGGAGGATAGTTGTACCTGACTCTATGATTGACAAATTGATTATGTATGTACATTGTAGTTATGGTCACTATGGTGCACCAAAGATTATGTATGTATTAAAATCTATTTTCTATTGGGATAAAATGTATAAGCGTGTCATAAGGAAAATTAAAACATGTTCTACTTGCTTGAAGTCTAAATATTGTAACAAATCATATGTTGGTGTAATGCAGCCTATTATTCCAAATCAAGTTAATGAATTGTTGGCTATTGATTTTTATGGGCCTTTGCCACCATTTAAACAACAGAAATTTATTTTAGTAGCTTATGATGTTTTCAGTAAGTTTGTAGCAGCATATCCTGTGCCTAAAACTAGTGCACATTTTGTCATAAAATGCATGCTTAATTATCAGTTTCCATTAGTAGGAAAACCAAAAATTATACTAACAGATCATGCTACTGCTTTTATATCGAATAGATGGAATGAGTGGATTCAAGATCAAAACCTCAAACATGTTATGAGCTCCATAAGAAACCCTCAATCTAATCCATGCGAACGTGTTATGCGGGAGCTTAGTCGATTATTTAGGGTGTATGTAGCTGATAATCATAAGAAATGGGTTCAAAAACTCCCTGAGGTGATTAACTATATTAATAGTACGTATAATGAGTCCACTGGTTTCACTCCTATTCGTTTGCATTATGGTAGACATGAGCCCTTATTAATTAAAACGCCTATACCCATTGTAAGAGAACAAATTGATAGGGATGAGGATAATAATCAAGCTAAAGTAAAGCTTCATATTATGGGTGCAAAAAGAGTAAAGAAAGCCCATAATAAACCACATCCATTTAAAATTAATGATTTAGTTCTGGTTAGAACACCCCATGTTAGCAACCTACAAAGAAATCAATTCAAAAAATTTCTTAGTCTATATGAAGGTCCATATAGAATATCTTGCAAAGTAGGGGAGAATGCATTTATGTTAACCACACCAGATGGGGAAAAAGGAACTTATAATGCAAGGAGTTTAATTCCATTTCCATCTGAAGTGTGAGTTACAATTTTAAGAATGTATTGTGAACAAAGATTTTAATGTAATGTTTAAGTATAGTATTTCACATAAGGAAATAATTTATTATATATGATGAGTTTACAGAATAGATAAAGATTTAATTGAAGAAGTTTACAAAATATGTATAATAAGATATTATTTATTGAGTTAATAAATAATAATTTTGGGAGAAATAAATTTTGGTCAGAATGACTAAAATAAAATGTGGAATTAGCTATTAAAGTAAATATGTTTAAGTAAAAGTTGAGTAATAAAGATATAAAGTATAAAGACTCATATATTTAAAGTATATGTAAGTAGATCTTATGAAAGATTAATTTATATTATAGTAGTGATCATGAAATTGATCAATCTTAAGGGATCAAGTTAATTACTTTAAAATGTAAAGTATATAGATTTATTAAACAATGATCTATAAAATTGCTAATGAAACTAGCAATAAATTTGGAAGTAAAATACATAAAGTAGTTTAAAATATAGTATTAACTATAGGAATATGTATTTTCAGTAGTTATGTAAAAGGTGTATTTAAAAGAATTTAAATATTTAATGTTTATAGAAATATTAGGGAAATAAAAGTAACCTAATTAAGAGATGAGTAAAGAAAAATGAAACTTAATTTATAAAGTAAAAGAAAGTCATTGTAGTTTTATTTAAAAGTGTTTTCTAATTGAAATTTAAGATGATGTTTCAATGCTTTATAAAATGTTATGTTCAAGTAATTTATTATGAGATTAATGATAAGAAAGATAAAAGTGATAAATGTGGATTAAAGAAGATGAAGATGGATGTTAAATTTAAAATTTTATCCGAAGGAGGGGAATATGTGCCCTTTTGTATGGGTCACCATTTAATTTTTGTGCTAATCTATTAAAAATTTTAAATTTAAGATATATTTGAATATGTGATGTTAATTTTGCTTATGGTAATATTTCAAAAGGTTTAATTAAAGCAATCTATGAGTATTTGATATGTGAAATTGTGCTGATATTGAGAGAGACATTTTAAATGATGATGATTATAATATATGGTTGGGAAAAATGGCCATAATCAATACTGCATTAATATATTTAATAAATAGGTATTTAAAGCTAAAAGTGTTTAAAAGACAAGTTAAAATTAAATGCATATATTTATTGTTGATAAAATAATATTATAAAAGAATATAAATATTTTAATTATTATAAGTACTTAAATAGAAGATTAATATTTGATTTTAATAATATTGGATAATTATTTTAAAATCTATTATAATATCTTATTTATTTAAAAAATATTTATTTTAAAAAATGCAATTGTTAGTTTATTTTTAGACGATGACAAGCGTTTCTTGTATTGTAAAGAACAGATGTTTGTTAAATGTACACACACATGCTTGGAAGTTGTTTAGTAAAGTTGCAGAACTATTTTAAAAATCATGTTATAAAATTTATAAATAATACGTGAGTTATCACGAGATAAAAATAAAGATAATCAATGTAGAATATTAAATCTGATTTTTAAAAAATATTGCTTTAAAAATATAACGTATAAAAAGACTTAGTGTATTTTAAATAATTTTATAAAAGTTAAAATTAAAATCAAGTAGGTAAAAATATTTTTAAAAAATATTTTATGGATTTAAATAAATGATAAAGATTATTTTAAAATGCAATAATGTAATAAATATTAAATATTAAATAAGTCATTATTTATTTTTAATTTTGTGTTGTTGGTAAATATGTAAATAAGCCAGCAAAGTTGATTGTTTAATCTACCAATCAAATGGGAAGTTTCTTCCGGTATAAAAGCTCAGTTCAATTGTTAGGAGAGGACTTCGTGATTGATTTTTCAAGTTAATTGTGTTATTAAAAATAGCAAAGTAAATTTGATAGACGCTCTCAAAATCAATTTTAAAATTACAAGAGTGTCATTATAAATAATTTATAAAAGTTTTAAATGATAGACATGCAGTGTTAACTTAATTTTTTCCCTATCGGTCGTCTCTATTAAGCTCAATTTACAAGCAAATAGTCATGGGAACATCATATATAGTGAAAATATATCGGAAACTTTATACTAGAAATATGACAAACGCTGGATTAGTTCGGAAAATTACGAGATGGAGAAAAGTAGTATTTTGGACAGTATATAATTTTAAAAGCTAATTACTATTGACTATTAGAAAATAGATATTTTAAAGAATAAAATACTTCTTTATGAAGAAAGTATTTTTGCAAGCTATAAATTTAAAAATATATCTTAAGTAAAGATATTAAAAATGAAAGTAGTTTTATAAATACTTGCCTTGTTAAGTCTTTATGTTTAAAAGACTGAATGTTGACAATTTTGAAAGGCAAATAAATTGAAAATATATTAGCTAAAAGTCTTAATATAATAAAAATTATTATATTGAAATAATTTAAACGCTGGTCGTTTATAGATAAAGAAGCTTATTCTTACCTGGATGTTTTTGTTAAGAAATGCGCAAGTAATATGTGGACGTCCCAGTCAATTTAAAATAATTAAATGATAATTTTTCATAAACTATAGACTAATTTAAAATAATAACTTTGAATAATATTCTAGAAAGAACTAAAACAGGATCCTATAAACTATTTTAATTTTATTTTATTTTCTTGTGGGGAACTTTTATTTTTAAAAAAAGAACGTTTTCGTTTTTCATAAACTTTTTAAAAAACACGTGATGGACCGGAAACAGGAAATGGTGTTCTAGTGAATGTGTGCCTAGGATTAAAAAACTTTATGGTGAAAAGAAAACATCGCTGGAGTTACGTAATATGAATTCTATTTTATTTATCTAACATAAAATTTAAATATTATTAATCTATTAAAATAAGATAGGTACATTTCTTAAAATAATAACTAAAAATAATATAATAATTAATTGCATAAGTTTATTTTATAATTAATATAACACGGAATATGTTTAAGAATGATCGTGAGTGTAAATGTGAATTATTTTATGAAGCTGTAATTCCGAAGAATATTGGAAGATGGACTGTACATTAAATCATTATTGATGGTAAAAATTGTATAATAATAATAATTTTAATGTATTTAATATGTTTTCTTTAGATCAACCGAATGATATGTTATTGTTGAATGAATGTATGAATATTTTAAAAATACACACACATTATATTGGCAGTGACAGTTTTATTTAAATATGCATAATTTGAATTTATGATATAAATATGATACAACATTACATAAGAAGCTTAGAAATAATTATATGATTCTTTCGTAAATAAATTTTGATTTTTATTTTTATTATTATTATGTTGGAGTATTAGAATTATATTTATTATTCATACAAGTAATTATTTTATTTCAAGTTAGGAATAGATTTAAAAGTCTATATTTTACTGTTGTTTTATTGGATAAATTAAGTTAAGTTTTATGTAGAAGTTTATGTTGGATTAAAGATTTACCGAAAATAGATGACGAAGTATAAATAGTTTGGATAATTAGTATTTATTTAAAGTTGAAAGTTGTTTTTCCGGAAATTTTAAATAAGTTTTAGAGGATGTTTTGTAGATAAAAGTTTATTAAGAAGGAGTAGAATAACACATAAAGTAAAGTAATAATTTCATACAGAAAAGAATCATAGAATTTATCTAATATAATACTTTATGAATTTGAAATTGATGAATAATTTAAATATTATTATTTTAACAGTACATATATGTAATGCATATTTGATAAAACATGTAGCATGAATTGCATTAAGTGAAATATAAAATTATAATCAATTATTTGTTATTACATTATAAAGATACATTAGTTTCTATATTATGCTATTAGAGTAATGCTAATAGTAGAGTGAACACATACTAGTACATGATGAAATAAGTAACAGTAATACTTAAGTGATGTAGCAATTTAATTAGTAAAGTTTAATTGTTTACATATGCTACATAAATATTATTTACATAAATTTTTCTGTGTAATAATTGAAGTTCACTGATATTTATTTAAAGTCTAAGTTTTGAAAACATACTTCAATGTTATTAATACAGCATTTTAAAGGATGTATAATTACTTATTAGGAGTATGAGTTAATAACAGTGTAAACATATTGTATTATTATTTTCTTATTTTTATTTTCTTTGTTTTCATAATTTGAACTGTAAATATTGTAAATAAATTCTTAATCAAAGTTAATGTAAATAAATTTGTTTAATTTGTTTTAAAAGTGTGTCGAGTTCATTATTTTGCACCACAGCATTTGACAGCAGATAATTTGAACAAACATAATATTTGCACAATGTGAATTTATTAATATTATTTTAGAAATAAATACAATATTTTCCTGATTATCATTTATGAGAATTGATTGACATTATTATATCATATTACAATGGTCATAGAGTAATTATCATTCATAAGATGGTTATAATACACAATATAAGAGTACAAGATTATTTATTGCCACAGATTAATAAATTGTAAGATTTTGATCTATTCCAAAATTAAGATACTATATGAAGATAAAAGATATACACATGATTATTTATTTATTTAATGATTGATGATATAACAGAAATAAATAAGATTAAGTTATACCCTAAGATTAGTATTGAGTATTATTATTATTAGAATAAGTTAGGTGTATTTAGGTTTGATATAAAATCCCATATCATACTTATTTACATGAGTTATCATTACTTTAAGATAATTAGAAGAACCTGAGATTATTTAATTATATTTTAAAAATTAAAAGTTAAGATTTATTTATTTTATTATTATTAAAGATAGTTTATTTTATTAAAAGCCATAAGAATGCTATAGATGTAGTAGTAAGTTAATAAGGAGGTAATAGTATTCTTATGCCATTGAGACAATGTGTTTTGGAAGATATTGACTCAATGTAAATCTACTTATTGCTTTGTAACTTTACTTCACAGTCTCATGATTTTAATAAATACTTATTTAATTAGCACATAATATAGAACTATATTGATTTTGATAATTGATAATAAATTTAATTAGAATATGATAATATAAAAGTATATTAAAGATAGATATGCAAATTTTAATTAAGCATTACAATTTAATTGAGCTAGTTGTATTTCAAATTATATTATACATCGAGAAGTAAGGGTACAATATATATATATATATATATATATATATATATATATATATATATATATATATATATATATATATATATATATATATATATATATATATAAAGATACACCATAAAAGCTCTAAATGATTTTTTAAACATATTTTTTTTAAATTTGATATTATTCATATGTCTTTATTTATTGTATAATTAATTTTTTTAATGAAAAAAGATAAAATATTAAAAACTTCTTATGAGAAAGTGTCCGAATTGGCATCAAAAATCTGAAGTATCAAAAGGTTAAGCATATCAACAGTCAGCCTGAGATTGCATGTAAATATACAGACTGAAATCATTTTTCAAGACCTTTGCACTCACTCCATAACTGCAAGAAGCAAAACATCTCTTCTGCAGATATTTTTATTTATACTGAGGATAAATCCTTTGACGCTATCCATCTAAAGACTGAAGAAACAACCAAAAAAGGTTTTAAAATGTCTGAAATATTTAATTCCCTGACTAACATGAAGAGCAAATAACTAGAATGATTCAAACTATCAGAAATGTATTTCCAATATGTATATAATTGGAACAATTTGATCTTAATTAATATTGTTTGGTGAGGTGTGGGAAGAGAAAAGTAAGCCAAATTAACAACTTAAAACAACATATTTATTTACACAAACTTATAACAATAAAAAAAACACTAAACTAAGTTGCACTATTCATAGGGTTATTTAGTATAGATCAGTTCATTTCTAATTAGGGGATTAGGATTCAGTTATTTGTAGTTTTTATAAAAATTTGTAAAGAGACCACAGTCTGTTCAGATTTTAATAAATTTATCATAAGAAGTGATTATCATTAGTAAGATGTAAGATACATATTAATGCAAAATAAAACAAAAATTATTAAGAAAAACAATATTTACAAATTGATATTTTTAATCTTCAGAAATATTCTAATGAATTTAAATTAGAAATTACAAATCGGTTTTAAGTATTAGTAGATTTTGAGCATGATTCAGATTTGAATGAAATTAATATGAAAATAACTGATACACTTTTAAAAACTGCAACAAAGATAGCTGGTAAAAAAAGCAGCAATTGACCAATAAAACTTCTACTGAGACTAGAGAATTTATGAAGAAAAGAAGGAATATGAAGATATACAAAAATGATGCATTAAAAAGGATTGAATATCTTGAATTTTGTAAAATGGTGTGGAAAAGAGTTGAAAATGATATAAGAAAGTATAAATGTGAACTAGCAAGAAAAGCTGTAGAAGAAAATAAATGTCTCAAGAATGTAAAATAATATTTTGGCTTTGGTAGAAAATTTATGTCTGCAATAAGAAAAAAAGATGGAATTATTACAAAAAAAAGAGAAGACATTATGAAATGGGTGGAAATCTTTTATCAAGAATTATATAGTAATAAAGAACAAGTACCTCCTATATCTATTATATCTTCTGAATTGCCAAGAATTTTAAATGAAGAAGTGAGAAATGCAATTAAATGTATGAAGAAAAGAAAGGCTCCAGGTAATGATGGAATTATAATTGATATATTAAAAAAAGCAGGTGAAGAAATATTTTTTTTTAGCAAAGTTATATACCAAATGTTAAAATGATAAAGACGTACCTGATGATTGGAAGAATGCAGTAATAATATTAATATTTAAAAAAGGTGATAAAGAAAATATTAGAAATTACAGACTTATCAGCCTATTATCAGTTTTATACAAATTTTTTACCAAGATAATTACAACTTGTCTACAGAAAACATTGAATTTTCACCAACCAAGAGAACAAGCTGGATTTAAAAGTGGTTTTAGTACAGTAGATCATATCCAAATATTGAGAGAAGTTATAGAAAGAACAAATGAATATGAGTTGACATTATTTTTGGATTTATAGATTATGAAAAGGCATTTGATTATATAAATATTTCTTCAGTGATTAAAGTATTGGATCATCAAGGTATAAATCCAGGATATTGTCATATTTTAAAGAATATTTATAAAAATGCAATAGCAACAATTAGATTACATAATGATACTGGGAAAATCAACATTGAGAATGGTGTAAGACAAGGTGACTCCATATCTCCAAAACCTTTTACAGCAGTGCTGCAAGAAGTATTTTGTGGATTAAAATGGGCAACTAAAGGAGTGAAGGTAAATGAAGATTATTTAAGTCATTTAGATTTTTCATATGATGTAGTTGTTTTTGCAAATAATGCTTCAGAGCTGCAGGAAATGTTGTAGGAGTTATCAGATGAAAGTAGGAAAGTAGGGCTAAAGATAAATGTTAAAAAGACTAAAGTAATGTTTAATCGATTTGCTCAAAATATGAAAATAAAGTTTGATTATGATGAATTAGAGGAAGTTAACAGTTACAAATACCTTGGACCGATTATTAATACTGATGGGAATGCAATGGAAGAAATTAATCATAGAATTAAACTTGGCTGGAGTGGTTTTGCTAGAAATAACTTGATATTAAAAGGAAATATGCCTATGTGTTTGAAAAGGAAGATTTTTAACAAATGTGTTTTACGAATTCTTACGTATGAATATGAGACTTGGACACTTAATAGAAGAGATTTACAGAGACTTCAGACCACTCAAAGAAGTATGAAGAGATGCATGTTGGGAGTAGAAAAAAGAGATTGAAAATGCAATGTATGCATAAGAGAACAAACAGGTGTTATTGACCTCATTGAAAAAATTAAAAGATTGAAGTTGAGTGGAGCTGGACATATTGCTAAAAGAGATAATAATAGATGGGCAATTGAAATCTTAAACTGGATTCCAAGAGATTGTAAAAAACCCAGAAAGAGACTGCATGTGAGATGGATGAATGAAATAAGAAAGTGTGCAGGGGTGATGTGGAGAAGAGAAGCTAAAGATCAGAGAAGATGGATTGAACTTGGAGAGACCTTCATCCTGCAGTGGATTGATAATGGTTGATGATAATGATGATATATTTATCTAGGTTTTGTTAAAGATTTTTCTGGAGTGCATCCCTGTCTTTTTAAAAGTTGATTGAGTTTATGGCTGGCATTTTTGGCTTGCTTTAACAGCTTGTCACATCTTTCTGAATATGTAACATTTAATTACAAGTATATTATGTATACTTTTAAGCTATATGTAATTATAGGGGTTTAATTGGGCTTAAGGTTTTGTATGTGAAAGGTCAGAAAAACTTATTATAAACATGGGTATGACAAAAAATTAGCATGCAAGAGCTTTGAACATGTAATCACAAGTTTTTCAATGATATGGATAGCTGAAGAGTTGGAGAGTAGAGTAGATTAAAGCGTGTGTCCATTAAAATTTGAATATTTTCTATTGCAATATATATATATATATATATATATATATGTGTGTGTGTGTGTGTGTGTGTGTGTGTGTGCGTATGTGTGTGTGAAAAATGATGATCTGGACCAACTGATGGGGGATCATCCACCATAAAATACATATATTCATGATCATTTATCTTTTTCCTTCCTTTACTATATATATATATATATATATATATAAAACATTACTTTTTCAATATATATATTCCTTTACTATATATATATATTGGGACAGTAATGTTTTATGGCACGTAACAAGTATACTAGTGTTTATTCACGTGTATATAAATAAAATTTGAAAGCAAAAGTAGAAATGAGTAAAAAAACAAAATTTGTGGATGTTTATTAAAAATTTATACACTAGAATAACAAATTAATAGTTCAATAATAATTTTGATATTTAAAATATTATAAATTATTTTAAATCAAACATTGAAGAAAGTATATTTAATGCTTTATTTAATTCTGATTTTGATTTTTAAAAATCTAAAACAAACTTATTTCATTTTATAATAGATTGTAATTACAAAATTCCATCTACTTTTAATTGTATTAAGAAAGAAACTTTTTTTTTTTTAATTAGACTCCCTTTTGATAAATGTAAATTATTTTTTAAAACAGTTTTTTTGTTAAAATATACTTTGATTTTAAATTCTACAAACTGTTTTTGCTTCAAATATTGAGAAATTATTTTATATACAAATTGGTTTTGATTAATGTAAATTGAAGAGTTATTAACTTTTTTTTTTAAATCAAGCTTAAAAATTTTTCTTAGTTATCCTGTTTTCAAATTCCACTGTAAATGATAAAATGTGTGTTTGAAAATGAAAAGATTACATTATTAAATTAATAAGCGAATGAAGATATAGAGTGCAAGCCAGCTGCTGCTAGTTTTACATCAGTCAAGTTGGGATGGGTTTTCTGTGGTTTACAGCCCATATGGATATATATTAGACTGCTTGCCTGCCTAAAATCCATCAAACTATAGAGACAGAATGGGGCTAATTGACTACCAACATTTATTTGATAAGTGCCTCTCCTGAAAATGTTAATGGGCCAAAGATGGACATGATTGTAATAAGCCAGCTTATTGAGAAATTCCAGTGCTGGCCAGTTTACTGAGAGACTACTATGTTTTATACATATGCTGTTTTATCTATATGCAAAGAAGCACCCAATAAGTGCATACATTGGATCTAGTTCACACACATATATTAGTTGTCTTTGGAATATATCTATTGAAAATGAGATTGTTTAAAATACTTAACTTTGCAGTTAAAGTTAAATATTTAATTTGTAATTTTTTTAAAAAAATAACTTTTAATTATATCATCCAACTAAAATGAAAATATGAAAAGAATATAAGAGTAAATGATCAGTTTATCACCAGATAACTTCTTGAAGTTATTATTAATAAAAGATTTTATTTTGGAATTAAAAAGGTAAACTAAGAAATCTTTTTTAAATATTGCAAGTGAAGAAACAAATGCTAAAGAGTTTTAAAAGGTCTTTCAAACTGGATTGCTGAAGACAATATTGTCTTTAAAAATTTTTTATTTACAATTGAAAGTGATGTATTAATAACCACATTTAACATTCGTACCAAATATTTTATTTTATATTAGAATACGCCCAAATGTGTTCATTTTTATGTATACTTTCAACATTAGGTTAACGATGACTGTTGATAATATTATAATATGGATGATTTTTTTTATTCACGCATGAAATATCATTAAAATATAAACGCCAATGTCTGCATATTTTCGTATGCATCCCCATGTATGTCTTATTAAAATGGAATGGTGTTTTTTATTAGTTTATTGACAATTAGAATATGCTAATTTTATATTGTTATATGGGCACATCTGTAAATTACACTACATATTTTTTATTATTTGTAAATCAAAAGCAGAATGATGTATTTATATTTATAGAATTCTTAACAGAAATTAATTTTATTTTTGTTCTTATCATTTCTAATTAATAAATTGATCTATCATTGTTTAAGTTATTTCGGAAGTTATGTATATTTATATTTTCTCTTGTTTCAATCACAATTCCTAGGGATTGCACTACAAACTAGGCAAAGCAATAATAGTTAGTTTATGCAGCATTGGTTATATGTTTGTGTTTGGGTACTTGGACATCCAGATATTTCACTGGATGGTGCAATTGTAAAGGTCACCTTTAATTTCCAATAACTTTATAATAATTATTATTTTATTGATGGCCAATGTGCTTAAAGTATCCAGATAGCCATGGGAATTGATGATGATCAGCATATATCAGAATGTCATCATTAATTTTTATGATAGATAATTTAGCACTTAAGTATGTCATCCAGATATTGTTGTATAACATGCCTTACATTTGGCACTGATTATAGAATCTTTTTAAAATCCAGTTACAAGGAATTATTGTTAATTATTAATGTTTAGGGTTGGTGATGTAACTTGTTATTAGAATAACTTACTATTAGTACTACATCTATTTTTGTTCTATGCTGATTGTCATGCTTATTTTGCACTTGTTGATGACTGCGCATTGACAGTGTTAAGTGATTGTGATTATCAAGTGGGGGGGGGGTGATGTTTTCCATCTCCCTCATATTCACCTTTTTTGTGTTTATTGTTAAAAGAAGGTTACATTGACAACACTTTGAGATTGTTGATTGTTATCTATGTTGGGATTGTCTAAGTGTTGACTGGTTTTTTAAGGTTATATATATATATATATATATATATATATATATATATAACCTATATATGATAATATACATATATATATATATCATCAATAGTAGTCTGTCCAATAGACAGGTCCAGAGAGTAGTCACTACATCAGTTCATCCATTCTTCCATTCCATTCTCTTCCTTGCCCACTTCCTCAATTCCACATAACCCCTTCCATCTCGTATATCATCCAATAATGTCAATCTCTTCCGTCCTATCTTTTTATTTCCACTCACCATACCTTCCAAAACATCTTTCATTAAACTATAATCTTTTCTTAGTATATGTCCAATCCAGTTTCTCTTTCTCTCTTTGATACTTTCAATCAATCTTCTTTCCTCATTAACTCTTTTCAAAACTTCTTCATTTGTTATTTTATTCACCCAACTGATTTTTTCCATTTTTCTTCATATCCACATCTCAAAAGCTTCCAGTCGTTTTTTAATTCTATTACTCAATGTTCATGTCTCACAACCATACATTAATACACTCCACACATAACATTTAATTAATCTTTTCCTTAATTCTCTTTCCATAGGTCCACAGAATATCTTCTTTCTTTTTACAAATGTCACCTTTGCCAATGCTATTCTTCTTTTAACTTCATCTTCACTTCTTCCATCCTCACTCAACCAACAACCCAAATATCTAAATCCCTTCACCTGCTGCACCATGTCATCATGGATTCCAATTTGCAGTCTTTTTGCATCTCTCCCTATCCATAAACACTTAGTCTTTTCAATATTAATCTTCATTCCATATGCCATACATCCTTCTTCCAATTTATTCAACATATTCTGAAGATCCTTTTCTTCCTCAGCAATAAGAGCCATATCATCTGCAAATCTTATACACTTTATTACTCTCCCTCCAACATTTGCTCCTCCACAGTCCAAATAATTATTTATCATATCTTCTAAATAAATATTAAACAAAACAGGTGACATACTACATCCTTGCCTAACTCCACTTTCTATATTCACTTCATCCGTCTCATTACATCCAAATCTAACTCTTATTCTTTGCCCATTATACATATTCCATATCAATCGTCTTTCTTTCCAGAATACTCCTTTATCTCTTAAGATAGACATCAGTTTATTCCAGCTTACTCTATCAAATGCCTTTTCTAAATCTACAAAACATATACCAATTCCTTTATCTCTTTCCATATATCTTTCTGCAATTGTCCTAACAATACCAATAGCATCTCTCGTGCTTTTCCCTTTCCGAAAACCAAACTGTTCTTCAGCAATATAATAGTCAACCTTCCCATAAATCCTTTGAGTTAAAATCCTCAATAACACCTTAGAAACATGAGACAATACACTTATTGTCCTATACTCTTCACATTTAACAGCTTTCTTCTTTTTAGCAATTGGAATCACTATAGTTCTTAAAAAATCTTCAGGCCAAACTCCACTATTATATATCAAATTGCAAAGTCCAACTATTTCATTCATAGTAAATTCTCCCATTTCTCTCAAAAATTCTATAGGTACTGCATCAAATCCAATAGCCTTACCATTCTTCATTTGTGCGATTGCCTTTCTTACTTCATCTGGCAGTATGTCCATACCTCTATCATCCATTGCAACATCTTCTTCATTTTCAAGTTCATAACTAATTAAATTATTTCCTCTACTAAACAGATACCGAATATATTCTTCCCATCTTTTTAATATATCATTACTATCGGTTAACCTTCTTCCATTCTTATCCGCAATCTCACTTGCTACCCATGTCTTTTTCTCCCAAGAAATACTTTGTATTCTATCAAATGCTAGATCATATCTTTTCATCTGTTGAAACCTTTCTATCTCTTTACATTCTTGCTCCAACCACTTTTCTTTTGCTAAATCTGTTTCTCTTCTTAATTCATTATTAAATTTCCTATATTCCTTTTGCCCTTCCTCAGTATTTATATTCTTCCACCTTCTCCGCACTTCCATCTTTTCCAACATACCTTCAGTTATCCAAGGTCTTTTAGCTTTTCTCACTCGAATAATACCTATTTCATTTTTTGCTATTTTCAAGAATCCCTCTTTAATTCTATTCCAACACTCATCAGAGCCATTAATATAGTTCCCATCCTGAACAATTCTTTTAAATTCACCCTCACATATTAAACCAAATTTTCCTTTTTCCATTTGTCTCAATTTATCCAAGTCCCATCTTGTGTATCTTTTCCCTCTTTTAATTCTTTTTAAACCCAACTTTAATTTAGCCATCACCAAATTATGATCCGAATCTATATCAGCACCTGGCAAAGCATGTGAACCCTTAACAGCATTCTTATATCTATTCTGAATCAGTATATAATCAATTTGATAACGTTCTTTGTTACCTGGAGCTTTCCATACACGACGCTCTTCCGATCTAATATGATTTTTAAAGCAAGTATTTGAAATGACAAACCCATTCTCTTTACAAAATTGTACAAGTCGACTACCCCTTTCATTTCTTTTCCCAATACCATAATTTCCAACAATTTTCTCTTCCCTACCTTTCCCCACAACAGCATTCCAATCCCCCAATAGCAATATACATGCATTTTTTCCTTCACATTGAATACTTTCTTCTATCTTCTCATACATTTCATCAATTTCACTATCATCATGAGTACTAGTTGGCATATAAACTTATACAATTACCAAATCCCTAGGACTTGCATTTATTCTCATCACCATCAGTCTATCATTAATACCATCAACCTTTGCCACACTATTCCATATTTTCTTCCTCACAGCAATGCCAACTCCATTAATTGATCTATCACCACCTGAATAAAACAACTTTTACATCTCCACTACTTACTTCTCCACATCCCTCCCACCTCACTTCACTTAATCCCATTACATCAATATTATTCAAATTCAACTCTCTTTTCAAATTCTCCAATTTCCCATTTTTTCTCAAAGATCTAACATTCCACGTTCCAATTCTCAGTGTATCCCCTCTCAATGAATTATATTTATGAGGATTTCGCAGGTTGACGACCTGAGTAGCCTCATGTCCACTCCTGCCGGGCAAGACACCAAAGTTATTCTTAACTAAGGTCTTAGTTAAGAATATATATATATATGTATATATATATATATAGAAAGTTACTATATATATATATATATATATATATATATAACAGTAACTTTCTTTTCATTTATAGTTTGGGAGGAGTTTAAAGATTAAAATCTAATGTTTAGTTTGTCTTTAATAACTTTATAAACTTGTTAGTTTATTAGCAAAATTTAAGATCGTTTGCTTATTTAAAATTAAATGCTCTGTGTTTGAGTAGGTCTGTATTTCAATATTTAACATCGTTTAGCATACAACTTTAAAGTGGTATCATTTTAAGGTTTGCTATTATTGAGATATAGATCTTTAAACAGAGGGCGTTACTGGATATTTGTAATTGTATAATGGTTTGTATATTTTCTATAATTATGTCAGTTAGTATTAACAGTAACTTTCTTTTCATTTATAGTTTGGGATGAGTTTAAAGATTAAAATCTAATGTTTAGTTTGTCTTTAATAACTTTGTAAACTTGTTAGTTTATTAGCAAAATTTAAGATCGTTTGCTTATTTAAAATTAAATGCTCTGTGTTTGAGTAGGTCTGTATTTCAATATTTAACATCGTTTAGCATACAACTTTAAAGTGGTATCATTTTAAGGTTTGCTATTATTGAGATATAGATCTTTAAACAGAGGGCGTTACTGGATATTTGTAATTGTATAATGGTTTGTGTATTTTCTATAATTATTTCAGTTAGTATTAACAGTAACTTTTTTTCCATATATATATATATATGACATATTTTGTGGGTTCATCCATGTTAAAATATTTTAAATATTGATATACCGACATTTCAACTTGGTCTAACAAGTCATCCACTGGGTGATAAAAGGTAGAAAGATGGTTGTAGAGGCGCTACAATCACGGACTTGTAAAAAATTTTAAAGTTTCACCAATAGAAAAAATGTTAAATTAAGAATGTTTTTTAAAAAAAATCTTTCCAAATAGGAATAAAGTTTGCATGTATCATCTCACTTATTGATACAATCTGGACTTTTAAGTATCTCAATGGCTTCTCTAATTTTGCACTGGTATAGATTATCACATCTGGATATGATCCTGGTACTAGACAAATCAATTTTATGACCTGAATTCATAGTATGGAGTGAGAGTGGTGATGATGATGAGTGTTGTTTAACTGCATTAGCATGCTCATCTCTTCTAACACTGATGCTACAATTACTCATACCTATGTAAGAAGCTTTATACACGAGATTTGATAAACACCATAAGATTCAAGAGGGATTAAATCCTTAGGCTTGGTTATTATATTGCTGATCTTTTGATGAGTAGAAAACACTGTATTTATATTATAGTGTTTTCATATATGTCCAATACTGTCTGTAGTTTCTTTTACATATGGAACACAAATCCTAATAGCTTATTTATCATCTTTTTGTTTTCTATTTTGTCCATTTTGGGCTTGAAATAAGTTTTTTTTAATAAATTTATAATTATAAATATTTGCTAATAAAACACTATTCATATGATTTATTTCTTCTTTCAGAGGTGATTTATCTGAAAGTTTAATTGCTCTATTTAAAAGAGTTTTGGCTACAGAAACTATCTGAGTTGGGTGTTGATGAGAATGAAAATGTAAATATCTGTTCTTGTCGTGTATTCTTTCTGTAAATTGAAAAAGATAAACTATTTGGTGTTCTGGTGACTAGAACATCAAGAAAAGGAAGTTTTCCATCAGTCTCTGCCTCCATTGTAAATTTAATATGAGGATGCATATTATTTAAATTTAAGAAAAAATCATATAATTTATTTTATCCATGTTGCCATATGATAAAAGTGTCATCTATGTATCTGATCCAAATGAGGTTTTTTAAAGAGGATGATTCTAAAGCGCGAGTTTCTCTATTTTCCATGAATAAATCAGCTATTACTCCTGAGATAAATGTACCCATAAGAGTAACAAAAACTTGTCTGTAATGACGTCCATTACATACAAAATATGTGTTCAAGTGACAATGTTTAATCAAAGCAATAATATGTTTTGGCAAATTGCAACATTGAGAAATTACATTTAAAGCTTTATCATTTGGAAAGTTTGTAAACAAAGACATGACATCAAAACTGACCAGAATGTCATTAGCATTAATTTTTAAATTTTTTAAAATAGAAATAAAATGAAAAGAGTTTTTAATATGTGATTTAATAGATGGGATTGTAGGTTTAATGAAATCCGATAAATATCTAGCTAAAATATGAGTTGGAGATCCTATTGCACTTACTATTGGATGAAGGGGAATATTTGGTTTGTGAATTTTTGGAAGTCCATAAAATTTTGGACAGACACATGATTTTTCATGAGGGATTATTTTTATTTTTTTATTTCTGTTTCAATATGTGATTTATTAATAATGACTTTTGTTGTTTTTTTCCAAATATGTAGTATAATCTTTTTTTGATGGTTTATAAGTTTTATCATCAAGCAAATCTAAAATTTTATTATGATAAATGTCACGATCCAAAACAACAGTGGGATTACCTTTATCAGCTGGAAGTACAACAATTGATTTGTCAGATTTTATATTATTTAATCCTTGTCTTTTTTTCTTTGAAAGATTATTTTTAGGAAGCTTAGCTTTTTTAAAAAATATTATAAATCTCAGCTCTAGCCAAATCTGCCAATAAAGATTCTATTTTATCAAGAGCTGATTCAACATAACAAAAAAATTTCTCAAAAGGTATCTGGGAAGGCATTGTGAAGGATACCTATAATGCCCAGTTTTGAGACCATTTCCAGAAAAAAAATGTTATTAATATAATTATATTTTACCATAAGATATAAATGAAAATAAAATAAATGGGAAAGTAATTAAGATGAGATATGCTTATTATCTGGATCAATCATTTTATTTCTAACTGCAGGAGGGGAGAGTGGTGAGATGATTATTTTTTCTCATGTTATCTGCAGAATAATTTACAGACCTTTAGTTATGTTAAATTTATTTAAAAATTTACAAAAATGAAATGATTATATAAAAAGATACTCTAATAATAATTTAAATGCTTAGTTTATTTAGGGTTTCACTGTGAAATTTAAAAAAAAGAAAAAGCAATAACAATTTTTGTGTATATTGTACCAGTCAAAAATCCCACCAAAAGAACTGCAAGTCAGATCCAAACTCAGGCGGTTCAAAACTGAATTTAAACCCAACTCACCAGCTCAGATTAGTAGAAATCTAAATTGACGGGACAGTGCTATGCACCAAGAAACTAGCTCAATGGTTGTTGAGGATCAGAGATCCTTGAACTGACATTAATATCTGATAATAAACTAACTAAAATAATTTTAAATTGAATCATATGTATATGTTCGGTTGCCAACAGACAGCGAGTTTTAACATTAAAATAATTATGAAATAATTAAGAACTAAGAAACCAAGTGTGTTTAGAAAATATTTAATAATAATAATTTGTTTGGTTTGAATTTTAAATAAATATTAAATTAATTAATTCTAGTCCTAAAGTTTATAATTACAATACGAGTGGCGGTCCTTATTATATGCCAATAAATATTACGCAATATTTGAAAGTCTATGTCTATGCCCTCAACAAAAAAATAAAGGCAGATAAAGGTATTCATTAGTAAGGGAAATTATTACTCTAATTTTTCACGAAAGAATGTGATATTTATTTTTACATTCGCAAATCCATTCATGAAGAACAAGATACGTATTTTATGGCATAACTTTAATCTTTATTGAAAAACTTATTTAATTAAATATAACTGAGAATTTGTTTGACTTTAATTGAAATCACTTCATCACGAATTACGAGCATCAGAGCAGGCTTTACTGGAACAGAGAGGTAACAGTGCTGACGAATTATGAGCTATAAAATGAAATTGAAAGATAATCAAAGTCCTATGGCAGCTTGCGTCTGACAAGTCTTACGCCCTTTGACTAATATGAACAGGAGAGGAAGTGCTTTCTTCCTCGATAATTTAAAATAACAGAAATATGATCACCGACCAGTCTAACGGAGCGGAAGATTGCCCTACGTCAGCAACATTTGAAGATGATGACTTGATAGTCATTGTTTGAATACTAAAACCCATATAGAATGCTCTATGTGATGACTTGATCAATTAATTAAAGTTAAATGAGCTTTTAACGAAAACTATTTTAAAGTATTTGTAAATTATATTAATTATACCCCAATCATCATGCCCTTTCTGAATCTTAAATAACAAAGTTGAATTAGAATATATTTGTTTGATTTCTTTATCGGCCCTTTGCAAAAAACATTTTAAGATTATATTTGAATAATAAATAAATATTAGTGGAATGAAAAAATAGAGGTGGCATAGATTAAAAATGGAGCTAATAATTTATTATTAGCCAATGATAAAAATAACAATCATTAATAATTTCTTTCGACTCGATGATTGATAGAACTGTATTAACCTAGTTCTAATGGCCGAGAACTACTATTAGAATTAATATTATATTATTTGCGTGAGGCAAATAGAACAAAAAAGCTCATCGAGTTGAAAGATTATTGGCATATAATTAAAGTAACAACATTAATAAATTACACAAATATATATATAATATAATAAATGAACTGCCAAATAAGAAAAGAGAAAGTTTAAAGACTAGAGATTGAGAGAACTTATATAAATTTAAAATAGCATAAATAAAAGTTGTTACACAGATTGTTACATTTATAAATGAGAAGAGCTTTTAAAAGGAGTGTAAAGTAAAGTTCGGAAACTGGCCAGATATTTTAAGGTTCATTATGGAAATATATTACCCATTTCTTCCAGGGCTGGTTTCCTTAGGTTACATGTCCAAGTTTGTAAAATGTAGGCACCATTTGATTGATTACTTGAACAGTATTTTAATGAATTTTCATGATCTTAGCAGCATGATTGGTCCGGAAAAGATTCAGTAGCTTCATGGAAGAATTCAGGGGACTTCAGGAACCACAGCCAGATTCCTGACATTTTAGCCCTTCACCATGATCGAAGCACTATTTAAATTTATGATTTTGAAATGCACAGAATTCACTGCACTTCTCTACAACAAAGATAACTTTTTTTCCAAACTTTTCAGAGCTATATATCTGTCCTCTGATGTCTTCAGGCTAGTGCTTCTTTCATTATCAATGTTTTTAAATTTACTGGTTGTTTTAGATACATTCTTTCGATAAGGTTTTCAAACTCATTAACTTGAATTCATTTTCTAATTAATAAAACTTTAACTGTTGTTTTTGGAAAGGGAAAATCTGAAAGCTTATCGAAAGAATGTAGCTTTTAATCAATAAAACTTTAACAAATTATTTAAAAATAAAATCAAACATTCCTGACACAATGAAACTTTCAAACAATTATATATATTTAAATATTTACAAATATATATGCACAATCCACGCAGTTATAATACATATAAATTCATGAATAATTCTATCATGAATTTATTAATAAAATTAATCAATTTAAATCTGAAACTAGTTATTTGAATACACATTTATAAAATAAGTTATTCTTTATGGAAATTAGCGTGGATTGAATGTATAAAGCCCCATTGCATCAGAAATTTAAGGTTAGTACTAGGGTTTGAAGTGGGCTTATGGCTAGAGGTCATGAAGCTAGGATCGAACTCAGATCCGACTGCTTCAATATATATATATATATATATTGTAACTAAAACAAATCTTATAGCAGCTGAAATTAGTTATAAAGCTATATAAAAAGAAATATTTAGTACAAAATTTAACTCAAAATTGAGTGATCAAAATATAAACTGCTTAAAAAAATAAAAGATATTTTATGCATTTGGTCATATTATTAAATATTTACTTTATAATATATGAGAAAAAATAAAATGATAAATGATACTGTAAAAAAAATGAAAAATTGTTTTGATTCATACAAGAAATATGAATTGCTTAGTTATAAAAATCTAAAACATTTTGAAACTTTTCTCAATTGTTTTTTTTGGCATGGATTTTAATTAAACAACTTAGCAATTCCTAAAGTAAATTTGACAGCAAATCTAAAAATAATATTTAAAATTATGAGTTTATGAAACTAAGGGAGTTGTCAATCAAATTTGAGTTGTTGACAATTTTGTATTTTTTTATCACTAACTAATGTAAACAAATACAGAAACAGAAAAAAAAAGTTTTTTATCTTTCATTCATTTATGTATAAAATCGTAATATAATATCTATAAAATTGTTTTCATAACATGTGAAGAGGTAAAGAAAATGTTTTATTTTTCACAAACAAAAACATACGATAAAGAAACAGGGGTCTAGTTTTTAACTAGTTAGTGATAAATCTGTTATTTCAAAAACATGTTGAACAACATCAAGTGGAATATAAATATTCCAGTCCTGGAAGTCCAGTCTACAATTAGTCTATTTGAAGATTCAACTCAAAAAACAGTGCTATATTGAATCAATACTGAGAAGAGAAATCACTACTTAAAAACTGTTTTCCACTGTAACATGAATAGCCACATCTTGTTGATTGTTTTGTAGTATTTTTCAATATCACAATTTGATTGTATCTAGAACTGGGAAAGTGTAATAAAATCCAGAAACAAATTCTAAACTTTCCTATAACCAGCCATTGCTTATTTTAATAATACCAGAAGAAAGAAATGGAAATGCTATAAGAATGATCCAAGACATACTGATACTATACCCTATCTAATGTCACCAATTCTGCTGTGTTTTTTGTTTAACATCACCAGTGAACCAGGATTATAACTACTATTTTTGGAAAATCTAATAAGGACAGTCATAAATATATTAAAAGAATACTATCTGCAGAAAACCATGGTTTACTACTGTGTGCCGGTCAAAATCGTGTAATCCAAGCAAAAGTACCTTGAATCCAACATGCACAAGATACATATGTCAGGACAAGGATGAATCCTAACCTATTTGCCTAAACTATTGCCTCTCTGACTAATGGATAATGTTTGTGATGACACTAGCAGTGCTTGGTTTTATTCCGTCTGAGCTGGAGGTCATGGCTCACATAGAGACTCAAAATTATAAAAGGGTTTATATGAAAAATCAATGATTTAATGGATTCTGACGATTGCAGAACAGTACAGATATGATTTGATCGATTACTAATGGTTTGAACCGTAATAATGATAATTCTTTATGGCAACATTATAAAGAAGTGAATTTAAATCAAGGAAATATTTAAATAAATAGAGTAATTAATCTTAGAGATTGGGAGTGATGACAAACTAAGCTTATTTAAATGACAATATTATAGGAATTTATTAAAGAATTTAGTACAAAATAAGTTAAGTCTTTGTTTATACAACTTGGTTATTTCATTTAATTCGTTTTGATGCGGCTTTGACAAACAATGTAAAAGTTTGTTAATTGGTCGGCCAAAAACCAATCAGCAATAAAGTGTTATTAGCCCTCTTTGAACAATTACAAATCTATTTTATATATATTACAAGATATGAAAGATATACATTTAAAATACTATTACATTTAAAATCATTTGTATATAATGAGTGTGGGAAGCAAAATAGTTCTTAAATAAATAATTGACAATTATACAGTCAGATTTAATTAATTACGAAATTTGTTTGGGAAGGAAGTGCCACCACGGCAGAGAGCATTTCAGGTGTTAAATAAAGATATAAAATGATGAAGAAGGCAATATTCTATTATAGATTGCAACAAAAATAAATGAGGTCTGTTATGAAACTCTGAGTGGCTTGCTAAAGGAAATTCCTGATATGTACAGGTTGATAAGAGAAATGTTGGCCCTCTAGCCAAAGCATGTCTCTGAATAATAATAAAATATTTTTGATGTGCTGGACTTCCGTACACATTTTAAATGGCAATGCCCAAAAATGGATCCCTTGGTATGAACTATGTCTACTTTGAGAGAGTGTGAAAGATTGGACTGGTTAGTTAAATTTCTGAAGGTCCTAAGAGGTTTGTAGCAAAGCAAGAATAGCAATAAATGAATGGTTGTAGCTATAAATACATAATGCCTTAGACATATATAGTAGATAATGTATCACTAACAAAATTAATAACTTAACTTCTAATTAAACTATCTCCCTGCAATAATGGAAGGTCCCAGAAACCTTAGGCCGTTACTAAATGGAGCATAATTTACACTACAAAAGGATGGCAAGAATTAAAACTAATTATAAATTGCTTTCCACACTTTCATACATTTCATTTATTAATAAGTAGCTCATCGTTGAAGATTGCAAAATAAATCAGTCTTTTAATTAACATAAACAAACTGGGTATTAAATCTCAAATTCACTTCTGGTGAATTTTAAACATATATCATAATAAATTGTAAATCATAATTTTAATATTTTCTGACAATTAAAATATGTGTATGAAATATATGCTGATAAAATTCTATGATAAATGTGCTTTCAATGATTTTTCTTTCAAGATATACGTTTTACAGAAATTGCAATAGGTTTAGTCAATCGATTTAATTATGAGAGCAATTTTAAATTGAAGGTAATAATAAGATTTTTAAAATAATTTCAATCATAAATAAACTTAAAATGAATTTATAATATAAAAGGTACAAAACTAAACAAGCTTTTCTATTAATTAATTTACGGGAAGTAAGTGTCCGGTAATGATTTTGACTGGAAAATTAAGAGGGAGAGAATCATTGAATTTCGTACTTGGAAATTTCAGTAAGTCAAATATTCTAAATAAACCAACAAAATTAATTTAATTTGCCGCATCAAAATAATGTAAGGTTTTATAAGAATTGATATTTTAAATTTAATAAAATTAAAAGACGCATTTAAACCAAGCCGCATAAACATCATACAGATAGATAAAATATACATTAGTATTGATTTGGAAAACAAGTAAAATAGAATCAATGGCTTGCTGCGAATTGGACGTTACCTCAGAAACAATCAGTAGGTGTATTCCATGGCTGTAAACAGGTATTTATACAGTCAGATTATTTGCAGGCTTCCTCGATACAGACAGTCTCCGGCTAGATATTTAAGCACTGGAAAGGCATGGATGAGTTGGTGGAACAGACCTCTGAGAAGCAAACGACCGATCTTTTCACCCCGTCATTTTTTTAGGCACAATGTATATATAGATTAATCACTTCTCTCCAGTAAACTCAATAATAATGACTCTTATCAAAGATCCACTATTTATATGATCTGGCCTTTATCTAAAGGATTAAATCTACACTTACCTCCACCAAATTGTAACTGCTCTAAGCAGTTCTGTGAGATTGGTGCCTACTTTGGAGAGAAAATATATAACTATGCATGAACATGCTCCAAGGGTTGATTTGCTAATTAAAAAAAAACACAACAACAAGCATATTAAGTTTATCAGTCATTGTACTAACAAAATCTACTTAATTAAGGTTTAGATTAACAAAAATGTAGATTTTATTCAGAAAAATTTAGGATTTTGGTACAATGACTTTCAAACATATTTGGCATAAACTTTTACAAAATATTTCTTAAAAATATTACATTGTTTAAATAATTGATTCTCAAGTGTACATTGATTAAAAGATAAATATAAAATGTTATCCACTAATTAATTGAAGAAAATGAACTTTAATAAAGAATTTGAAATATTTGTAATATTTTATAGATATCTAGGATTCAATTCAATTTAATAAAATAAACATAATATACATTTTTAAAAATATAAAATAAATAAACTAATATAAAAGGTTAGTTTTAATTATAAAATAAGATTAATGAGATATAAAAGATTATAATATTGCTTAAAATATACTATCACCTAATATGAGATGGGTGTCAGTTATTAAAGGTTGGGTTCAAACCCACACTAGTGCTGATGACATTGTCACTAGGTGAAGCAGAAATATGTACTATATTTCCAGCTTCAACTGTTTAAATATTTCACATGGTAAAATCTTATCATTGTGTATATTATTATAAGGTGTTAACTTAAAAATATATTTTATTATTATAATTAATATTTTGTATATGTATTAATTGTTTAATATGTATTAATACTTTTATATATTGTGTTATTTAAATTATTTTATTAATCCATTTAGTTTTTGTTTGCTTATGTAACTCAATCCAAACATTGTCAATATTCGAATAATATCCATGACCCTGAGAAATCATGCAATCCACTACAGAACATGCAGGAATGGTGGAAATAATTTGTAAATGGTGATTATTGGTTGTTTGTTTTTTGAGAATTTTATTTTTTTAATTTTATCTTATTGAAGGAGAAAAACAAAATATATTTGTGAGAATTTGTACTTATGTTATAAACCATCATCATCATCATTACTTTGGTTAATATTATTATATATTTAAATTGAATCATTTTTATTTGAATTTTATTATTCGTTCAACTTTCATCTAATATAAATATTTAGTTGGAATTAAAATTTACTGTTACATAATTATATATTGTAACCGGCTTACATGCCATTACATTATTATAATAAGCAAAATTAAAAATAAAGTTTGCAAATAAAAATTTGTTTTTTCAAAATTAAAAATTGAAAATTAAAAGTCATCTAAACTTTATATATATAAAATCGCACAGATGAAAAATTATTAAAAGAAAACTTTACTAAAGAAAAGGAAAGTATTTTAAAACTAAATTTTCAGAAAAAAAAGAACTTAAAAGATTTAAAGATAAAAAAATGTACAATAATTTAATTAATTCTATTGTGTAAAATGAAAATGATTATTTTATTCAGTTAAAAGTAAACTAGACCTTGGGCATTCCAAAATTTATAAGTAAAGGTCAGATAGGAAAGAAAAAACAATAGAAACTAATAACCAATAAAAGAAATCCCTCAGGAAATGGACCTCAATGAAAGGATCATCATCGTCATGACGTAATGTCCACTGGATCCAAAAGTTTACAATAAAAAGAAAATTTTAGAAATAATTAAAAAAAAGAGAGAGATGTGAAAGCAGAGTGTGCTATATATGTTAGTGTGCGGAGAGAGAGTTGAAGGAGAAGGGATTGAAAGACACACTTTTAATTCCTTCAGTTTTTCTAAAAAAAATGACATAGTTTTCCATATTGTGGACTACAGGCTATCAGGACCCAGAAATAAAATAGCAGCTAAATTAAAAGACCTCCAGATGAATCAATAAAATGGCCAACTGCATACTGGTCTTTCTAGGATGTCAGGACAATTATAACACTGAAACCCAAATAGCAAGCAACGGTTTAAAGATGAACTTTTCTAAAACAGTAAGAACTATATAACCAATGAACATTTTCAAAATAGTAAGAACTTTAATTCCAAACCTTTTCTGTATTTAATAGAAATAGAATCCTATCTGACCAATGTAAATTATTATTAATAACTAATTTTATTTTATGTATTTTTTTAAGTCATTTCCATTAAGTTATTTGCTTAGTTCTTTTAAGTTTTTATTATGATTTTTTTTTGTCAAATTAAACTTAATAAATGTTAAATTTAAGTCAGGCATGAATGGCTGCATAGATTTGTAAAGTTATATTAGTTTAATTAAGGGAGGGTAAATCTTAGGTTATTTGTTTCATAGTTAAATTGGGTTAATGGATTGGATATATTGGTGTAATTAGTAAATGCAATATGAGATCCGCTACATGAAGGATCAAATTATATGCCATACTTGGGCAAAATAAGCCTATTTCTTATTGGCCATTAGAGACAGATGGTATTCCTTGCTCCATGGATCACCCCCTTTGCTTATGCAATGGGATTGTAAGTCAGCAAAAAGGACTGCAATCTCTGCCTATGGAGTTTTTTTTATTGTTCTTCTTGCCAGACAGATGTAACATTCCTGTACTGGATGAGAGACAATTTCTTCTCTAACCATGCTGTTCAGATGTGCATTCCTGACAATATGGTATTGTGCTGTCATACTTATGCTGCATTGAATACATCGATATATCAGATAGTTTGGCGTTGGTTTGACTGCAAACTTTTGGCCTAATGTTAAATCCGGGATAGAATATTTTCTTTTCAAATGCAATCTATGTAGTCTATTCATACTCGACACTCTAATAAATATTAAATTCATCTGTGAAAACTTCAAAATAAAAACAGTTAAAATATAAATTAAATGCTAAAATTAAAGTAAAAATTAGACTAAAATAATAATTCTAAATTACATATATGTTAAATAAATGTTTGTGTGTGTTATTACTGGTAGTAGCTTCTTTTATTTTTTTTTTATATATTGAAAATATTTTTAAATAAGAATTTATATTTTATAAATCTCTGCATCTCATTGAGCAAGTGGCATGGGCTGATGGTCAGAATAAAACATGTACAATGTGAATCTTTAACTTAGGTATCTACCTACTATATAAATTTTCCAGGTTCAAATAGCCTTGTGGTGCCCTGTATGGCAGATACGATAAGACCTCATTTCTTTCTGACTGTTATAATTTTAAAATAAACATATATCACACCTCTGCTTTCACATCTCTATTTTTTATTTATTGCAACATAATAAATTAAATGTGGAACTTGATAATAAATATAAATGATTTAAGTCTTTAAGTTCAGTGACATATATGAAGGCTTGAAAATAATTGATGGATTAAAACTACAAAAGAATGTGCAGATATTTACTGATCCTGGCTCTTTTATATCTTTTTGAACATTAAAAGCAAAATATAAACCTCAGAAAATATATCACTTTCCTTTTAAATCCAGCAAAAGCACTCTCTTTTATGGTGACAATGATATTTTGAACATGTTGAAAAAGTATTTGGACCATCTTTTGAATAATACAAGAAATTAGATGCTGACTTTTAATGATATATCTATTTTGTTTACTAGTTATTTATAGATTTGGACCGAATTATCAGCTTAATGAAGTCAAAATAATTATTTATAATCTAAAAAATAGGAAGGTTGAAAGTCCTGAAAAAATACCTGGAGAGGTTTCAAAATATAGTGGTGAAATTTTAGTTTGAAAAATATTGGAATTTTTAAAAATATCTGGACCCATGAAGTTATTACCATCTGATCTTAAGGGTGCTTTTATTATTCCAATTTTTAAAAACAAAAGGAATAGAAAAGATTGTGGTAATTATCATGGAATATCAAACCAATATAACAAAAGTAATTTCAATTTTTTTTTGAATAGATTGCTTCCAGTTATTGATGAATGATTACAAGGGACTCAACATGGTTTTAAGGGATCAAGAAGCCTTATAGAAATGATTTTTATTTCCAGGAAATTACAAAAAAATGTCATAAACAAAAAAACATTTATATATTAATTTCATTGATTCGATCAAATTATTTGATTCTGTTAATATAGCAGGTTTATGACATTGTCTGAACTTAAATGGTTGTCCACCAAAATTTATGTATATTATACAGCTTCTAGATGATGAAATGAAAGAAAGTGTTATTATTATAGATGGAAAATTTAAAGGTGTTTAAAATGAGAACTGCATTTAAACAAGAATGTGTATTTGCCTAAACGTTGTTTTCAATTTTTATTACGATAGTCTCCAGGGAATTGTTTACAAGTGGTATAATCAGACATGGATCAAGATACAATACAAGTTTAATGATGGAATTTTTAATTTGAATTGATTAAAAGCTAAAACAATAACCTTTTTCTTCCTCAGGATTTACAATATGCTGATAATTGTGCTAATTTTGTCAGTTCAAAAATGTTTTCCAGAATATTATTAATGTTCATGCTGGAACTTATAAAGTTCTTCATTTAATAATTAATGAAAAAACAATATCATCTAGAGATAGAAGAAAAATCCTCATCAACTTTCCACTTGGATATTATCATCTTTAAAATGTAAGTCAATTTAAATATGTCAATAGTCTTATAAATAGAAAAGAAGAATTAGATATTCAAATTGAGTTTATCTTACAATATGCAGCTATTACTTCTACCATGTTAAAATATAGACTATTTCATCATAAATAAATAAGTACTTCAATTAAGTTAGCTATATAGAGAGCTGTTATTTTATCTAATTTAAAGTATGGGTGTAAAACTTGAGTAGTGCAATCTTACAAAGGTTTTAATTAAGAATGTTCCATAGCATTTTAAAAATTCAATGGCAAAATCATAAAACTAATCAATATGTTTTTTTATGCTTACTGGATACAGTTATATTGAGATTATTATTATAAGATCACATCTTTGTCTGATTCAACATGCAAACAAATGAACAATTGAAGATTTTTTAAAAGGGTATTTTATGGTTAAGTTTAGCATGGGTTTGTTTGGAAAAATAGACCCTGTCTATATTGGAAGGATTATCTCAAGATATTCTAAAGAATTGCAAGGGCTATTATTTTCATTATGAAGATATGTAAGAAGACAAAATAAACTAGAGAAATACTTTTCGACAAGCTATTAAAATATTTCAGAAAGAAAGGTTTTCTGTTTCAGTAACTAAAAAACAATAAAGTAACAAGTAAACATAACAATGGATCAGCATGTTCTATATGTGGACATATCTATTTTGTCTCCCTCTATCCATTTTCTTTTTCCGTTGAATTATTTTTGAATAATTAAAAAATAAGAAAGCACTTAAATCATTGTTTTTAAAGAAATAAAAATATGGTTATTAATTAACATATAACAAGATATGATTTTTTGCAAAAAATAATCTCGTAAAAATAAAAAAATAAACTGGTCCTAATTAGTAAAGACATGTGACTATTTAAAAGATTGATATCAGAATTGTTTTTTAAAAAGCAAAATAGTGAGGGATCAGTAGAATTCAGCAGATGTCAGCAGAAAGATAACTTGTGATGAATTCAGCAGATAAAACCTCTGCTTTCAAGTCTGCTATTAAATTTTTACTCTGAAGTAAAAAATAAAATGTTTGTGAAATAGTATAATATTATTGATCTTACAGAAATGATGTGTTAAATTCCTGAAAGCTTAGCATCCCCGACCAATCGTATAACTAATTTTACTAAAAATATAAAGAAGGTTAACATATCTGGAAGAAACTATCATTAGTTACAAGCATAGATCGATCCAAAATCATTGTTGTCTCAAATTATGTTAACTTAGAATAAAAATACTTGTTGAAATGGAAAACTGCATTACCCCCCATCCCCCAAAGAAAAAAACTGGATAAAAATAACTCTGAGAAAGCTATGACAAAAAAAAAATCTGGTGCTAAGAGATTAACTAACTACGTACTGCATGCAAGATTTAAACGGAAAAAAAAACAAAAACAAAAACTCAAATAGTTAAATATAAAAGAAAGCTTAAAAAAAGTCCATGATAATATAAGGTATAGGTTTGTCCATATCTACATTTATAAATGTTACTTTATAGGGTTTGAATAATTAAAACTTTAAATAACTTTTTACTAGTTTTGCTGAAAGTAATTTTCTTGCTTGATTAAAGTTGTAAATGGTCATCTTCACTTTCAAAAGAAGAATGTAGGGAAGTTTTTTTTTTTTTTTTTTTGCGAAATATTTTAATAGGATTTTGGTTATTGTAAAAAAATAAGCGATCTAATTAAATTTTAATTATGTAAAAAGAATTAAAAATGAATTTCTTGAAATTCAGTGATGTATAATATGGATAGGCTCGATTAAATGTATTAAATTTCGAATTGATAGCATTATCGTTTACAAAAAATTGTATTAATTAATTTTATTAAATAATTGTTTAAGAAATAATTATTTGAAATTAATTTTTGATGTATTTATTCTTTTAGACATATGTTTTATGAATTTCCAGTGTGTGTGCTTTATTTCATAATAGGGTTGTGCTTTCAGGAATTTGTAGATTATTCTAGAAAAAATAACTTCATAATAAAACAAATTAGGTGTATATATCTTCTCTTATTCTCAGTATTTAGTGATCTCATTATTTCAAATGTAGTTCAAACATAATGGTGTTTGTTCATATATAATATATGGGACATGTGTTGGGCATCATACTCTTCTATAGATTTATTTGGATTATGCAATGTTGAAGATCATCTTTAAAGTCCCATCACATCTCTATAATTATTATATTGATTGTTATTTCACTAATGGCTAGTATATTCAGCATGCCCATTAATCTAGAATATTGATGGTGATCAGTATTTATATAATGATACTGGAATTTGTGATGTAGAATTATTTTTACTGTTACTTTTAGCACTTATATATGGGCATGCATTTATTGCTTTTACAATGTTGCCTAAATTTGTTCATTGGCTAATGCTGATTAGTCTAAGATTTATAATGTATCATTTTTAAATCCAGTTACAAAGGACGATTGTTGATTCTTCATAATTATTTCTGCAGAGCCATATTATAACTTTTAATTATTTGTAATGACACCTGGTAGGGATTCTTTGCTAATTTTCTAAGCTCAGTAAATTAATGATGCTTTTAATAATCGTTATTGCATTTGAGAATGATGATTGACATCAATCTCGATATATACTATTTTATGTATATTTACAGTATATTGATTTATTTAAACATGTTGAATTCTGGATAAGAAGCTGCTTTCTCAGTGTATATATACATATAGTTGAAAAGAGGTTGCCTTGACAACAATTTGAAATTGTTTATTGTTATTGATATTGTCTAAATGTTGATTGATTTTCAATGGTATATATATATATACAACGGCTGAGTGTGCTTTCGGCAGGCGTCAAGAACATTGAAATAAATCAATCACAGTTACCATAAGGATGGAAAAAATCATCTGAATATTACATTATAATATATATATAAATTTTATCTGTCTTAATTGTTTATATTAAATTAAATTTAATAATGTAATTTTATATATTTCCTCTCATTTAAGACAAAATAGGTTCCCTTATTCAATTTATTTTAAAACTTAGATGCAGCAATTAAAATTCAAAATTCCTAATATTTATTAAATTCAATAAGCATTTGCAAAATTAATGCACTCATGAAAACATGTATTAAATGTATATGTACTGTGTTTATATAATTCTTAGTATAAAGAATTTGAGATATTTGTTTTTTAGATTATTTTTTTTTACTATTTGAAACCCGCTTTTATAAATAGTAAAAAAAAAAAAACAATAACCAGCTGATAAACGCTTATAACTATTGTAATTATGTTAATACTGTAAATAGGTGCAATAAATATTCTGACATTACTGCAGTGAAACTGATTTATTAACCAAAAACATTTTTCAATAACAAAATTAGCTGAAGAAAAAGACTGCAGATCAAAAGATATATTCATCTTAAAAAAAGTAAGCTTTGTAATATCATCTACAAACATGGTGATTTAAAACTCATTGGTACTCCTCAGGACATAATATCCAGATATTATTTTTATTTGCATCATTTCCTTCACTGTGACAAATGTATGATTGTCAATTAGAATCCATTCTTAGCAAAAGTTGAGACTAGCTCTATGATTTAATAAGTTTCAACTACAGGAGAGTCACCCAGCTTATCCACAATAGTTTCAATAATAATTACTTTAAATTTTTAATTTATTTAGAAACTGCAGATAATTTTACAAAAATTAAAATCTCTATTTTTTACTTCAAGCTAAGCAAAATGATCTGAAGAAATTAAGTAACAAATTGTATTACCAACCATCAATCATTTGGAATTATAAAGTACCTGCTGTATTATGAGGCTCTGTAAAGACCAGTCAGGGAGGTAAATAAAGAAACAATATACTTCAAAATGTATATATAATAAGATTTATTTAATAAAAAATAATAATGTGTAAAAAGAATATAAAAAGTAATAGTTCATTAATATTTATATGCTGTTTATTTTCCTCCTAGTCTTTTTTCACCCCAGAAATATTCCAGTTATTATATTTGTGCTTTCAAATCAAATGTCTCTTGAAACACAAATAAGGATATCTAATTTCATGTTTAGAATAAATCTATTGAAGTTAACAATATTAGAGCTTAAATGGGCACACACAATTTATACATTATATATTAACCATCTCCATTTCCAACTTGTCTCTTGCAGTTTGGTTAAACTTCTTTGCTGATAATAACTTTTTTAATACACTAATAAGTAACTGCTTCTTGCTTTAAACTATTCCACTTTAGTCTTAGTCACTGCTAGTTGATCTACTAGGCTATCAATTGACCATTCTTAATGGCTGATCTGTTATCACTTCAAATGAACTCTAGCTTTAATAATCCAGTCAAATCATTATAGCTGCTTCCTCCTTCTTCTTCATTTACAAGGGAATTATATATATATAATAAAATGTCCGTTAATTAAAAACAAAATTGTAATTATAAATGAAATAATAAATTTAACGGTTTACAAACTATTATAAACAATCCTTAAAATCCGCAGAAGTACTTTGAGGCAGGTTGAAGAAATTCACCGAAAGTACTTCTGTGGATTTTAAGGATTGTTTATAATAGTTTGTAAACCGTTAACTTTATTATTTCATTTATAATATATATATATATTAAAATACAAAAAAAATTCACATAAATTATAGTTCTTTAATTAAAAGTACTTTAGACTATACATCTTGTAGTCTTTATCAACTATATAACATTGAATAATCAATAATAATTGAATAATGTATAGTCGAAAGTATATATACATATAAGATATATTTTGTGGGTTCATCCGTGTCAAAAAATTTTAATATTAATATACTGGACGGTTCGACTTGATCACACAAGTTATCTACTGGTTTATCACCCAGTAGATGACTTGTGTGATCAAGTTGAAATGTCAGTATATTAATTAATATTAATTTTTTTTACCACTGATAAATCCGCAAAATGTCTTTTAGATGCACAACCCGTGAAAATATTCTTAGCAATATATATATATATATATATATATGCTCCAATTTGTATGCAACTAGCTTTATTTGGATACAAATTTTATTCTACTTTCATCTATAATTATGGAATGATCTCTCCAGCCAATATCTAGAGTAAATTTCTCCAATAAAATGAATGTTATTAAAATGAAAAAGTGTGTGTGTATTTACCAAAATAAATAATCTTACTTACATTTACAATTTTATATGCATGAACAATTCAGTACTACAAACAGATATAATATTATTTGAAATGTAGTACAAACTTTTTTTTGATAATTTTGAGTTTTCAGAAATAGCAAGATGGCAACTCATATTTTTGATACATATACAATTTTGAGGACTTACCAAAATAGCAACCCATTTTTCATTAACAATCTTCTGACATTTACAAAATTAATGTTAAGTTTTAAAAAAATGAATAAATTCCAATAAATTTTATTATCAACATTTATTTCAATTTTGTTTTTAGTTCTCCCAAAACATTTCCAAATTTCCCAAGTTACATTTACAAAAAATGAACCATATATATATATATATACAACAACTACAGTTTTTTCATGTGAGTGATATAAAACTGTATTACATTTACAAAAAATGAACCATATATATATATATATACAACAACTACAGTTTTTTCATGTGAGTGATACAATCACTAATAGCTTCCAAAATTGCTACAAATGAATCTTGTTGCAGTCGAAATCCCATAAATTCTGCTAAATAGGAATCCAGGTATTGTATGCATGGTTCCCCAGTATTTTTTATTTTTATATCATGATAACTAATGTACACTTTTCAGGACAATAGGATTCCATACCTTTGGAGATACTCCACTGCATTGTGTATTCTGTGACAGTCGGTCTGAAATTTTGATCATTATCACAATTTACAAAAAAACCTGTAGTCAAAAACAAACACATGAAACAGAAAGTTACAACAACATTAAGACCAACTCATTGTTTCCACATTGGTAAATAAAAATTGAAATAAATATTCTTCATAAAATTTATCAGAAATTTTATAAAATTTACCTGAATTTATTACTTTTTTTGAAATTTTACATTATTTTTTTTGTTTTGTAATTTAACAACTAACATGTTCAGGAGATTGTAGACCTTTGGATCATTTGTAATAATTTTGGAAGCCATTGTGGATTGCACAACACTGATGTGATTAAACAGTAAATATTTATATTATATATTTTTTGATTTATTTTTGTAAATGTAACTAAGACATTTTCAGGAGACTGTAGATATGAATAAACTGCAAATATTGTAGTTATATTATTATTACTTTTTGGTTCATATTTTGTAAATGTAAGTAAAACATCTTTAGGAGATTGTAGACCCTCCACTAATTTTTTGTAAATGTAACTAACATATCTTCAGAAGATTGTAGGCCCTCCATTCATTTTTTGTAAACATAACTAATCCATCTTTGGAAGTAAATTTAAAAAAAAAAAAATTGAAATAAAGATTATCAATTAAATTTATTGGAATTTGTTACTTTATTTTTTAATTTAACAAAACAAACACAGCTTCAGGAGATTGTAGGTTATCCACTCATTTGTAAATGTTTTGGGGAGAAATAAAAAAGCACAAATCTCTCCATACAGTAGCTGTATGGAGAGTTTTGCCTGTTTTAATAACAGTTATGAGCAATCATAAGAAATGGTGATCATGTGATGTTTAGTGGAGAAATAAAAAACAAAATTGAAATAAATATTGTTAATGAAATTTATCAGAATTTATCCTTGTTTTAAAAATGTAACATTTATTTTATAAATGTTGAAAAATGGTTAATGAAATATGGGCTGCCATCTTGATAAGCCAAGGAAAATACACAGACTGTCATCATAGTATTCCTGAAAACTCATAAGTACCAATTTTTTTTATTTACTGCATCCTGGACTGAAATAGTATTACTTATTAAGCATGCATACATACATACATAATATTATTCATTTAAAACTTAGATATGACCTATTTATTTTATATGATTCTTTAGAACATTCTTTATTTTATAATTATAAAAGTGATAAAATCTTTCTATAAAATGAATTGACATTTATTTAATTCTTTAGTTATTTACCGAAAATCCCCCATTCTTTTGCCCTATGGCAAAATGCATTCAAAACAAAATAATCTATTTTACAGTGGCTAAAACTTTTTTTGATTATATATATATATATATATATATATTACAGGTATCACTGAGAAAGACATGAAACGTTTCTATGAAGAATTTTGTGAAGCTTTACCAAACGACCAGTATGAAAGAATGTTCAATCTTCTTTCCTCAGATGCAACAGTTGTTTTCTTAAAAACATATACAAATTTGGAAAATCCTAGAAACAAAAATGGTAAGAAAATTTAATAGACACAATATATATTATAACCTTACGGTTGAGCTCGACATTCGTCAAGCCCTATTTAAATGATTAATTATATAAAATTTTAAACTTTAATTGGTAATAATTAAATAATAACTATCAATATTAAATAGATATATTACATCAATGGTGTGTCATCATGGTTGCTAAATTATATTATAAAAATAAAAAATTTTAGTAAACAAATCTCCTGAGAGTGACAAAGAATTGGACTGTCCAAAGATGTGTGATAGGCCCTCTGCCAGATTGTCAGGTGGACTAATTTTAAATAATGTCACAATAATAATTTATTAGTGTTATAATTAAATTAAAAGTATAGAAATATTTAATATTTATTATTATTAAATAATAAACAAAAAAGACTTAAAATTATAGCTATTCTAAGTTAATCTTTATAAATAGTTATCAAGCATATCTTATTTCAATTTAAAATAGTTTGAACAGCTTAATCAGTTATCACTTTTGCTTATAGATAGAGAATTATTAATTGTTTGTTAATGTAAACACATACACTTATTCAATTGATGTGTTAGTTTGTACAATGATGCTCTCTGATAAAAGTTTACAAATAGGCTGATGTAGATTCTTACAGGGGAGAACAACTAGGGAGACTGGGAGAACAACACAGAAGAATAACTAGAAAGAATGTAAGAACAACTAGAAAGAATGGGAGAACTTATGAACAAAATGGAAGAATTAAATTAACAAAGAACTGAAAAGCAGAAAATTATTAAAAAGTAAAATTGAATTTGAATTGAATTAAAAATGGAAATGAATTGTATTTTAACTCACGACTAATGGAGTATAAACTTTATTTGGTCTTTATACATGAAACACACTGCTGCTGTCAATCAGCAGTTGTAAAGATTTCATATCAAGAACTGGTAGACATATGGAAGAAAAAGCACCAAAATGGTAAAAGTTCATAAGCTTGAAAATTCACTTTTATTTTATAACTATTTTAATTATTATATTTACTATGTGCTTTGTAAAAATAATTATGACTTATTCGGGATAGTAAGAAGAAAGAAAATAAAATTACTTTGTACTTTCCTTCAGAATGAATTTAAAAATAAGCAGAGGTGTAATAAATATTTAATGTCTTTTTTTGCTGTTTTGTAATTTATGAGGATTTCACGACATGTATAAATTAATGTGAAATATTATATTAAAGTTAACTATAACAATTGCAATTTTCTATGCTATATTAGTTTCATTATGTGGAGAAAAAAAATTTTAAAAAAATGTTATATTGCAATTAAATAAATTACAGTAATAATATATACCTATCTAATAAAACAATTCAAATGAAGATACTAAATTATAAAGTTTATAAAATATTTATTAAGACTTTTAATATATGATAATCTCAACATTGTCTTAAAACTCATGTTAAGGCAAGAATGAATATCTCCATCTTGCAACTTCTGGTGACAAGCAGAATTGATATGTTTATTAAACTGAGTAGTAGAATCTCATCAAAAGTGAATCAAATGCCAACTTAAATTTTGATATAGTAATTGTTTGTTAATCATATTGTGTATTGCACTTCTAATGCATTAATTATTATATATTCCCATTAGTCAATAACACACACACACAACACATGCACCCACACACACACACACATATATATATATATATATATATATATATATATATATATTGAACCTGATTGAAATCCGATTCAATGGTGTCATTACAAAAAAAAAAGAAATTTATTAAGCTTTTAATTTTCATTAAACGTGGAGTTTAAATTTGCAGTATTATTTAAAAAAGAATGCGTGTATCGAAGTACACACACGTTTATATGTAAAACGGATTTTTTAAAAATGTTTATCAATTTATTTTAAAATAGTTTTCATATACCGCCTGTTTTTAAATCCATTTGATTTAAAAACAAGCTGGCTAGCTAATTGCATTCCTGTTGCTTTTATTTTAATTATTGTAAACAATTTTGATAGCAGAGATTTGATTTTTATGTTGTTGTTTTCATTTCAATAAACCCTGGGTGGAATTCTTAGATAGATTGAGCGGGAGATTAATATTTGCCCTGCCTAAGGTGAAGAAATTGAACAAAAAGGAAAGTGTTTCGCGGGAAATGGAGCAACGTATAAATAGCCCCGAAAATTTGGAGGTCAGTTATTTTATTATTCGTAAATAGACAAACTGTTTCTAAAGTAAAAGTTTATATCAGTGCGGACATTTAAATTCTTAAAGGACAAGAGCTGTTATTAAATACTTCTGCTTGCCACAAGATAAAAAATTCTATACCTGTTGTCACCACCTGAATGGCTTGCTAATTCAACAAAAGATGGATCCCTGACTTCCAAGTTTGCTCCAGTAATGCCTTAAATACTGAAAAGAAGCTGGAACCTCATTACATCTACCTTGCCATGGTATAAAGATCTGAAAATGAACTTAAGTAAAAGTGCACACTCTACGTGAACTTTGTTTTACCGAAAGGTAACTATTTTCATTTTTATTCTTCCCAGGGTAAATTAATTCTCATTAAATCTCCGCTCAATCTAATCATAAATATGTATTCTTAAATCAATATAGCCTCATATTTAATATTTGCTCTAATTTCCAATATTTTGTAGTGTGTCTTGGAATCTTAGTTTTAAGATTCCAATTTGCTTTCAGTTTTGTTTATTGGAAAGTGATGAATGAGTTTTATATTTTATGCCTTGCTTTTGTAAATGCTTTAGCAGTCTTGTATATATATTTTTTTATGCTTACCTGTAATTATTTAGTATTCAATAATTAATTTTATACTCTATGTTTGCCCTCTTGCTAAACCTCCAAAACTCTTTTGGCTGATGACTTTATTGTCTGATTTTCGCAGGTGGAGATTTCATTTCTAATATCTCTAAAGGCGGAAATTAGAATTGTGTTTTTCTTTGTAATTTTATAAGTCATCAGCAGGAAGATAAAATTTATCCTTTCTTAAATTACAGGTGAGCAATACTTTCATTCTGGTAGAATATTTAAACTTTTGATATTTTCATACTCATGAGCACTCTCCGATAGATTTCTTTTTGTAGTTATTATGTGTGCTTTAAATTTATCAGAGCGTGTACTCAGAATTTGTTTGTAAGTTTATTTTCTTTCTTTATTTGCTGGGGCAGACGTAACTGTTTTTCTAATCATTTATTTGTCTCTTATTGAGACCATTAATTATTAATTTTAAAGTAATTTTCACCAATCATTTGACTGGGATTCACCAGGTTTAATTGTTTCTTCGTTTCAATGATATTTTTCGATTGTTCTTGAGGTGGATCAATCACCGTTATTTTAAATGTAGTAATTGGTGCAGTTCATACCAATATAAGGACATTCAAGATCTGACCATGCTTAGATCTCAGAAAGCTCATCAGCATTGGGTTCTTTGATCTATTTCAGGGGCATGAGGTTTAAATATCATAAAGTGGAAACCAGTGTTTAAGTGAATCCTCTGCTTAATGAAATTTACTTCCTCCCTTTTAAATTTGTTTATTAGAAGATCAGTCAGTCTATCATAGCTTTGCCTTTAGTATGTCTGGTACATGCCTGAGTTAATCCCCATCTATTATGTCATAAACTTATATTTAATTTATTTTCTCATAATAAAATTTATGAAATATGTTTAAACTTAATTTTGCTGACGTTTGTCTTGGTGCTTTTGTCTCAATTGTCTAAACAATTTAAGATCTCTTGTTTTTCTCTGAGTCTAGTTGGCGCAAACCATCATCATCTATTCTGATCACATTAAACAAATTTTCCAGACATGTAGTGATCTCGTGGCGCCCTCTGTTTCAGAATAGATTGAGTATCCGGTATATAGGATAATAATTTTTAGCACTACCAACGTGAGGCTTTGAGTTTTCAAACTCATGTGAGATTTTGTTTAGACAATTGAGAAAGATTTCAGGTGTAAGAGGCAAGGTCTAGTAGGTGGAGGTTCGTTTTTTCTTAATTGTTGTATGTATTGTTGGAGTAAGTTGGTAGAATGGGGTTCGTCTTTCTTTTTAATGAAATAATTTATAAACTGTAAAAGCGTATTTTCGAAAAGTCTATCGGAGTAATTTTATTTAAAGAGTTAAATATAGTTCGTCTTTCTTTTATATGAAATAAATTAGAAACTGTAAAAAAAGAGTATTGTCTGAAAAGTTTGTCGGAGTAATTTTATTTGAAGAGTTAAATATAGTTCGTCTTTGTTTTGAAATAATTTATAGAAAACAGTAAATAGCGTTTTATTTGCTTTTAGATTTTAAGTTTTTTTTTTTAAGAAGTTAGTATAGTGAATTTAGTCTTGCATGAAAATGAGAGTAGTTAAAAAAGATGAGTCGGAGACACATATCATGATGAAGAAATTGATGAAGATGATGATAGAGATAAAGGAAGAACTTAGCGAAATCAAGCGAGACCAGCAAGAAATGATTAAAGATTTGAGAGAGATGAGGGGAGAAATAACGGAAAAAGTAGTAGAAACTCAAGAAGTAGAAAAAGTTGAGGTCATAAAAGATATAGAAATTAATGTAGCACAGGATAGTGTTAGGACAGAAAAGGTGGAAATAAAGTTAGAAGTAAGCACAGATGGGTTACAAGTAGAAAGTGTGGCAGAAAATTTAGTAAATGTAAATAAAGCAATAGAAGAAAGTTATAAGGTAAAAACAGAAAAGTGGGTAGAAGAGTCACCGAGTGAAACTAGAAATAAATGTTTTTCAATAACTGTTTGTTTTGAAAAAGAGAAAAGAATTAATAAAACGATTAGGAAATATGATTTTAGGATTGAAATAGAATCCATCTATAGAACAATCTTATTTAAAATGTTCGGAAAATGGGTAGAAGATAAAAAATTTCTTTTTGCTAGTGTTGATATGCTCAAAAATAAAGTAGGAAAGGAGGAAGAATTGGGAAGTTTCGTTAAGAAAAAGATCCAGGTATATACGCTAGAAAAGAGAACAGAATGAGGAAGAGACAAGAGAATTTTATATAAGCTAAGAAAATATAAGAGAGGAAAAGGAACTTATTTCAATAAGTTAGTAAGCGGAGTAAAAGAACCGCGGACAAAAGTTAAGGGTGCAGCTTTTAGTAATCTGACGGATTGTTTTTAATAAAAATAAAAATTTTTGTTAATGAATTAAAAGAATAGAGAAAGGTTTTGATTCAAATGAAATATTGTTTTGTTTTTTTGAGTGCGACGCAAACGTTCGGCCAAATTTCTAAGGATATTTTAAAGTGTTTATAGTTTAAAAAAAAAAAAAACTTGCAGGAATGTTTTTTTTTTTTTTTGATCACGTTTTGAGGCAGTTGAACCTGATTGAAATCCGATTCAATGGTGTCATTACAAAAAAAAAAAGAAATTTATTAAGCTTTTAATTTTCATTAAACATGGAGTTTAAATTTGCAGTATTATTTAAAAAAGAATGCATGTATTGAAGTACACATGCATTTATATGTAAAACAGATTTTTTAAAAATGTTTATCGATTTATTTTAAAATTGTTTTCATATACCGCCTGTTTTTAAATCCATTTGATTTAAAAACAAGCTGGCTAGCTAATAGCATCCCTGTTGCTTTTATTTTAATCATTGTAAACAATTTTGATAGCGGAGATTTGATTTTTATGATGTTGTTTTCATTTCAATAAACCCTGGGTGGAATTCTTAGATAGATTGAGCAGGAGATTAATATTTGCCCTGCCTAAGGTGAAGAAATTGAACAACAAGGAAAGTGTTTTGCGGGAAATGGAGCAACGTATAAATAGCCCTGAAAATTTTGAGGTCAGTTAATTCATTATTCGTAAATAGACAAGCTGTTTCTAAAGTAAAAGTTTATATCAGTGCGGACATTTAAATTCTTAAAGGACAAGAGCTGTTATTAAATACTTCTGCTTGCCACAAGATGAAAAATTCTATATGTGTTGTCACCACCTGAATGGCTTGCTAATTCAAAAAAGACAGATCCCTGACTTCCAAGTTTGCTCCAGTAATGCCTTAAACACCTAAAAGAAGCTGGAACCTCATTACATCTACCTTGTGATGGTCTAAAGATCTGAAAATGAACTTAAGTAAAAGTGCACACTCTACGTGAACTTTGTTTTACCGAAAGGTAACTATTTTCGTTTTTATTCTTCCCAGGGTAATTTAATTCTCATTAAATCTCCACTCTATCTAATCATAAATATGTATTCTTAAATCAATATAGCCTCATATTTAATATTTGCTCTAATTTCCAATATTTTGTAGTGTGTCTTGGAATCTTAGTTTTAAGTTTCCAATTTGCTTTCAGTTTTGTTTATTGGAGAGTGATGAATGAGTTTTATATTTTATGCCTCACTTTTGTAAATGCTTTAGCAGTCTTGTTATATATATATATATATATATATATATATATATATATATATATATATATATATATATATATATATATATATATATATATATATATATATATATTATGCTTACCTGTAATTATTTAGTATTCAATAATTAATTTTATACTCTATGTTTGCCCTCTTGCTAAACCTCCAAAACTCTTTTGGCTGACGACTTTATTGTCTGATTTTCGCAGGTGGAGATTTCATTTCTAATATCTCTAAAGGCGGAAATTAGAATTGTGTTTTTCTTTGTAATTTTATAAGTCATCAGCAGGAAGATAAAATTTATCCTTTCTTAAATTACAGGTGAGCAAAACTTTCCTTCTGCTAGAGTATTTAAATTTTGATATTTTCGTACTTATGAGCACTTTCCGATAGATTTCTTTTTGTAGTTATTATGTGTGCTTTAAATTTATCAGAGCGTGTACTCAGAATTTGTTTGTAAGTTTATTTTCTTTCTTTATTTGCTGGGGCAGACGTAACTGTTTTTCTAATCATTTACTGGTCTCTTATTGAGACCATTAATTATTAATTTTAAAGTAATTCTCACCAATCGTTTGGCTGGGATTCACCAGGTTTAATTGTTTCTTCGTTTCAATGATATTTTTCAATTGTTCTTGAGGTGGATCAATCACCATTATTTTAAATGTAGTAATTGGTGCAGTTCATACCGATATAAGGACATTCGAGATCTGACCATGCTTAGATCTCAGAAAGCTCATCGGCACTGGGTTCTTTGATCTATTTCAAGGGCATATGGTTTAAATATCATAAAGTGGAAACCAGTGTTTAAGTGAATCCTCTGCTTAATGAAATTTACTTCCTCCTTTTTAAATTTGTTTATTAGAAGATCAGTCAGTCTGTCATAGCTTTGCCTTTAGTATGTGTGGTATACGCCTGAGTTAACCCCCATCTATTATGTCATAAACTTATATTTAATTTATTTTCTCATAATAAAATTTATGAAATATGTTTAAACTTAATTTGGCTGACGTTTGTCTTTGTGCTTTTGTCTCAATTGTCTAAACAATTTAAGATCTCTTGTTTCTCCCTGAGTCTAGTTGGTGCAAACCATCATCATCATCTATTCTGATCACAGTAAACAAATTTTCCAGACACATAGTGGTCGGGTGGCGCCCTCTGTTTCAGAATAGATCGAGTATCCGGTATAATATATATATGATGAAAATAAGAATGTTTATCTTCAATTTCTTTTTAATTTCTGGAATAATAAAGTGCTGAAGTTAATAGATGAAACTATGATTATTTAGAGACCCAGCAACATAATAGAATTACTGTTTAAATTGATAAAAGCATATGAAATATACTCATGTGGGAAAGAATATTTATCAATCATACCATTCTGCAGATTTTAAATGTTGCAACCAAGATTTCATTCTCTTAGTTTTGCAAGAAGTAATGAGAAACAAAAAGTTTATATGTTGACTTTTATTATTATTAATATTCTCTGTTTTTGTCTTGCAATATTATGTACATTGTTATTGCAAGTATAAAGACAAGTTTGTTAAAAAAATAAAATGTGTGTTAAATATAAATGTGATCAAATATATATATATATATATTGTAACCAGTTGGGTTACACAACACACAATAATATAGTGTGTGTTCATATATATATATATATATATATATATATTATTTCTACTTTTCCTTTACCTTATATATATATATATATATAAGGTAAAGGAAAAAGTAGAAATAAACACAGACATAAATTTTTGTAAATATTTTTTCTACATTTCCTAAGATAAAATCATAATAATAAGGGTTTAATAACTCTGGTTTTAAAATAAAATTTCATTTTGAAATTAATATTTTAAAAAGGTCTGATAAATATTATTTGTAATTCTGATTATGAAATTAAAAAAAAACAAGCATAATTTATTTTTAAAATCTTTTAATTAAAAGTTGTACAAAATATCTTTTTAAATTAATGCTTGTTTGCAGTTCTTCTATCTAGTTAAAAATCTTTGTAGATTAAAAATTCTAAAGGATTATCTCATCTTTGGTCAAATTCCAAAGATTAAAGTAAAAACATGAATATCACACTTTGATAGAAATTTCCAGATTGTTTTCAAATGGATTAGACAAATTGAAAACACACTATGTTTTTATCTGTTGGCAGTTTTGTAAGAGATAGGCAGAAGAGTCTGGTTTTAAAATTTTAAGCAGTGGTGAACTAGGTCAACTGCAAAGTTTTGCTTTAATATTTTTGAAAAGTGATTACAGAAGAGCTAGCTGTAAAGTTGGCTAAAATATTTTGTGAAGAGTTGGTAACTATAGTAGAGAATGGCCACAGAGATGGCTGGTAGAATAGCTACCATGAACTGATGTACCTGAAGGCAGAACAGAAGTTCCAGGAGCTGCTACCATTTTCCTTCACAGGAGTTTTGATTTACTTGAAGCTGGGTCACTTCTGAATCAATAGCTTGAAAAAAGGAGGACAAAATAGCTTGCTGATCTAAAGTTTACCAAATCCTAATCTAAGTGGAACCATCTGCAAAACAACCCCAACCTGGACTATACCGATGATAAACCACCAAACCCACCAAGAAAAATCTTCCAGCTTTCCCAAGAGGAACACCAGCCCAATAAAGTAGTTATAGGTATGCTGCTGTGTCTATATGCAGAGAAGCACAGATAAACATATATACAGTGAGTTGTATTTTTTTTAATATTCCTTATAAAAGACATTTTAACTTAGTAACTTAAAGTAAAATTTGCTCGAGTCAAATGTTTAAAAAAGAGACGATTTGCTATATATATTTTGCAAAGAAATAATTTTCATATTCATTAAAAGAAGAATATATAATTTAAATGCAAGCATAATTTTGTTTGAATTAAAATAGAACAAGCAAATTTTTTATAATTTAAATCTAAAAACGCTGATAATTAATCAACTAGTAATTAGCAAAAATTGACTATGTTTTTTTTAAGAAAAAAAAAAGAGAACTTATAAACTGATAAATAATTTAAAATTATATATATATTTTGTTTATAAACAGGTATATGTATGAGATTTATGAATATTTTCCAAGGAAATTAATTATGAAAATATAATATCATTGTAACAAATTAAAATATGTAACCTTTTGTCAATGCGCAAATACACGCACATACACATATGTAAATTTTTAAACATTTATAGTATTTTTTTATATACAACTGAAAAAGGTTAATCATGTACTTATTATTTTATATGACAATTGTAATATAAGTCAATTGTACTGCATATTTATGTGTGCGCATATATGTCATTGCTTGTCCAATAGGACATGTGTGCAAATTTTAATCAGTTTTTGTCATTATTGAATCTCAATTGAAATGTATTTCTTGAACATCATAAAGCGCACGTCTGTGTAAGGATATAAATATGTATTTACAGAAACTTATTAAGAAGTATTGTAAATCAATGTAATAACTTTAGTTCTGCATAAAATTTTGTATTGTAATCAAAATCAGAAAGCTAATGTGTGTAATCTTATCTTTATAGACAATTTCAATTTTTTATTTTTTTTGTTATTAATAAACTTGTATTTAATTGTTAAAATTTGTATTAAGTCATCATTTCTTGGGCACATCCAGTAATAGAACTATGTTCTCTGAGCTATATTTGTGCATGAGATGAAATATATAAATGGGGATGTGTAATTAGAGCTTTTGGGGCATCCAGCAATGATCAATTATCATTATCCTGGTTGGTGCATAAGATTATATTTTTTAAAGCCTATGCACTACCTTTAATTTTAGTTTAGTCCCATTAAAAATTTAAGTTTATAGTTGGCCAAAATAAGTGGCCAGAACATTGATGATGATCAGCATATTTTTGTGTCTCAGCATTATTGTTTAGATTTTCTGTTTATGTATTATAATGGATTAACACTTCAGTGGTGCATCCAAATTAATGGTTGAATAATTGCCCAAGCTGGCAAAGGCTCAATAATTATCCTGGTCGACAGAAGAACCATTTCTGATCTAGTCACAAGATTGACTGTTGATTTATATTTTTTATTGCTCAAATCCAGTCATAAGATGGACTGTTGATCATATAATATTATTCATCCATCATTCATGATGATGAATAGTTTGTTTTGATATTTCTTTTTGAGTATCACTTACTTTTATTTTATAATACTGTTATGCTGGTTAATTATGCCTTTAGTTGCTCTTATGATCTCTTAATGATCTCTCAGAGATTTTATTGATCTCATGTTCCTCTTAAATACATATTATATATATATATACTTTGTAAAACTATTGATATTTGATTTGGTATTGACTTGGGGTTGATGATGATTATTCCATCACCCCAGGTTCATTTCTTTTACTTCCACTTCCTATACCACCCCATACAGTTACAATATATATATATATATATATATATATATATATATATATATATATAATAAATCGATGTCTGTATTTCTTCAAAATAATATACGCAAATTTATAAATATTTAAAAATACAGTATTTAAAAGCCTATAAAAAATATGTATAACTGTCACTTAGGAGCACTTTCAACTAACTTGTAGCTTTGTCAACTATCACGTTTAAAATGTCAGCTTTCTTATAATTCTATGATGTCAACTTTCCCATAATTCAGTGATCTTAATGTTTGCCGCTTGCCTATTAACGAAATGTTGCTTGTATTTACATATCAACATTGCCTCTTTAATTTTTCTTTTATTATTTTTTTCAGTTTCCAATATTTTTACATTGTTATAATTAAAATCGAAACCATATATACATGATTTATTATGGTCATAAAAGACAGAAGCTGATAAATTATCATTATTTTTAAAATTTTGTTTTGTATTTTGAACCCTTTTAAATAACAATAAGTGTTCCTTTGTTCTTTTTTCCAATGTGCACCTCAATTCACCTATATATCCACAGCCACACCCACATGTCCATTTGTAAATGATACAATTTTTATTTGTAAATATTTATCCTTTGAATTGTTTATTAATTTATTTAATGTAGGTGGTGCATAAAATGCAATATCACATATTCCTTTATAAATTTGCTTAATGAAACTTGCCTGTTGATTTGAAATATATGGTATTGATATCCACAATTTTTTATCAGAAGAATTAATACTATTATTATTTTTATATTTATAAGTAAAATTTTTTGTAATATAATAAACAGAATCATAATTGTATCCAACTTTTAACAATTCATTATAATAAATTTCAATATTTTTAGTTTTATCTGATGCATATTTACAAAGGTTATCATTTCTAAATAAAAATGATTTCAAACCTGCCATTTTATGTGACATTGGTACTTTTGATTCATATGGAATATATCCTCTTTTTGCTATTGGTTTAAGAGTCATATAGTAATCCAGTTTATCCTTGTTTCTGGTTATCTTGAGATCTAAAAATTGTACACTCTTTAAATTTTCATCTGTTTTAATCCACTTTAAGCCCTTTATATTATTTAATTCCTTGAACAAATCATTAATAGCATTTGGCTTTCCACAAACAAAAACATCATCAACATATCGATTGTATAAAATAATATCTTTCTGATAATGATCCTTTTTAAAAATATTTTCTTCATATGTAGATATAACAAAATTACATATCTGGGCAACTGTAGGAAGTCCCATGAGCCACCCATTATTCATTTCATAAAATTCATGTTTAAAAATTGCATAAATGTTTCTATCAATAAAGTTTAATGCTTCAATAATAAACTTTATTATTTTAACCTTAACATTTTTTAATTTCAGTGCATTCTTAATTATTTCAATAGAAGTCATTCTGTCAATTGATCCGTACATTTCACTGATATCTAAGGTACAAATTACATCATAATTATCAATAACAACATTATTAATTTTACATTTCGTTAATAGGCAAGCAGCAAACATTAAGATCACAGAATTATGGGAAAGTTGACATCATAGAAATATGGGAAAGCTGACATTTTAAACATGATAGTTGACAAAGCTACAAGTTAACTGAAAGCGCTCCTAAGCGATGGTTATACATATATTTTTTATAAGCTTTTAAATACTGTATTTTTAAATATTTATTTATAAATTTGCACATATATATATATGTGTGTGTGTGTGTGTGTTTGTAAATTTCATTCATATTTAAAAATATGAACACAGGTAAGAAACTATTACAATTTATTTTTAATATTGTTTTTCTAGAGTAAAAGCTACAATTGTTGAATAATAATGATAAATGGGTAGTATATAACTTTGGTTAATTTAGATGCATCAAATATCATATTTTTATATGTATATTTAACTAATTAATTGCTAATGACAGCTATAGATATGGGGTTATTTTTGAATTGATAATGATAATTATAAATTGTATGTGTCAAATAATAATATATGTCATTTTACTAGTGACTTTATATATTCATGATAAAGTAATATTAGTATTAGATTTATCTGTTATCATGTTGAATAATTATAATGATAAGTATATAATGTTTTGGAATATATGGTAGGTCCATGTTGCATCACATCAGTTGAACTTATATTCTTTCCCTGAGTGATGATATAAATGACCATCATGGGTAAATCATTAATGATGCTCATCAAGCTCTGATCAGATTAAGATCATACTTTGTAGTGTATTGATCAAGTTATTAAATAAAGTATTATCCCCCCTCCTTTATTCATATCCACAAAGGTGATCCAAAAGTGTCACTGGGATTATATACCATATGCAGTCATGAGATGACCATGGTCTATGCTATTAGTTTATTCTCTTTGCCTTACCTCAACCCACTATATGTTTGGATATATCATATGTTTTATATTCCTGTACTTATGGTTTGATATCGATAACAGTAGAGTCATTTTTAAATATGATATTTGAGAATGTATAGTTAATAAATTATTTTATAGTAGATTGTTATTTAATGTCTATCTATTCGAGATGATCCCATGTATACCATTAAGCTATGTTGATTATCATTTAAACCCTATTTTTTTTAAAAATGCTGGTACTTTTTCTTAATATTAAAAGATTCATATAATATTTTTTTAATCTTAAAAAGAGTCCTACAAAGTAAAATTAATAATTAAAAGGTAGAAAAATGATATTATTGATTTTTAACGCAATATTGGCTGTTTAATAGCCTAAATAAATGGATTAAAGCAAGAAGTCAATAGTTTTTAGTATTATACTCTAAATATATTTATTGTGTTACTCTGTCTGATAATATTGGTGGTTTATTAACCATTGAATAGAGATTTTGAAATATATATTATCTGTTTTTATTTAAAGTAGATAAGTTCTTAGAATCATGCTATTATTAGATAGGTAAAATATGAAATGTATAATAAGCTAAATAAATTCAATGTGAATAATACATTTAAGTAGTAACAAATCAAAAGGTAATAATTTATTAAACTATTAAATAGATTCTAAGAGATCTTTCCTTAATTATAAAATAATGTAATAAAATCTTGGTTTATATAAATTTTTGTTCACAATTGCAAGATTAAGTATGTTTTCTTTATTGTCATTAGTATACTCACAAACATGTAAATATTGTAAATAAATTTTGTTTGAAATATATTTAGTTGTCTGTGGCTTTATTGCTAGTCACTGTCCATATTGTTATTGCTATTGTTATCAACGTATTATTTTATTGTTGTTATAAAGATCATTATCAGTCAATATAATAGACTTTATTGCACATCACCATATCAAAATAAATTTTAATAACCTCTCATATTTAGAGTACATAAAGCTTTATTGTTTATTGATCAAAACACTGTTGATCTTAAGCACGTATTATTTTTAAATAATGTTTTTAAAGATTAAACATTTAGTTTTTAGAATAATCTGTTTATCTAAATCATTAGATACATCATTCACTGATCTTGATCATATTTCCCATGATTATTAAATAAAAGATGATTTGTAAATTATTATAATTACTTTATTAATAAATCATTGACACTTCATAAAATTTAAAGTTCGTATTATTGTTAGTATTAGAATTACCAAATGTGCTTTACTAATTTCATTTTGTTTTATGAGCTGTCTTTGCTTGTTATATTTGGGTAGTGGCAAAATCCCTCTCAGTGTTCCAAATATATCTTTTAAAATAATAATATTTAAATTATTTGAACCCTGAGAAAAGTAAATTATTAGTCAGGAGTTTCAATTTTTAATCTAATGTAATTTTACATTTTTTAAATTATTTATTATGTTTTGAGTTGATTTCTTATGTTTATTCTTATTGCGTCGTTAATTTAGTACAAATTTTAAGATGTAAGTTTCCTTTCTAGTTTAAAACTTATAATCTATTTTAATTTAGTGGTTAAATATTTTGATTTAATCAAGCTTAGAACCCTTGCTTTATTTTATTATTGTCTAGCTATTGTTTGACTCAATATCAGTTGTATAGTTCAGGATCTCATTCTTCATCATCTATCATCACTCATTTTGTATTTTTTTTCTTTAATTTTTTATTGTCATTTCATCTTAAGTCATTATGATAATTGGTTCATCTATTATTAACCCTTATTCTATCAACATTTTAATTATTTATCACTCTAACACATTTCCTTTTTCTTTTCCTCATTCTTAAATTCATTCAGTTTCATTAGTTAATCATTATTTGTCTTTCATCATTCATTCAATTATTTATATCTTGATTCATTTATTACCCAACCCATAATTTGAATTCCATATTCATTTCATAGAACTGATTATTAACTATTTAATGGTATAGCAACTAGACTTATCTTGTAATAGTTTTACTCTAGATCTTAAAGTGAATTTAATCTATGCTTAATATTGGAGATTATTATTTTCATGTACACTTTGTAACCTCTCCCATTCGATTTGCTCATACATGTGCTAGCCAAACTTATTTCTAATATTCAGCTTTGTAATCATTACTATGAGCCATAGAAGATATAGGGCTGATTTAATGTCATATAAAAATCAGTAGGGTCTTGTAGCCTATACTTATGCTTACTTATGCTTGTGCTAGCCAAGTCAGTTTCTAATAATGTATTTATTATTGTTATTTGTTGATGGATAAGCTTGACATAATATGGTACAATATAGTATAAGTATTAATATTGGTAGTGGGTGGTGCTTTGTGACTTTCTTTAGATTCATGCTAGCCAAGTCTTATTTCTTTGGATTTGTTCATGCTTAAGCCAAACTGAGTTTGTTTTAAGATTTTATATTCATTATTTATTGTTGATGGTTACTATATATATATATATATATATATATATATATATATATATATATATATATATAATCAAAACTACCCCAAATCTAAAATTAAACCAGACCAGCATAAAAATAATATTAAAACACAACGTAAGGTTTCACTGCTACAAGCAGACTTCTCAAGTGTAAAGAACTACAAAAAACTACACAATATATATACTATTAAAAACTACCCACAAATCCATTTACTTCCCATCCACCCTTAATATTAAAAGAACTCTTAAATAAGTTAATTGCTTCAGAATAATAAATTTTCAATAATAAAGACTCTTTAAATCTTCTTTTGATTTCATTTCTCTCAAAGAAGACAACCTTAGCTTCATCAAAATCAATAGTGTGGCCTGTATCTTTTTCATGGACATACAAAGCAGAACTAAGATATCTATTTTTAACTCTACTTTTATGAACCTTTATTCTTTCATTTAAACTCAAACTACTCTGACCTATGTAAACCTTCTTACAAAATAAACAAGGAATAAAATATACTACACCAGGAATAGTCTTTCTATCAAAACTTCTTTTGTATTATTTAATAAATTATTCAATGTAACACCCCTTTTCCAAGCAATTTTCTTATTTCCAAACAATTTACTATTTCTACACACAATTTTATAAGATGACAATTTAAATGGCAAAGAAATAAAATCATATTTTTCTTTAACCTTTACATCCTTACAAATATTACTATTAAATAAAATACTTTTAACAAATTTATCAGAGTATCCAACACTCAAGTAATCATTATAAAATTGATATTTGTGAAACAAAGCTACCCCACTAGAATTATTTAATTTAATATTCCTATGACAATAATTCCTTAAAGCAGCTACTTTATGAGATATAGACTGATAGCTATCAAGTTTAATTATAGATCTTAATTCTTTACTTTTAACTAAATGACTGCACAATAAACAATTATTTCTATATTTCTAATCACCAAAAGATCTAAAAATTGTAACTTACCAAAATCTAACCCCCCTTCTTCTAACACAAATTTTATAGAAGGATGAAAACAATTAAACTTATTTACAAATTCCTTCAATTTATCATTCTCAACTACAAATAAACAATCATCAACATATCTGACAAATAATTTTACATATAAACAATTCTTTTTAATAATAATTTCCTCTTCCATAAAACTAATATAAACTGAACATACTAAAGAAGAAATAATATAACCTATTATCCACTTTTCCATAATCTTATAAAAATTACCTTTATAAGTAAAATACATAGAATCTTCCAATAACAAAAGCAAATCTTTAATTACCTTAATTTTATTTTTTGATAAAGAACTTTTCTTATTCAATACAGACAAAAGAACATCAATACTGCTTAACCTATTAACAGACTGATACATATTTTCAATATCTAAACTTCCAAATACCCAATTACTTTCCATTTTAAAATTATTAATCTTATCAAAAGCCTCAAAAGAAGAAGAAACTGTGTACTGACCAAAATCAACAAATTGTTTTAAAAAATTATTCAAGAATCTAGAAATACCCTCTACAACACTACCTGTAAAATCAAAAATAAATCTTAAAGGAAAACCATCTTTATGAGTTTTAATATTCACAAACATCTTAGCTGATGTAAAATCATTAGGATAGCATTTTAAATAATCAACTCTATTAAAAATTTTTAAATTAACCATTTTCTTCATAATATCTATCAATTTTCTTTTAATCAAATTACCTGGATCTTTATCTAACAACATATATTTACCATTATTTAATTCTCTATCCATTTTCTCTTTGAATTCATCTCCTTTCATAATAACAAACCTACCAGCTTTGTCTTCATGAGAAATGATTACATCATTAGCAATTAACCTATTTTTAAGATGTTTAATCTCAGCAGGATTAATACCAAATTTTTCTTTCCTTTTTAAACTTTTATTCAAAATCGATTGAATACCAACTTTCTGCTCATCACTCAAATTACTAGATTCAATAGACAAAATTGTATCAAAAACTATATTTTTTGAATGAAATGGAATAAAATTAGAGCCTTTACCAAGAATATATAATTCTCTATCATTTAACTTTAAATCTGAAAGATTAACAACTCTACCCTCAGAAACCTTATTCTCATATCCTTTATCACTACAATAAAGTTTATTAACTTTCCCAAACAACATCGATTTTGAATAAAAGTTTAAAAAGGAAAGAAAAATTTGGTATTAATCCTGCTGAGATTAAACATCTTAAAAATAGATTAATTGCTAATGATGTAATCATTTCTCGTGAAGACAAAGCTGGTAGGTTTGTTATTATGAAAGGAGATGAATTCAAAGAGAAAATGGATAGAGAATTAAATAATGGTAAATATATGTTGTTAGATAAAGATCCAGGTAATTTGATTAAAAGAAAATTGATAGATATTATGAAGAAAATGGTTAATTTAAAATTTTTTAATAGAGTTGATTATTTAAAATGCTATCCTAATGATTTTACATCAGCTAAGATGTTTGTGAATATTAAAACTCATAAAGATGGTTTTTCTTTAAGATTTATTTTTGATTTTACAGGTAGTGTTGTAGAGGGTATTTTTAGATTCTTGAATAATTTTTTAAAATAATTTGTTGATTTTGGTCAGTACACAGTTTCTTCTTCTTTTGAGGCTTTTGATAAGATTAATAATTTTAAAATGGAAAGTAATTGGGTGTTTGGAAGTTTAGATATTGAAAATATGTATCAGTCTGTTAATAGGTTAAGCAGTATTGATGTTCTTTTGTCTGTATTGATTAAGAAAAGTGTTTTATCAAAAAAATAAAATTAAGGCAATTAAAGATTTGCTTTTGTTATTGGAAGATTCTATGTATTTTACTTATAAAGGTAATTTTTATAAGATTAAGAAAGGGTGGATAATAGGTTATATTATTTCTCCTTTAGTATGTTCAGTTTATATTAGTTTTATGGTAGAGGAAATTATTATTAAAAAGAATTGTTTATATGTAAAATTATTTGTCAGATATGTTGATGATTGTTTATTTGTAGTTGAGAATGATAAATTGAAGGAATTTGTAAATGAGTTTAATTGTTTTCATCCTTCTATAAAATTTGTGTTAGAAGAAGGGGGGTTAGATTTTGGTAAGTTAAAATTTTTAGATCTTTTGGTGATTAGAAATATAGAAACTAATTGTTTATTGTGCAGTCATTTAGTTAAAAGTAAAGAATTAAGATCTATAATTAAACTTGATAGCTATCAGTCTATATCTCATAAAGTAGCTGCTTTAAGGAATTATTGTCATAGGAATATTAAATTAAATAATTCTAGTGGGGTAGCTTTGTTTCAGAAAGATCAATTTTATAAAGATTACTTGAGTGTTGGATACTCTGATAAATTTGTTAAAAGTATTTTATTTAATAGTAATATTTGTAAGGATGTAAAGGTTAAAGAAAAATATGATTTTATTTCTTTGCCATTTAAATTGTCTTCTTATAAAATTGTGTGTAAAAATAGTAAATTGTTTGGAAATAAGAAAATTGCTTGGAAAAGGGGTGTTACATTGAATAATTTATTAAATAATACAAAAGAAGTTTTTGATAGAAAGACTATTCCTGGTGTAGTATATTTTATTCCATGTTTATTTTGTAAGAAGGTTTACATAGGTCAGAGTATTTTGAGTTTAAATGAAAGAATAAAGGTTCATAAAAGTAGAGTTAAAAATAGATATCTTAGTTCTGCTTTGTATGTCCATGAAAAAGATACAGGCAACACTATTGATTTTGATGAAACTAAGGTTGTTGTCTTTGAGAGAAATGAAATCAAAAGAAGATTTAAAGAGTCTTTATTATTGAAAATTTATTATTCTGAAGCAATTAACTTATTTAAGAGTTCTTTTAATATTAAGGGTGGATGGGAAGTGAATGGATTTGGGGGTAGTTTTTAATAGTATATATATTGTGTAGTTTTTTGTAGTTCTTTACACTTGAAAAGTCTGCTTGTAGCAGTGAAACCTTAGGTTGTGTTTTAATATTATTTTTATGCTGGTCTGGTTTAATTTTAGATTTGGGGTAGTTTTAATTTTATATTGACTAGTTTAGCTTTATGCTTGTAATGTTTATATATATATATATATATGAATTAATTATAGAAATGCATATAGAAAGTATATATGGGAGATTATACAATAGAAATATATGTATGTTACGCTTGCAGTGATTAGTCAGTTTGAATTAATAATTACTGGTTATTATTAATAATAATCAAATAAGATTGTCAAAGCAATTATTTTAAAAAATATATTACATGAACCAGTAATTCTTAATAATTTTCATCTGTCAATGATATATGTAATAATTTTAATATGTTAGGTTCATGACTGACAACAATAAATTTAATTCATTTCAATATATTAGGTTCAAAGCCTCTCCATATACAAGAGAAAAAAAATCACATGACTGTTGTGTTCTTGCAAAACACTTCATTTAGTGCGGGCTACTATATTATTGGAAATGTTTGTTTTTCATTTATGTTTTCATTAATTTTACATTACCCATAAGCACAATAAAGGAGCAATTTAATGATGAAATAAATCATTTGAAATTAAAAAAAGAAAAATATTCACTTATTTACAAGAGAAGAGTATTATTCATTTTTACTAAAAGTTAAAGAAAACTAAGAGAACCTACAGAAGACCAACTGTGATCAAGATACAATAATATAAAAATTGGAAGTACTAATTAACTCATCATATCAGTTAAAAATGAAAAAAAAATTAAATATTACACTGTTTGGAAAAAGAATTTTCAATTAATTCATACCCATGTGGAGTAAAACAAGATGATGGAATAGAATAAGGCAAAGTATAAGAACATTATAATAGAAATTATGTTGTAATTAAACTGTTATGTGGTGTCAAAAGAAACTAAGCATTCTAAAAAACATGTCTCATTTAGAAATTATTTAAAGCTGGTAATTTAATTCAAGATGTAAAGTTGATCTCATGGACATGTAATTGCAACCGGATGGTAATTATACATTTATAATAGTCTATCAAGACCATCTTACAAAATTTGTTCAACATAGAGCTTTAAAAACAAAACTTGTGAAGAAAGTTGCTTAGTAATTATTGGATATATTTACAATATTTGGAGCATCATTCATCTTGAAAAGTGACAATGGCTGCTAATTTATGAATAGAATTATTAAAGAAGTTTTCAGAATGTGGAATGAATTTAAAATAATTCATGAAAAATTGAGACTTAAACAGTTACAAACTCAATTAAAAAAGCTAATCAAGACATTGAAAATATATTATTCATCTGACATGAAACAAATAATACAATTAAATGGTCAGAAGGATTACTTTATATAAAAAATAAAGCCTATTGCTCTGGAAAAGACTGCAGTGCAGTCCCTATGAGGCTATGTTTGGTTATAAATCAATAAGGTTTAACAGCATTCTTGCCAATCAAAACTGTATAAAACATCACTAGTCAAGAAGATCTTGAGATGATATTAAAATATCAATTCAGTAGGGATGCCAAACTCCAGAAAATAGCCTCAGAAAAGGTGTACAATATTACAGCAGAGAATAATGATAATGTGGAAGTGCGTTTCATGGAAAGATTTGCTGTTATTAACTGCTGAAGATCCAAACAAAAATAGAAATGTTAGAAATTAACTAAATCATGGATTTGTTCTGAAATATTACCAAATGACATGAAAAATAACAAAGAAAAAAATATTGGCAGTATTGAAAATAGTAAAAGACCAAAGAAGATTCCAAAAAAGCAGCTCAAAACTCTGCTAAGCAGGGTCTAAATAAACAAGCTGAAAACTGTGGTGACTTTTGAAGAGTAAATGTCCAATTGAAAATGTAGGAGAATGCATTCAGATAAGGATCCAAGACATAGCTACAGATAAAGTCGATAGTTGATATATTATTGCCATTATAATGTCAATTGAAAATAATAACTTATACAAACCCATAGTGGAATGCAGTATTTAAAACCAATTTTATGCCATAAATGAATTTACAGTCTGCAAAGAAACCTTTATTTCAGTAAATGAAGTTACAGATATAGAAATAAGTTCAAAAACGTTTGCTCTAGGAATTCCAATTTAGATGGTCAAGAATCCCAACTTGCAATTGTGCAGTGGATTGTAACTCAAATCATGAAAAAATTAAAAATTCTTTTAATTCTAAATGCCATGAAAGCCCTTCCTGCAAAAATAAATATTTTGGCGATGTTATTTTCTATATAAATAGTTTGTAATTATTTGTGTTTTTATAGAAATGTAAAACTTTTAACTATCTAAAGTTTTGTATCCTTTATTTCTATAATTTTGTCATAATTTTTAATTTATATGTCATAATTTCGTCATAAATTTATTTTCTTTTGATTTGTTCAATAAAAATTTTGTTAAAAATTTATTTACACTATAAATAATGTACGATTTGTTTTAATAAAAAGTGTAAAACGATAAATAATATGTCAATATTTAAAAAATCACTAAATATTAAAATAATTAGAGATATGCGTACCCAGATGTTTAAACTCTATTCACTCATCCACTTCATCTTATATAACCAATCCACGTGAGCGCATCCATATGAAAAAAATAAATTATTTCCAATGTATTTATTTTGTGCTGAACCAACCCTGATCAGTTGGTTCGTTCTGATCATTATCTTCCACACATATATGTAATGAGTTCTCAGTTTATATTTAAATGGTCTTAAAGTCCCATGTGTAATGGATTAGAGTGACTTACAGTTAACACGCATATGACAACAAAAATTGACAAACAAGAACTTTGAAAAGTTGGACAGTGGAGAAGATTGAAACCTGTCCATTAAAGTTTGAAGATTTGCTATCTTAGTATAAACTGAACAATATATATATATATATATATATATATATATATATATATATATTAGTAAAAATCAATCATATGTCACATGACCTGTATAGCTTGTATTACCAATATGTAATATATAAAGAGCATGCTAATAGCTCTAAACAAGCTTATTTATTTTATTTTTTTATGATAAATGCTACAAGAGAAAATATTTGAAGCCTTTATCTATGATGGTCCCCATCCCCAGACCGGATTCAAGTGATGATCCGGACAAAGGACCAAGTGATGAGTGCTGATTCAGCATAAAATATGTGCATCGGAGATCTTTTTTCTTTTTCACATATATGTGATCATGTGTATCAGTTCTTAAGATAGAATGGATAGATTAAAGGAGGTTTAAAAATTTGGATTCAAATCTCCTCTAGTTATCAAGAAAAAAGAAAACAGCATCAAGTTATCTAATAAGAGGAATATTTAAATAAATAATTTGAATAAAACACATACATTATCGTCTAACTGTATATATTGAGAAACACACATTGAGAATCATGATCCTTAAGAACTTTACCAAAAACACACTCAGCGATTTCTTTATCATCAAAGAAAAGTTAAAAATAAATATTTTTTATTATTTAGACATTAAAACGTTTTTTTGTAAATCTTGAATTACAAACATAAATGAAAGGAAAATCAATATTAAAAATAGATAGATAGTTGTATGGACAAATATATATATATATTAATTTTAATATTTTCACGGATAAAAGATGTCATATTATTATTATTATTTGCGGGATATTCCGTGTAGTGAAAAAGCTAAATGCTGACGTTTCAGTACAATATCAAGTACCTTCCTCAGAGCGTCCTCTTTCTCAAATCATAAAAATGCACATGAGATTTAAAAACGTTTTTATCGTTTTCTTTGTCCTCATATTTAAATTCTATTGGTTGAGAAGTTTTAAAATTTATTTTCTCTTCCAATAGCTTCTTCCAAATGTTGTTAATCTTCTTTAATTCACACCTTTCATTTATGCTCTTGAGCCTTTTAAAAATCTCTATAGCTTTTCTTAGCAATCTCTGGTCATATTGTTCAATTTTTGCTAAAATATTTGCTTTTTTCAAAATTGATATCATGATTTGTTAATTTTATATGAGAATAAATAGCTGATGAATTGGATTTTTCTCTCACTGCCAGTGAGAGAAAAATCCAATTCCTCAATCATGATATCAATTTTGAAAAAAAACAAATATTTTAACAAAAATTGAACAATATGACCAGAGATTGCTAAGAGAAGCTATAGAGATTTTTAAAAGGCCCAAGAGCATAAATGAATGGTGTGAATTAAAGAAGATTAACAACATTGGAAGAAGCTATTGGAAGAGAAAATAAATTTTAAAACTTCTCAACCAATAGAATTTAAATATGAGGAGAAAGAAAACGACAAAAATGGTTTTAAATCTCATGTGCATTCTTATGATTTGAGAAAGAGGACGCTCTGAGGAAGGTACTTGATATTGTACTGAAATGTCAGCATTTAGCTTTTTCACTACACGGAATATCCCGCAAATAGTAATAACAATATGATATATATATATAAATTTGAAAACCAGGCACTCCTCACATATCTGGGAGCTTAATTGTAAGTATAGAAGATTTGAAATCAGATTTTCAAGCACCCTTCAACTATCCATACTACCTCATACAACTGATACACATGACCACACACATGTAGAAAAGATTAATAATCACCAATGTACATATTTCATGCTAAACCAGCACTCATCAGTTGGTCCAGACTATCATCTCTCATATATATATATATATATATATATATATATATATATATATATATATATATATATATATATATATAATCAATGCTCAGTTTATATTAAGATAGCAAATCTTCATACTTTAATGGACAGGCTTCAATCCACTGCAACCTCCAACTTTTCAGCCATCCATATCATTGAAAATTTGATGATGAAAACTCAAATCCCATGCTGATGCTAACATTATTGTCATGCTCATGTTGACCTGAAGTCACTCTGACCCCTCATGTATAGAACAGTATACATTAAATACTTATAAGAGGGATGGACAGGATACAAGCTTGATATGTAAATATTTGAAAACCAGGCACTCTTCACAAACCTGGGAGTTTAATTGTAAGTATAAAGGATTTGAACTCAGATTTTCAAGCACCCTTCAACTATCCACACTATCTTATACAAATGATACACATGACCACACATACATGTAGAAAAGATTAATAATCACCAATAAATGTATTTCATGTTAAACCAGCACTCATCAGTGGGTCCAGACTATCATCTCTCATATATATATATATATATATATATATATATATATATATATATATATATATATATATATATATATATATATATATAATCAATGCTCAGTTTATATTAAGATAGCAAATGTTCATACTTTAATGGACAGGCTTGGTGATTATTAGTCTTTTCTACATGTGTGTGGTCATGTGTATCAGTTGTATGAGATAGTGTGGATAGTTGAAGGGTGCTTAAAAATCTGAGTTCCAATTCTCTATACTTACAATTAAGCTCCCAGGTTTGTGAAGAGTGCCTGGTTTTCAAATATTTATATATCAAGCTTGTATCCTGTCCATCCCTCTTATATGTATTTAATGGATACTGTCCTATACATGAGGGGTCAGAGTGACTTCAGGTCAACATGGGCATGGCAATAATATTAGCATCAGCATGGGATTTGAGTTTTCATCATCAGATTTTCAATGATATTGATGGCTGAAAAGTTGGAGGTTGCAGTGGATTGAAGCCTGTTCAGTAAAGTATGAAGATTTGCTATCTTAATATAAACTGAGCATTGATTATATATATGTGTGAGAGATGATAGTCTGGACTAACTGATGAGTGCTGGTTTAGCATGAAATACCTGTATTGGTGATTATTAATCTTTTCTACATGTATGTGGTCATGTGTATCAGTTGTATGAGATAGTGTGGATAGTTGAAGGGTGCTTGAAAATCTGGATTCAAATATATATATCATCATCATCATCATCAACCATATATATATATATATGGATTCAAATATATATATCATCATCATCATCATCAACCATTATCAATCCACTGCAAGATGAAGATCTCTCCAAGTTTAATCCATCTTCTCCAATCTTTAGCTTCTCTTTTCCAGAACACTCCTGCACATTTTCTTATTTCATCCATCCATCTCACATGTGGTCTCTTTCTGTGTCTTTTACAATATCTTGGAATTCAGTTTAAAATTTCAATTGTCCCTCTATTATCATTTCTTGTAGCAATATGTCCAGCCCAACTCCATTTCAATCTTTTAATTTTTTCAATAAGGTCAGTAACACCTGTTTGTTGTCTTACCCATATGTTGCGTTTTCGATCTCTTCTTGTTACTCCCAACATACACATCTCCATACTCCTTTGAGTGGTCTGAAGTCTCTGTATTGCTCTTCTATTAAGTGTCCAAGTCTCAGATCCATAAGTAAGAACTGGTAAAACACATTTGTTAAAAACCATTCTTTTCAAAAACGTAGGCATATTTCCTTTTAGTATCAAGTTATTTCTACCAAAAGCACTCCAACCAAGTTAAATTCTATGATTAATTTCCTCCATTATGTTTCCATCTGTATTAATAATCTGACCTAGGTATTTGTAACTGTTAACTTTTTCTAATTCTTCATAATCAATCTTTATTTTCATATTTTGAGCAAATCGATTAAACATTACTTTAGTCTTTTTAACATTTATCTTTAGTCCTACTTTTCTACTTTCATCTGCTAACTCTTGCAACATTTCCTGCAGCTCTGAAGCATTATTTGCAAAAACAACTACATCATCTGCAAAATCTAAATGACTTAAATACTCTCCATTTACTTTCATTCCTTTAGTTTCCCATTTTAATCCACAAAATACTTCTTGCAGCACTGCTGTAAAAAGTTTTGGAGATATGGAGTCACCTTGCCTTACACCTTTCTCAATGTTGACTTTTCCAGTATCATTATGTAATCTAATTGTTGCTGTTGCATTTTTATAAATATTCTTTAAAATATGACAATATCCTGGATCTATACCTTGATGATCCAATGCTTTAATCACTGAAGAAATGTGTATAGAATCGAATGCCTTTTCATAATCTACAAATCCAAAACATAATGACAACTCATATTCATTTGTTCTTTCTATAACTTCTCTCAATACCTGGATATGATCTATTGTACTAAAACCACTTTTAAATCCAGCTTGTTCTCTTGGTTGGTGGAAATCCAAAGTTCTCTGTAGACGAGTTGTAATTATCTTAGGTAAAAATTTTATATAAAACTGATAAAAGGCTGATAGGTCTGTAATTTCTAATATCTTCTTTATCACCTTTTTTAAATCTTCTTTATCACCTTCTTTAAATATTAATATTATTACTGCATTCTTCCAATCTTCCGGTACATCTTTTATCATTTAGACATTTGGTATATAACTTTGCTAAAATTGTTTCTATTTCTTCACCTCCTTCTTTTAATATATCAATTATAATTCCATCATTTCCTGGAGCCTTTCCTTTATTCATACATTTAATTGCATGTCTCACTTCTTCATTTAAAATTCTGGGCAATTTGGAGGATGTAATAGATATAGGAGGTACTTGTTCATTATTACTATATAATTCTTGATAAAAATCTTCTACCAATTTCATGATGTCATCTCTCTTTTTAGTAATAATTCCATCTTTTTTTCTTATTGCAGATATAAATTTCCTACCAATACCAAAATGTTGTTTAACATTCTTGAGACTTTTATTTTCTTCTACAGCTTTTTTTGCTATATCACAGTTATACTTTCTTATATCATTTTCAGCTCTTTTCCGTACCATTTTACAAAATTCGAGATATTCAATTCTTTTTAATACATCATTTTTGTATATCTTCATATTCCTTCTTTTCTTCATAAATTCTCTAGTCTCAGTAGAAATTTTATTAGTCAATTGCTGCTTTTTTCTACCAGCTATCTTTGTTGCAGTTTTTAAAAGTGTATCAGTTATTTTCATATTAATTTCATTCAAATCTGAATCATGTTCAAATTCTCCTAACACTTGAAACCTATTTGTAAGTTCTAATTTAAATTCATTAGAATGTTTCTGAAGATTAGGAATATCAACTGTAAATATTGTTTTTCTCAATAATTTTTGTCTCTCTAGTTTTACATTAACATGTAACTTACACCTTACTTATCGATGATCACTTCCTGTGTTAAATTTATTAAGAACATTACAATCTTGAAATATGTATTTCCTGTTAGTCAAAATATAATCCAATTCTGCTGTACCTTCATTTGGATGCTTCCATGTCCATTTTCTTTTAACATTTTTCTCAAAAAATGAATTCATAATATAAAGTTTTTCTTTTTCTGCAAACTCCACAAGTCTATGTCCTCTCTCATTTCTAGTACAATAACCAAAATTACCTACAGCAATTTCATCTTTCATTTGTCTACCAATTCTAGCATTAAAATCTCCCATAACAATTTTAAAATGTTGTTTACTCTGATCAAAAGCCTTTTGTTCATCCATATAAAAATCTTCTACTACTTCATCACTATGAGAACTTGTTGGGGCATAAACCTGAATTATCTGCATTTGGTATCTGCTATTAAGTTGTGTAACTAATCTTGCAACTCTGTCCGATACACCATCAATCTCCATAATATTGTTCTTCCACTTTTTATTTATAATGAATCCTACTCCACTTGTATGTCCAATATGTGTGCCTTTATAATAGAGTATATGTCCACTTTTTAAATCAATTGTTACTTCACCTTTTCTTCTAACTTCACAAAGTCCAATAATGTCCCATTTAATATAAGACAATTCTTCTTCTAAATCTTGCAATCTTCCTTCACTTGAAAGTTATCTGCAGTTGTGAGTACCTAAATAAAAATTTGTCATCAAATGGCAGCCTGGGTCCACAATCAGGGGATTCTTAGCACCCTCGCCTTCGGCCACCAACCGCTGCCTTGGTTGGTGACTTTACAGCCTCCTGGGAATAAGGGCCATGCTTTATGTTTGTCTGTCATAATTGTATATATGTATTGGAAAAATATTTATCATTTACACAAACATTCATTCTGCCTTATCAGGCACTGAGAAGAAAGACCATGGTGTTTCTTGATCTTAAACTCAGAGGTAAAAAGCCAATAAACTCACCACGCTGGCTAATGCATATTGGTGAGCAGCCCATCCATGTTCGTATACTATATGAATAATCACATAGTAATAACAGCTGCAACGACAAGAACGTATGGAGTGGACATTAGGAATTTGCCCTGCTCAATTTCTTTAAGGCCTCCAAGAGGAATCAAAGGGTTGCCTTTCAGTTAATAGCAAACTCCTTTCTGCAGCCAATATATATATATATATATATATATATATATATAGATATATATAGATATCTATATATATCTATATATATAGAGAGAGAGAGAGAGAGAGAGAGAGAGAGAGAGAAAGAGAGAGAGAGGGGGAGAGAGAGAAACTTATAGATAGATAGATAGATAGATAGATAGATAGATAGATAGATAGATAGATAGATAGATAGATAGATAGATAGATAGATAGATAGATAGATAGATAGATAGATAGATAGATAGATAGATAGATAGATAATTAAATATATAGGTAGATTGTTAAATAGATTGATAGATAGATAGGTAGATAGTAAGCTAAGTGGATAATTGGATTAATGGAATTCATAAACAATAGTTATATGAAGTAAACATCTAACCAGGTAGATTGATAGATGCATGAAGAAAAAGGTGATTTAATGAATAACCAGAAAATTAACACATAAGAAATTTGGTGTGTATATATATATATATATATATAAGAAATGAAGTCTTAAACCATATGTAAACGCAAAAAAATAATGAAACACCAACAATATGCTTGCTTTTTCAAAACTAAAAGACGCTGCAATTCCAACAACTTGTATAATTTAAGTCAAAGTTCAAATTAAACACACATATCAACAAAAACTCCTTTAATATGGCCTTATATTTATTTTTTCAAAGTAGAAATTATTTCTTTTTTTAAAAAAGGCTTTGTGAATTTATAACCAATAATATATATGTAGCAGTTAATAATTATAGCATTTCAAACAGAATGTAAGATTCTGGAAGTAAGATTTTATATTCCATATTTTATATTATAAGTTTAGAAAATACCTGATATGGATATTATCATTATCCAAAACAAAATTTTGTACTATAAAAGATTATGAAGAACAATATTTCATTTAAGTTGATACATGTAATAAGGCATATAATTGTAAAGTTACATTTAATCTCTGCATTTATAATGAAATATATAACGATGAAGAAGTAATAAAAATTATCTCTATTTACTTCAGAGTTTATAAAAAATTGATCACAGGAAGTGATAGACTGGATTGAGATCCATGACTTTGATTTTCAGAGTTTATCATTTTGTCACTGCACCAAACTATACAGGGTAATTTCATGCTTATTATGAAATTAATAATCAATTTCATGTGATTAAGAAGTATTAAATATTTTTTGAAAATATCAGTTACTAGTTTAATGTTTAGTGCATATTCTCAAAATTTATTTGTAGTAGGATTTTTAGCACATTCTAAATTATAATGGTTGACTTCACAAAGTCTGCAAAAAATAAAAGGAATACAACTTTAATTTTATACATAACCATAAACAAGAAGAAAAGATAAAGTGCACAAAAAAATGGGGGCTGTAAACTATAAAATTATCATTTAAAAAAATACAGAAACGGAATTGTTTTATTTTATGTTAGATTTACACACACATCAGTATTATTTTATTAATGAAATGCTGGGCACCGTGATTATATCTATCACATTTTTTTACATTTTAAGTATTTTTTTTTAAAAATAGATTTTTATTATATATTTTGAATATACAATGATAAGATAAGTTTTTTAGACGAAATCATAATTACTTCTTGTTTCTTACAAAAATTTTTTGATTTATGGGCATTTTTGGAAGCCAATTAAATTCACCGTTTGAAATAAACGTTTATTAAAAGTTGTGAACCTTAGATTAATAGTTAAAATATTTGTAATCAATAGTTATAAGAAAATAAATTTGCCAAATTATTTTAATAATTTGGTGCTATTTGACTAAGAATTATATTAATTTAATTTAATGGATAAGTAATGAAAACCAAAGTTTCATAAATATAGAGTAATTATTTATCAGTGGTAAAATGAAAGTATTCAACACAATGTCACTAGTAATCACTTTTAAATGAGATGTTACATTTTAGTCGTTAAATACTTAATCCATCCCAAGATTTGGCTTTGAATAATGAACAAATGCCATCGTTTTATATACCCAAACTTTTTTTTAACATTTTGACCACTTATCGAAGTAGCAACAAAATTACCTAAAAACTAAAACTAAAAATTGAAGATTTTAAAACTAATAAGCCGAGAGGTCATCACAGCCTCCTTGCAAGCAAGCAGTTGTTTGCAGATGGTTGTGGGTTCGCCTCCCGGAATATTCTATGACATATGAAAAAAAAAGTGAGATTTCAAATGCCCATCTAATGTCTATTTGTTAGAATTATTTACATTATATAGCAAAGTAATATATAAAAAAGAATTAATTAATGTTTGTAACAGTTACTTTTAAGAAACTGGAGAAGGTCATGTTTGCTTTGTTGCTATAAACTATCTTTCTTAAAATATGATAATAAAATATATAAAAGCAAATTCAACATTTTTGTTTGATGAATAGTAATAGCCAAAACTATTTTGGGGATTTGGATATGGAACTGCCATCTAACAACTACTTATTATTCATTCATAAAACAATTGCTTCTGGAATGGAATAAATAGAATTAATTATTGCCACTAAAGTAATTTTTTTTATAATTAAGCAGAAAAAAATGGCATGTTCATTTATTTGGTATAGTTAATCAATCATCAACTAAATTTTAATAGCTTATTTTTAAAATTAATTATTGATGACTTGAGTCATCTTACAATCATCTATTCATACATATTAGTTTGTATTATTAAATGGTCATTAACTAGAGTGTGCGTAGTTAAAAATTAATAAATTATGATTGAAAGCCCTGATTACCTATTAACATAATACCAGTTTACAACTCTTTTTATTCCTTTTAAACAATGTATTTGTTTGGTTTATAGTAGTTTTAAATTATTTATATGTTATTTTCAAGATATTTTTTAAATCTTTTTTAAAGAACTTATAAACGATGGAAAAACATTAAAATCCATGTGTGGCATCAATAAATGTACTGACTTCATTGATACTTCTCCTAAAATCAGTGACTGTGAAAATGGACAACGTCAGATTAGTGGAGCAGTTCATTGTGGAGCCATAAAAGGAGAGTAAGTATTATAATATAACAATATAGATTGTATAAAATCTATAGAAGAAATTTCTACATTATTTTATAGATTAAAAACATGAGTTTTCTTTTACAATTTCAGCTACTTTTATATTGGTACTAAAATTTAGTAATAATATTTATAATGATGTAAAGAATAAAGAAAAATATGATTTTATTTTATTGCCATTTAAATTGTCTTCTTATAAAATTGTATGTGAAAATAGTATTTTGTTTGGAAATAAGAAATTTGCTTAAAAAAGGACTAATACTTTTAAAAAGTTATTAAATAATACAAATGAAATTGTTGATAAAAAGTTTATGCCTGGAGTAGTGTATATTGTTCCTTGTTTTTTGCAAGAAGGTATATATAGGTCAGAGTAATTTGAGCTTAAATAAAATAATACATGTTTATAAAAGTAGGGTTAGAAATAAATATTCTTGTTCTGCTTTATATAACCAATGAAAAAGATACAAACCACACTATTAAATTTGATGAAACTAAGGTCATCTTCTTTGAGAAAAATGACATAAAAAGAATTAAAAAATCGTTAATATTAAAAATGTATGATTTTGAAGCAATTAACTTATTTAAAAGCCCGTTTAATATTAAGGGTGACTGGGAGGTAAGTGGAATTGTGAGTAATGTTTATATATATTGTAACGATATATAAATATGTCGTTAAATATATATATATATATATATATATATATATTGTAACATTTCCCCACTTTGGTATACATTTTTAACTTTTAGATTATCTGACATCAAACATTCGTCCTTATTCAAACTAAATTTTACATTTATTCTTTCTTCCTGAGGGTGAATTTATATGGTGACATGTACCTTATTGACAGCTCTTCCCATATGAAGTTTTCCCATAATTTTGAGTCATTCACCTCTCTGATGAAGTTTTCCCAAATTCTGGGTCATTCAAAAAGGGTTAGAGAAGAAGCTGACCACAAAACACATGCTTTAACTTTACTTCTAAGTAGATCTTCTCATTTATGGACAACATCCTTCTTTTTTTTTGTCTGTTGCCAAGTGCCAATCTTGATAGTTAACAAGAATCATAGGATCTATTAAATATTTGTCTGACTCAGCAATTTAACTCGATACCTGTCTTAATATTCAGGGTATGGTAGTGCATTGCACCAAAGAAGAAATGAAGAGTGAACTATTTTAAATATAATCTTTTCTATAAATATCTATTTAATTCCCACTGAAATCTAAAATAAACCTTTAAAATCCCCCCCACACTTTTCTACCTAACCTGTTTTTCTTTAATCTATTATTAGAGGCACACCAGCATGCACATGTATCTGATTTTGAAATACATAAATTACATAATGTGTATTGAAACAAATTAACAGTTTAATTTCAGATTCACTAATATTTTATTCTAAGGAAATAATGAAATGGCATAATCATGTATACGATAAATATTTTTAATGAATTACAATTAAAAGAAAAAAACACTAAATAATACATGTATATCATTAGATAATCATACAGTTTGAGTTTGATCAGATTTAAGTACTGAAATGATATAAGATGTGTATATTTACCAGTATTACAGAGTCTGTAGAACCTGCATATATGTTTCTGAGTGCACTCATAATTTAATCTCAGGATTTAACATAGGCAAATATGGCATCCATCTTTTCTGCTTAATATTCCAATCATTTATTCCATCTAAAGTAGCATATTTATTTTGCTGTTTCTTTTTTTCCTTTCCATATATTCAGGAATGGAGGACGATCTGCAATAGAATGAAATAGTTGTGGTTCTGAAGGGCAATTGGGAATGTTGAAGGTGGTACTTATATTCCAGTGGTTTACATGGCATAGATAGAAAGCTGGAATCCTAACATAGAACCTGGCATGATGGTGACTTTACTCCATGCAATCCATGAGGTTTCCTTTATGTTTTATTTCAGGTTGCACAAATCTTTCCAGCAATGAAGGCAGCAATCACAGTTTATTCGTGATCTTTTCTGCTTTGCAGCCAATTTATTACTTTTTTTTTCTCTTTGAGATCTTCTTCAATATATTTTATAACACATTACCTTCTTCTCCATCAGCTCAGCAAAAACTGGCTGTTTTTTTAAATTAATAATCCGAGTTTCCTTTCTCCTTATCTCTGGTATTTCTTTGTTTTCAAAGAAATATATTTTTATAAAAATGCCAACAAAAGAAAAACCACTTAGCAACCTCAACTTTTACTTATCTTATTTTTTTTTAATTCTTGGAACTTTTTAATTGCACTCTTTTTGTTTTTGATAATTTAATTGCACTCTTTTTGTTGACTTTAACTAGACAAAAGAAGTCAAAAAGAATCCAATAAATAATGGGCATTCCACATTCATTAATTTTAAAAACTATTTCCACAAAATCCATTTAATTAAAAAAATGAGATAGCCATCAAGTAGTCAGATCTGTTTCTTGAACAATAAGAGATATGTTTGGCTAATTAATTCAGGAAATAATAACTGTAAAATAAACTTTTTTTTTACACGCTTTAAAATCTTTTAGTTTTTCACTTTTCTTTTTTCATCCAAAAACAACATTTACCTATATACATGTATGCCAATTAAAATAATTACCCATACCCATCATTCCAGCAAATACACATGTGTTTGTTTGTGCAACTTTTCCAATAATAATTATAAAAATTATCTAAAATCTACATTTTCTCACCTTTTGTAACAGGGTTTGAACCCAGCTACTGTTACAATATATATATATATATATATATATATATATATATATATAATACCCTAGGATGATAGTGACCAGTACATGAACATCAACTGCCCTAAATTGATTAGCTATTTGCAACTCTACAGAAAATTGGGGTTTACATCATGAGGAATATGAGGAATTGTATTTTTTATCCTCATGTTGAAAAAAATAAAATGTATAAATATCAAATTAATTAAAAGGTAGTGCATGGATTTTGAAGAATATCCTCTTGGTGCCAACCCAGGAACCATCATCTTCATCTGGATGTCCATATATGAATCCCCTCTCCCATGTAGCTGTTATACACAAATCTAGCTTAGGAAGCAAGAACTCTATAATTTATTACTGCAAGAAAAAGGAAAATAAATAAATAAATTAGCTTATTATAAATAATCTTAAGCAATTCATAGACTTTTCCACTCATAAATAACCGGCTTTATTGGTATCATCAAAAAAATAGAACAAAAAACTAAATCCTAGAATATAAGCTGTTATGGTATGAATTCACACCCACTAAACATTTTATGAAACAGGAATTGGATAGAATAAAGTAAGACTAAAAATAATATTTTTGAAAACAATATTTTAATGTCTAATTAACAAAAAATGACATGATAGTAGATACTTTCAAACATTCATTTCATTATAAAAATACAAAGAAATATACAGTTTGATAACATTTTATTAACACATCAAGTAATTTTTATTCATAGATTAACTTTTAATTCATAAGGTTTCAATTCATTAGTCTATTTCTTTAAAAATAACTAAGAGTTTGTTAAATATTTTCAGAAATCAAATATAGCAATCTTTGAATTTACCCAGAGGGAAAATTCAGAAAAAAATTATTACATTTATGAAACAAAAAAAAATGTTCTATTAATTAACAAATAGAGTGCACATATAATAAAAAATTATACTTATATTCATGGCTCTCTTGTCTATAAAGGCCTTTCCAATTGGAATTGAAGTTTTTTTCTCATGGATTTTATTTTTGAAGGCTTCTATAAAGAGGCTTGCTTAAATTTGTCCTTTTCTGAGTCTATAGAAATTCCAGGTAAAGGAAAATATCAATTTTGTCCATTTGGTTTCCTCTTGAATTTCCAGATGAGACAGGTATATATAGAAACTCATTGCTCTTGGCTGTAGGGAAGGCTGCAGACTGCTTAAAGAAGATTTTATCTTTTCTACATTTTCTTCCAATGAATGTAGATTACATGGATGAAGGTAATTCACAGCTTATAACTGAATCTCACGCATAGTTTTTTGGTACAAACCATTCCTATTGCAAAACTCAAAGTATCCTAAAAACTTAATTAAAAAATTCTACTATTATCTTCAATAGCTTGGTTAAGATTTCTGATATGTTATGTCACAGATAGGTAAAGGCTTCTGCTTTTTTCTTTTCAGCAGTGGTATTAAAAGTTCACTGCTTTTTCTTCAACAGCTAAGTTAGAAATACTTTCTTCTAGTATGTTTCTCAGTTTTCTTCAACAGTTAAGTGAGCAATAATCTCTTCAAACACTTGGGTATAGTTACAAATTTACACACCCACATATAATTTTTTAAAACAATCTTTCCCACAAGCCAATTACAATCTGTCTCTTATATTATTGTTTTCATGACAACCAATTACATTAAATTTTTTAACTACAAATATTCAGATAATTATCTCCTTAATCATAGATTAGAAACAAGTTAAGAACAAAAAATTTAACAATATAAAATTCTTGACATTCCTTTAAAATTAAAAATCAAATCTCCTGAAAACCCAAGATAATGTGTTAATTGCATTGGTTTGATTTTTTTCATTTCATTATATAGTATTTCCTTCATGAATGTTTGATCCATTTCTGGATCTCCTAATTATTCATATTCTGGTAGAACTGTTTATGACACAAGTTGAGCTTTTCTTTCTTTTCCACAGTGGCACTTTATTTCTTTTATTATTATACCATGGTGGTGTCTTGATTTTTCACTTCCCATATTGGATAGCATTCATATGTGATTATCTCTTCCATATTCATTTTAGTCGAAAGTTTGAATCCCCCTTTCTTTACAGCATATGCATGTTTGCTGCTGCCAAATGCATTTAACAGTTCCGCTACCTGCTTAATTGTAAGTCTATCAGGTCCAATCAACATTCTTACTATATATGGCTTAATATTCTTATTATTTGTAATTCTGGGAGAAGATCTGCAGTGAATGCTCTCAATATTGCCACTTGCTTTCTAAAAAACAGAGTGTAGAGTTCACCAGGAAAACACTTTTCTGGGGATACTTTATGTTTAACCCTTTCTTGGTAATACTCACTCCAGTAGCATTTCATGATTGCCTGTTTGAATTGAATAAAATTTATAATGATGAATTAACAGAAAATCCAACCATGCCTGGGATGCACCTACAAGATGGCTACAAGCTATTGCTATTTTTGCCTTTTCAGTCATGGCATTAATGCTAAAATATCTTTCCAGACTATTGAGAAATTCAATAGGTACATCACCAGTATTTTCTAAAAAAGTCATTTTAAAAAACTGGTTTACAATTCCAGGCATCTTTGTATTTCCAATTTTTTCTTTAGTTATGTTTTTGGTTTGACATCTTGTCTATGGTTATCCTCCAATTGTTTTACTAATTCTTGGGATTCTATTATCATCTTTGACCTGCAGGAATTTAATTTGATTAGCCATGTCCCCTATATGCTCTTTGACCAAATTCCAGACCTTGCTGACTTGCCTCTTGCACTTGGTTTATTATATTGTCCATTACTTCTTGTATCTCCTTTATTTTCATATTCTGTTTTTTTTTGTCTCACTTCATTTAGAACTTCTTTTTTAATCTGTTTGATACACTCTGCTATTTCATTAGTTATATTTTTACTGGTTTCATTATTTTTCTGTAGCATATCTACTTTTATTTCTTTCAAAATTTCTTCTGTTATTTTTTATTTTCTGCTTCTCTTTGTTGATTATTTATATTATGATCTTCTCTTTGTTGGTCTCTCTTTTTATTCTCTTATTCTCTTTTTTTATTATCATATCTTTGTTGGTATCTTTTTTATTCTCTTCTTTTTGTTTATTATCATGTTCTTTTTGTTGATATCTCTTTTTATTCTCTTCTTCCCTTTGTTGGTCTCTCTTAATTCTCTTCTTTTCTTTGTTGGTACCTTTTTTTATTCTCTTCTTTTCTCTGTTTTTTATCATCATCTCTTTGTTGGTATTTCCTTTTATTATCTTTTTTAAACATTTCTAATTGTTGCTGATCGCCTTGTTTTGGATTATATTCTTCTATTTTTTTCACTTTTTCTTTTGTCAGCATATGTTTCTATTATAGATTTTTTATTTTTCAAATAAAAACTATTGGATTGTTTTTACACAAGAACTATAAATTTGAATTTTAAAAATTATAAAATAAGCTTGACATTGCCTTCTCTTCCATACAATGATATTTAACCTTATCTGACATGACTACTATATTATCATTACCCCTAATCTGCATTCCTCCAACTTTATTGTCTTAATATCTGGTTTTATTTCATTAATTTATTTCCCCTGCTTCATTCTCCAATTCTATCCTGTTCATGTGTGTGTGACTAATTTTCATTTCTATTGCATTTTTATTATAAGTACATATGCATGTACAAACACAAATTCATATCATTCACAAAAACTTTTTTAAAGATCTGATGAGAATCTGACAGCAAAATAATGGATAGTGATTTGCAATATTTTGGGACAGATACAAAATTCAACCACTGGACTATGTACGCTCAAAGGTCTATCTCAATTTAGACACTATAAGCTACTACAACCCTTGATATAAATTAAAAATGCATAATTCTTTGCAAAGCCCTGTTTTGTTGTGTCTTAGAGACTGGAAATACAGAACTTTGTTTTCTTTGGAGACTTAGAGGTGGGAATAATAGCAGGACTACATTAACTGGACCATAATAAATAATCATAAAAATATGAAAACCTGAAAGAGGATTGGAGTAATGCCTGAGAAAGAACACTCCATGATGTTGCATAAAAAACCCTGCACTCTTAAGCTGAGAACAAAACACTCCATCCATCATCAAAACTGAAAGTACATCTAAACAAATTTCAACAATCAAAAACTCCATTCAATCTCTGAAATTATGGCTTGATTATCTGTTTAACTTTAAATAAAAACTCCTTAAATAAACGTTTCTATTTTATAAATTAAAATTGAATTATTACAATCATCCTCTATACTCTTATCACATGTCACAGCAATAAGTTTAAATTAATTTTGCATAAAAATAGAAAATTTTGTTTTTCAGGTGTATTTCTGAGATTTAAGTTATGTTGTCAGTCACCAGAAGAAGCTGATCATCATCATGTATTGAGTTGTTAATTGTAATGTTACTGGAAAAATATGGGGTCATACCTCGTGTAATGGTCACTAGTACATGAACATCAACTGCCTTAAATTGATTAGCATTTGTAACTCTACAGAAATTGGGGCTTAATCCATAAGAAATCTGAGGAATTGTATTTTTATCATCAAGTTGGAAAAATAAAATTTATAAAGACCAAACTAAATAAAAGGTAGTTCATGGACTTTGAAGAATATTTTCTCTGTGCCAACTCAAAAACCATCATCATCATCATCTAGATTCTCATACATAAAACCCCATATCCCATATAGCTGTTATGCACAAATCTCGCCCAGGAAGCAAGAATTCTATAATTTATTACTGTGAACAAAAGAGAAATAAATAAATAAAATAGCTTATTATAAATAATCTTAATCAATGCAAGGGCTTCTCCTACTCATATATAACTAGCTTATTGGTACCATCAAAAAATAAAACCAAAAACTAAATCCTAGAATATCAGCTGTTATGATATAAGGTCACACACACAACAATTCATAAAACATAAATTGGATAGAATAAAGTAAGTAAAGAGTAGAAAGAATATTTTTTGAAAACAATTATTTAATGTCTAATTAACAAAAAATGACATGATAGTAGATACTTTCAAACATCCATTTCATTATAAAAATATAAATAAATATACAGTTTGATAAAATTTTATTAACATATCAAGTAATTTTTATTCATAGATTAACTCTTAATTCATTAGTCTATTTTTTAAAAATAACTAAGAGTTTGTTAAATATTTTCAGAAATCAAATATAGCAATCTTTGTTTCTACTTAGAGGGCAAATTGAAAAAAAAAATATTACATTTATAAAACAGAAAAAAAAGTTCTATTAATAAAAAAATAATGTGCACATATAATAAAAAAATTATACCTATATTCCTGGCTCTCTTGTCTATAAAGGCCTTTCCAATTGGAACTGCAGTTTTTCCTCATGAATTTTCTTCTTGCAGGCTTCTAAACATGGGTCTGGTTAAATTTGTCATTTCCTGAGTCTGTATCAATTCCAGATAAATGAAAATAGCAAATTTTATCCATTTAGTGTTTCTCTTGAATTTTCAGATGAGACAGATGTAGACAGAAACTCATTGCTCTTGTTTGAAGGCAAAGCTATAAACTGCTTAAAGGGGAGGAAATTTTACTTTCCTCACATTTTTTTCTGTAGGATGTAGATTATATGGTGGAAGATTATGCCTAGCTCTTAGCTTAATCTACCACATGATTTTCCTGGTACAAATCATTTTTAGTGTAAACTCATAGTACGCTAAAAACTGGATTAAAAATTTATATTATTATCTTCACTCGCTTGGTGAAGATTCCTGCTATGTTATATCACAGATAGGTAAAAGCTTCTGCTTTTTTTCAGCAGCTGGATTAAAACTTCACTGCTCTCTCTTCAACAGCTAAGTTAGAAATACTTTCTTCTAGTATGTTTTTCAGCAGCAGAATTAAGATTTGACTGCTTTCTTCAACAGTTAAGTTAGCTGTAGTCTGGTATAGTTACAAATTTACACACCCACGTATACTTTTTAGAACAATCTTGCCCACAAGCCAATTACAATCTGTCTCTTAAATGATCATTTGCATGACAAACAATCAAATAAAATTTCATAAATACAATTATTCAGATAATTATCACTTTAAATCATAGCTTAAAGACAAGTTAAAAACAAACATTAAACAATATAAAATTGTTGACATTTTTTTATAATTAAAAATCAAATCTTGCAAAAAAAAAAAACCCAAGATAATCTGTTAATTGCACTGATTTGATTTTTTTCATTTCATTATATAGACATAAAAAAACAAAATTACACTAACTAAAAAAAATGTGTCTTTCAAAAGATCTTTAAATTTACCTTCCTTTTTAGCTTTTAAATATCTTACCAAATGTCAATTTTTCGTACCATATATAAATAAATGGTACTATATATATATATATATATTGAACCTGGAAATATTATAGCACATATTTCTGCTTCACCTAGTGCCACTGTCATCAGCACTAGTATGGATTTGAACCCAGTCTTATATATTAATTGACACCAATCTTGCTTGAGGCGGTAGTATATGTATAGTTTATCATCAATATGTATCATCAGTACTTGTAATCTATAAAATTTGACTATTTGTCTTATTATAACTAATTATGTATAAAATAAATGGGAAATAAGTGTAAACATAATCTCAGATATGTATAAAATGTGACAAATATTTTAAGATTTTTTTATTAAAATTTGTTTTCTACTTAGTCAGGTTATAATATTTTATATTTTATTTTAATAAATGTACCCAAATAGTATGTAAAACAATCAATTCAGTATTATACTTTGTAATTTTTTCATATTTTATAAATTTATTAAATGTAAGTGTTACAAGACATCGGATTATAAAATTTCTACTTTATAGAATATAACAAATTTTTCAAACTTTTGTGAGTAAAGTTCTTTTTTTAATTTTATTTAATTTTTATTACAAATCTCAAATTCAATAGGCTTTGTTTAATATGATGATTTGTGAAATTTAATTGAGATGAAAATCAGATTTGTATCATTTTTTTAAAATTAGCAATGAACCCTTGGGTTATGTTTTAAAACCTTTTAACCGTGGATTATATTACTGGCCGTATGAGGTAAAAATCAAAACTTTTAATTGGCCAATTCACAAACTGAAGACAAAGTCAATTGTCAAAATATATTCACCTTTTAATATTATATTCACTTTAGTTTGATTTGTAACAAGTATATTAATAATTTGTCAGATTATGAAAGTGAACAAAAGTTTTTTCAAAAATAAATTTTGATTTATAATTTGAAAAATATTCGATAGTGGCTGAAATTAAAAGGAACGTCAATCGCCAACCAAAAAGATTTACTGATGTCATGATTTCTTCCCACTTTGCAATAAATAAATAATTCTTGCTAAAATCTTAACTATTTTTGTAAAATAATTTTTTTAGCACTATTTTATTAAAATAATTTATAATTTGTCAAAAAATACTGTTAAAATAATCTAAAACATTTTTTTATCATTTTCGAAATAAAACAAAAACCGATCGTAACTTTTTAATTTTTGGCAGCCATTTTCTTTGTTGTCAAAATTTAACCAGCCAATAAGATCGAAGAGAAGGCAGTGCTTTGGTTTTGTTTGACATATTTGGTCTTTTTTATTGATTTTTGTACTTGTAAAATAATTCAAGAGGGGGCACCATCTTACAGAACATTTTCCTTTTTTACAAGGAGTATAAATTTTCATACATAATACAAAATGTGACCGATTTAGAGTGATGTCAAATCTCTTCATGTTTACATGAATCGAACAGTTGAAAAGTTAATGCAGGACTGTAGATTTTTCACCCAGGCAGATGCTGATCACAAAGAAAGTCATCAGAAATCATCATGCACATTGGATCCTGATACATAAGGCTGAATGGCTATCAGGATTAGTTAGAGTCTTGTTCACAGAGTGAATATACTTCAAGCCAGTTTAAGTTTCATCTAAATAATGTCAGCGTAAAAGAAGACTATTCACCTCTTGTACTATGTCTCCTCTAGTTGATCATGATGCCACTCCAGTGCAATCAACATCTTGCCCATGATATTAAACTGTGCTGAGAAAACCTGCCTTAATGAAGCCTGTCTCCAGCTATGTTTTGAGGTAACCCTGTATCTCTGATCTTTTAACAACTTTGGTTTTAAATTAATATTAGTCTTTGATTAGTTTATACTCATTTATTCATACTAAATAATGTCTATACAACTTTCTTTAAATACATCATTAACTTTAGTTTTATTAAATTTAACAGTTTGAATCTTATTAGAACTCCATATTATTTTGATAGGCAATTTATTATTTTAATTTTGATTTATACTAAGCTGCCAAGTTAAGTACAAAATTCAAAGAGCATATTACAATCCTAGTTTTTATTATTTTCTCCAGTCAAAATTATTGCAGGAGATGTAGATTTTCCATTAATCAATTAATAGAATGTAGCTCATTTAGTTGTGTATGTTTGTTATTTTGTAAATAATTTAAATGATAGGAATAGTCTTCAAATTTAAGTTTCCTATTATTCACTAGTTAATCTTTACCCTTAATCATTTCTCAAAAGAAAATATAATGTATAATATTATTTAAGCAAAATCCATCACATTTCCCTAATCCAAACTTAGCTCTTTAGGGATTTTAAAATTAATTTTTATCAGTATTTACATTGTATATCTCATTTGTGTTTGACCTTTAGGACCTTCTTTTTTATTATCATGCAGAATTTTGTAAAATGTCATTAGAAGTAAATTTAATTTTCGTATATAGGGTTTATTTTAATGTTTTGTTATATAAACATTGTTTGTCTATAAAGTCTAAACCATGATATATTTTAAAGTTTGAATATATGGAAAACAATTTACTCCTTTAAATTTGGTTTTAAATGTCACTGTTTCTTTTATATTATACTTTCTTAAAATTCATTTATTTCCATGGGTTTTCTGGATGTTCCATTATACTAGAGAGCTATTTAAATCAGGATTAAATTCATGTTTGTTTGTATAATATATATATATACACAGTATTATGTACTTTATGGTTATTATTATACAAACAAACATGAATATGTACATGATTAAATATATGTTTGTTTGTATAATATATATATATACACAGTATTATGTACTTTATGGTTACAATTATTCATTTGTCATTATTATTCTTGCTTTGCTACTTAACTCTCAGGACCTGTGGAAATTTAAATATGACTAATCCAATAATGTTAGTCTCTCTTAAAAATAGATATATTTTCTACTAGGGTTTCCCTTTTTTAAATACTGCAATTAAAATGTGCATGGGCACACATGGATAAGCCATCCCAGCACATCAACTTTTATTGTTATGCAGAGATATGTTTTGGTCAGTGGGCTAGCATGTCTTCTCATTCATTGACTTCTGTTAACAGAACCTTTTTGAGGATCTTAAATGATCTCATGTTCTTTTATTGTAGCCATAACATCATACCATTTTTAGCATTATTTAGTTATTCTCGATTTATAAACCTGAAATGCTATCTCTACCATGATGGCACATCTTTCATTGGCCAATTCATCTAATTAATTAATCACACATCATGTAGAACATACCATATAGAATCGTATTTACATAAGAAAAATGTTTGTTTTCCCACATTCATAACTACAACCTGTTTAAATGTAATATTGGTCTAATGCAAAGGTCCCCAACCATATTCCCATGGAAACCATGGTACCCACAAACCATTTTACTGTGCCCTCCACTATCTAAACATGATAAAACATTATTTATCTAATACAAATAAATTTATTTTTTAAAATTTCTTATAAATTATTGTAATCAAATTGTAGGGCATACTACACTGTTACAACGTAAAAGAGTCTATCTCTTGGTGCACCAAGTGCGGTCTTTTTCTGCACACTGCATTAGAACAGAATAAGTAAAGTTAATACAGACATCAATCTCTCTGGTTTCCACATATTTATAAATTGTATCTGCACATACAAGTTCATCGTTTTGAAAAATACTAAGTCAGATTCAGAATAATTGAATTACCCTTTATTTTTCAAAGATCAAATTAAAAATTCTAACCCCAAAATGAATAAAAGACAAAAAATCTATAATTTAATACTGACTGGAAAGAATCACATTGTTTTTTCAATATTAAAGATAAATGTGTTTGTTTGTTGGGTGGCAGAAGTGTTGCAGTGACGAAAAAACAATATTGAACATCACTTCCAGACAACCCATTTTACTTTTAATACCAGCTATCCACTTAAATCTGAATCAAAAAAGAAGAAAATCTCTCAACTAAAATCGAATCTATGTGCCCATCAGTCATTTTTCCCTAGGCCTGTGGTAAAATCTAAAAATGTCACTATTGCTTCTTTGAAAATATCTCACATGCTTGCAAAGCAAGAAAAATAGCCTTTCCAGGATGGAGAATTGTTAAAAGAAGCATTTCTGACTGGTGCCAATTGCTTATTTGAGAGATTTTCCAACAAACATGAGATTATGTCAGCAATACATGACTTACAGTTGTCTGATAACTCCATCACAAGAAGAATACATAATATTTCAAAAGATTTTCAAATTCAATTTAAGAGTAATATGGAGATATGCAAATTGTTCTCACTACAATTTGATGAGTCTACAGTCATAACAGACACATCACAGTTAGCAGTTATGGTGAGAATAATATTTAGTGATTTTCATGTAAAAGAAAAATTACTAAACTATTACCGATGAAAGAATGAACAATAGGCGAGATTATTTACAACATATTTTTAACATATGCAAAATTGATAGATATGCCTTTGCACAAGGTGTTTGCAATAACCACTGATGGAGCACCAATAAAGGTTGGTAATGTCAATGGATTTATCACCCACTGTAAGAAAGACAAATCATTTCCTAACTTTATGTCTTACCATTGCATTATTCACCAGGAAGTTTTGTTTCATAAGATACTCCCCTTTGGACATGTTACTATAATAGTGTACCTTATATAAGCAGTTCCTTTACAACATCACCTTTTTAAAGATCTATTGGAAAATTCTGAAGAACTGTATCTTGTACTTCATAGTAAAGTAAGATGGCTTAGTAAGTGTAAAACTCTTTCAAAATTTGTCAATTTAATTGAAGAAATAAAAAAATTATCTCAATTCTAAAAATCAAAATTTTGTAGAAGTAATGAACTATTCCTGGCTTGTGGATTTGGGTTTCATCACACATATATTGGAAAAATTGAATCATTCAAACTTGCAGCTGCAAGGGAAAAACTTACACATATCTACAATGATAGGATCTGTAAAGTCATTTAAAGCCAAACTGCGTTTGTGGATATCAAATGAAGAAACTTGTACATTTTCCAAATATGAAAAAAAATGATAGGCGATACTGAAATTGATATTTGTTGTCAGTCTTCAATTACTTCAAAACCAGTTTGAAAAACGATTTCAACAGTTTAATATCATTGAGCCAATGGTCACCTTTTTTGTCAATCCTTTTACTTTCCAAGTAAATGTAACTGAAATAGCTTCACAAATTGCAGAGCTTATTCAAGTTAGAGCAGAAGAACTGGAGTTAGAAATTTTGGATCTTCGGAATGACATTGTCCTAAAATCCAATGTATCAGATGAAAACTTCTGGAATATAGTTGACAAAAATAAATTTCCATTCTTGAAAAGAGCATCATACAAAATAAAATCGTTTTTTGGTTCCATTTACTTGTGTGAATCATTCTTTTCAACCATGAATATCATAAAATCAAAATACAGATCTCGACTGAGTGACAAACATATTGATGATTGCTTACAAGCAGGAATATCATCATACTCCCCTAATTATAAAGCAATTGCCAATGAAATGCAGTGCCATAGATCACATTGACTTGTAATATTATATATAATTTAGTAATTTACATAAAAATATAAACGTTAATTATATGTTAACATTTTATTTTTGAAATAAATATTTTTTGTACATTATGTGTGTATCCGACTATAAATTTACATTGAAAAATTAAATGGTGCCCACCACCTGGCAGGTATTATAGAATGTGCTCTTAAGTGCAAAAAGATTTGGGACCCCTGGTCTAATGCAACTCATTCATATTCACTTGTCTATATATGCATGGAGGAAGACAGTAGATTATTTTGTTTTAATTTATAAATTTATTGAGAACTAAAATGATGGATTATTGCTGAGTTGAGACCACTTCACCAACTGTTTATATTTTGTAAACAAATGTATTTTATGTTTGGCTGTATAAAAATCTAATCTATGTCTTAAATGGATCGCAATTACTTGCTAAATTGAAATGTGGTAATATTGATTAATTATAATGTTATCTGATTTACTTAATGAATTTTAAATTACATAATTGTGAGTCCTATATATAACCAAGTTGTGTAGACAAGCATTGATGTATTTTATATGATGACACTTTATATATATATATATATATGCATATATATATATATATATATATATATATATATATATATATATATATATATATATTAGTACTTTGAAATCTTGGTTTGTCATTATTCCACATCTCTAATATATATCCTTTTTATTCGTTTATAAAATCTATGCATTTAATTTCATTCCTTTTGTTACGTTTGCTGCGAAGTTATTATTATTGCAGTTCAAATCAAATCTTCAACTTTTTTAAATTAGGAATTAATGTCAGTTATACCCTATACCATTCTGTAATTGTAATAAATTTACATAGGTATTAACCAATAAAATGTAAATATGTTGTATTAAGTTGCATGTGAACCCTGAACTCTAGCTGGACAGAATGAGAATGAAACTCACCACTATCATCAAAAGCATTGTTCATGTAGTTATATACCCTGGAGGCACTAGAAAAATAGGTTGATATTTGGTATTGTTCTTGATTTATGTATCTTGCACATACTAGATGGATATATGTTTGCTTGGATTTTAGGTCTTGTTGAATGAACACACGATTTTGACCAATACAATATATATATATATATATATATATATATATATATATATATATATATATATATATATATATATTGTAACTGGACCCGCATACAACCATTATATTACGTCAGCTGTAACAATTTTCTGATGAGCATGTTGTAGGAAGGAGCTATCAATTGACATTCCTAATGCAGATGTTAATGCCTCCTACAACAATATTTCCTGCTCATCAGAGGATGTAGTACGATAGAGACTGGAAACATCTAAATATTTCTATGTTTGGTTTCCCAAAAAGCGCCATTAGAGTTCCATCTCACTACAACCTGACTTGCCTAGATCTAGTTATGCCAGATGTAGCTCAGAAGGCATGAGATTCTCATGAACAAGTGCTATAACTGATGAGTGATGCAATAAAACAAAACATAATTTGACAACTGGATAACCAATTTAATTTTTAGTAACAAAAAAAAAAATTATTAAATAACAATTAATTTGCAATTTCTAACAAAGTTCATTTCTATTCACATGATAACTCATCTTCATTTTTACTTATGAAAGAGTTAGAAGCAGTTCTTTTTTTTTATCAATAGTTCATTTACAAGTTCATTTATGAGAAGACGTTTGGAAACAGTCTAATTCAACAATAGTTCAATTTTGAATCCCTTTATGAGAAGAAGCTTGGAAATATTCTAATTCAACAATAGTTCATTTTGAATTCATTTATGAGAAGAAGCCTGGAAATATTCTAATTCAACAATAGTTCATTTTGAATTCATTTATGAGAAGAAGCCTGGAAATATTCTAATTCAACAATAGTTCATTTTGAATTCATTTATGAGAAGAAGCTTGGAAACATTCTAATTTAACAATAGTTCATTTTGAATTCATTTATGAGAAGAAGCTTGGAAACAGTCAAGCATTTATGGTTTATACAGCATTTCATTATTTTATGAATCATTATTGATTGGTAAACATTTAAACTTAGCAATTCTTGATTTGTGGAGCATTTATCATTTGGTAACCGAAGCATTTATAATTCAGTCAAATATAAAAGTATATTCATACACATAAACTCTGTTTGGCTTGTGGAGCATTTATCATTTAGTAATTGCAGCATTTATAATTTAGTCAATTATAAGAGTATATTCATAGACATAAACTCTGTTTGACTTGTGGAGCATTTATCATTTAGTAATTGCAGCATTTATAATTTAGTCAAATATAAGAGTATATTCATACACGTAAACTCTATTTGGCTTGTGGAGCATTTATCATTTAGTAATTGCAGCATTTATAATTTAGTCAAATATAAAAGTATATTCATATACATAAATTCTGTTTGGCTTGTGGAGCATTTATCATTTAGTAATTAAAGCATTTCTAATTTAGTCAAATATAGAGGTATATTCATACACATAAACTCTGTTTGGCTTGTGGAGCATTTATCATTTAATAATTGAAGCACTTCTAATCTAGTCAAATATAAAAGTATCTTCATACACATAAACTCTGTTTGGCTTGTGGAGCATTTATAATTTAGTCAAATATAAAATTATATTCATATACATAAATTCTGTTTGGCTTGTGGAATATTTATCATTTGGTAATTAAAGCATTTCTAATTTAGTCAAATATAGAGGTATATTCATACACATAAACTCTGTTTGGCTTGTGGAGCATTTCTAATCCATATAGTAAATACATTCAAATATTTTTATAAATAAATTTGCGTATAACTATTTCATAATTTCATTTTATAACGTATGATAAACATGTTCTAATATTTTACAAAATAAATTCTACGTAATTATTTCATAACTTCACTTTATAACATATGATAAAGATGTTTTAATATTTTATAAAACAAATTCTAGGTAATTATTTCATAACTTCATTTTATAACGTATGATAAAGATGTCTTAATATTTTATTAAACAAAACGTATGCAACCGTTTCATAAATTCACTTCATAACATATGATAAATATGTTTTAATATTTTATAAAAATAATTTTTATGTAGATATTTCATGATGTCAATTTATAATTTATGGTAAAAAATGTCTAAACATTCCTATAACATAATTACCTTCCAGTTTTGCAGTCTAGTTTACTCTAAAGAAGGCAGGTTATTTCATCTATGGAAAGTCATGGCATAGCGTGGAGAGAGTGAAGCCGCTAAATTACCCCATTGTTATCATAATTCCTCTAGTAAAGCTTTCTTTTTCCATTTTCACGTTTTGTTAAAGCTTTATTTTAATGTATCAAAAGAATTAAGTAATACACTTTTTTTAAAAAAAAAAATTTAATATCTTCTGCTTCTCTGTGTAAGATGAGAGAAAAAAAAAGTTCTTTTCTTCCGACGACGTGCCTGATTTGAATACTGCCTCAGTTTAACTCAAGTATCTTTTTTCTTTCTTTTTAATGATTGGATAATTAATTTCTTTTCTTTTTATTGAGACAGATAAAAAAAATAAGATGATTTAACATTTTATTCAATTCCATCAATCACAAAATTAAAAATATGATTTTTTTTTAAACAAATCACAGCTATTATTTCATTCCTGATTAGACTGAATCACACTAGACATTTTTAAATGGGGGGGGGGTATTGAATATTTATATGAGGAACAGCATATCTGTTTCATTACCCCTCACCAAATTTTGGGATGAAATCGCCTGGAAGTACGATTTCATTCCATATACTATACACATTATTTCTCAGTACTGCTTGGTTTTAGATATGCTGATGAATGGGCAAGATAAGCTGGAAAAGTGAATACATGAACCATAGCCTCCAATGCCAGAATAAGTAGACGGCCAAGCACAAACTACCAGTACACACCGCCTCATGACGTCACGAGAAAATACCTCATTTTTAAGCACTACCCAAGAATAGGAGCCAGAGAGAAAAAAAAAATTTGGCACTCAGCCAACCCTGCTCAGCTTTGGTGAGTCTTAGGGGCTATCATTTGGCCTATCCATGAGACCAAGGCCTATACATGAGACCTATATATATGCACTGCTGGACTACTCTTAGAGCACAACATCCAGGTCTGGATAGTGCCGAGCATATACTTCAGAGCACCATAACACAATGCATCCAAGCAGCTCCGCTCAATCATCCACCATCTCAACATGAAAAACACAAGTTCATGCATCACTACACCACACTCACAAACTTTTTCCATCAGCTATCTCTATTTTATTCTAAATTATAACTGAATTATAACTGCAACCTGGTTTGGGAGACTGAGGATCATGATCAGTTCTCCTATAGTCCTCTTTTGTATTATGAGGTGGTGTCTTGCTTCTTCACTTCTGTATTTTCTTTGGAGATCCTTGTTACTGTTTGATCTTTTAATTATACGTGTCCGATATGGACCATGAACACCATCTGTGGATTTTCTCCTGTTCCTTTTCCATGGTGGTACTTCATTTTTACATAAAAGTTTCTTTTTAAATGGTTCTTCTGCCATAGTAATTATTTTTTTGGTATTTGTAAAGGTTTCTTGTTGCTTAATTCTTTTCACACTGATAAATCCCGAGTTTTCAGATTCCTTTTTGGTGTCTTTTCCTGCATAAGCAACTATATTTTTAATAACTGTCTTTATATATTTTTTTTCTGTACTCAATTTTTGATTTGAGTTTATTAAGCTTTTGTTTATAATTTTTATATATGGCTGAGGACTAACACACTTTTCTTTCCAATTTATGGTTTCTTTCTCTATCTCTGTTACTATTTCATAGCATACATCAGACAATTTTTCTGAAACATTTTCTTCTATATTGGACAGTTCCTTAGTTATATGAGAATTAAGTTTTTGATTATGTTCATTTTCATGTTTTTCATCTTCTTGAAGATCAGAAGATTTTAATTTTGCTTTATTAGATTTATTTTCATCCATTTGAAACTCTTTTGCTGTGTTTGATATTCCAGTCTCAGCTTCTGTATATACTGATTCTCTCTTTTCAATTTTAGAGGTATATTTCACAATCAGAAGTTTTCCTGAAGGTAGACTGACAATTTCAAGATCACTCTTTGTAATTTCAATTTGTGATTCCTTTAAAATATCTTTGGTTGGAAATTCTAAAGTTTCTTCCTCATCCAATTTTTTAGACTGAGTTATTTCTTTTATTAACTGGTTGAACTTTTCATTCTGATTTTCCACTACTTCCATAATTTGTTTTCCTATTCTTTGGTTTACTTCTATTGCTTGCTTGTTATCTTCTTCTCTCTGTTTATCCCTTTTTTGGTTATCTTCTTCTCTCTGTTTGATATCTTCTTCTCTTTGTTTGTCTCTTTTTTGATTATCTTCTCTCTGTTTATCCCTTTTTTGGTTATCTTCTTCTCTCTGTTTATCCCTTTTTTGGTTATCTTCTTCTCTCTGTTTGATATCTTCTTCTCTTTGTTTGTCTCTTTTTTGGTTATCTTCTTCTCTCTGTTTGATATCTTCTTCTCTTTGTTTGATATCTTCTTCTCTTTGCTTATCTTTTTTCTTTTGGTCTGCTTTTATAATTTCTATTATCTGAGCTATCATAGCTATCTTTTCTGTTTTCTGAGCCTCCATGTTTACCATTTTTCCTTTGTTTTCTAAATCAGTAAGCTTCTCTCTCCATCGACACCATGACCCTACCCCATCTTCTTTGAAATGCCTGTTTCATTCTTTATGCCATTCTTTTTTGTGTTGTGTTTTTCTTTTAAACTTTTATTTTTCCATCCTTCCTGAACAAATTACATCACTACATCATATGCACTGTTCATATCACGGAATCGTGATCTGCTTATGCCTATGAGTAGGCTAGCTAGATCGGACCTCACAGTAGGGTGGGAAATTAACCGGCCTATGAGTATGCTAGCCAGATAAGGCCTCACAGTAGGGCGCCAAATGTAACTGGAGCTCGGTCCTCCAGACACCAGATTAAATAACAATTGATTTGCAATTTCTAACAAAGTTCATTTCTATTCACATGATAACTCATCTTCATTTTTACTTATGAAAGAGTTAGAAGCAGTTCTTTTTTTTATCAATAGTTCATTTACAAGTTCATTTATGAGAAGACGTTTGGAAACAGTCTAATTCAACAATAGTTCAATTTTGAATCCCTTTATGAGAAGAAGCTTGGAAATATTCTAATTCAACAATAGTTCATTTTGAATTCATTTATGAGAAGAAGCCTGGAAATATTCTAATTCAACAATAGTTCATTTTGAATTCATTTATGAGAAGAAGCCTGGAAATATTCTAATTCAACAATAGTTCATTTTGAATTCATTTCTGAGAAGAAGCTTGGAAACATTCTAATTTAACAATAGTTCATTATGAATTCATTTATGAGAAGAAGCTTGGAAACAGTCAAGCATTTATGGTTTATACAGCATTTCATTATTTTATGAATCATTATTGATTGGTAAACATTTAAACTTAGCAATTCTTGATTTGTGGAGCATTTATCATTTGGTAACTGAAGCATTTATAATTCAGTCAAATATAAAAGTATATTCATACACATAAACTCTGTTTGGCTTGTGGAGCATTTATCATTTAGTAATTGCAGCATTTATAATTTAGTCAAATATAAGAGTATATTCATACACATAAACTCTATTTGGCTTGTGGAGCATTTATCATTTAGTAATTGCAGCATTTATAATTTAGTCAAATATAAAAGTATATTCATATACATAAATTCTGTTTGGCTTGTGGAGCATTTATCATTTAGTAATTAAAGCATTTCTAATTTAGTCAAATATAAAGGTATATTCATACACATAAACTCTGTTTGGCTTGTGAAGCATTTATCATTTAGTAATTGAAGCACTTCTAATCTAGTCAAATATAAAAGTATCTTCATACACATAAACTCTGTTTGGCTTGTGGAACATTTATAATTTAGTCAAATATAAAATTATATTCATATACATAAATTCTGTTTGGCTTGTGGAGCATTTATCATTTGGTAATTAAAGCATTTTTAATTTAGTCAAATATAGAGGTATATTCATACACATAAACTCTGTTTGGCTTGTGGAGCATTTCTAATCAATATAGTAAATACATTCAAATATTTTTATAAATAAATTTGCGTATAACTATTTCATAATTTCATTTTATAACGTATGATAAACATGTTCTAATATTTTACAAAATAAATTCTACGTAATTATTTCATAACTTCACTTTATAACATATGATAAAGATGTTTTAATATTTTATAAAAAAAATTCTAGGTAATTATTTCATAACTTCATTTTATAACGTATGATAAAGATGTCTTAATATTTTATTAAACAAAACGTATGCAACCGTTTCATAAATTCACTTCATAACATATGATAAATATGTTTTAATATTTTATAAAAATAATTTTTATGTAGATATTTCATGATGTCAATTTATAATTTATGGTAAAAAATGTCTAAACATTCCTATAACATAATTACCTTCCAGTTTTGCAGTCTAGTTGACCCTAAAGAAGGCAGGTTATTTCATCTATGGAAAGTCATGGCATAGCGTGGAGAGAGTGAAGCCGCTAAATTACCCCATTGTTATCATAATTCCTCTAGTAAAGCTTTCTTTTTCCATTTTCACGTTTTGTTAAAGGTTTATTTTAATGTATCAAAAGAATTAAGTAATACACTTTTTTTTTAAAAAAAAATTTAATATGTTCTGCTTCTCTGTGTAAGATGAGAGAAAAAAAAAGTTCTTTTCTTCCGACGACGTGCCTGATTTGAATACTGCCTCAGTTTAACTCAAGTATCTTTTTTCTTTCTTTTTAATGATTGGATAATTAATTTCTTTTCTTTTTATTGAGACAGATAAAAAAAATAAGATGATTTAACATTTTATTCAATTCCATCAATCACAAAATTAAAAATATGATTTTTTTTTAAACAAATCACAGCTATTATTTCATTCCTGATTAGACTGAATCACACTAGACATTTTTAAATGAGGGGAGTATTGAATATTTATATGAGGAACAGCATATCTGTTTCATTACCAATCACCAAATTTTGGGATGAAATCGCCTGGAAGTACGATTTCATTCCATATACTATACACATTATTTCTCAGTACTGCTTGGTTTTAGATATGCTGATGAATGGGCAAGATGAGCTGGAAAAGTGAATACATGAACCATAGCCTCCAATGCCAGAATAAGTAGACGGCCAAGCACAAACTACCAGTACACACCGCCTCATGACGTCACGAGAAAATACCTCATTTTTAAGCACTACCTCTCTTGTACCTAGAAGTATCATCCAACCAAGAATAGGAGCCAGAGAGAAAAAAAAATTTGGCACTCAGCCAACCCTGCTCAGCTTCGGTGAGTCTTAGGGGCTATTATTTGGCCTATCCATGAGACCAAGGCCTATACATGAGACCTATATATACGCACTGCTGGACTACTCTTAGAGCACAACATCCAGGTCTGGATAGTGCCGAGCATATACTTCAGAGCACCATAACACAATGCATCCAAGCAGCTCCGCTCAATCATCCACCATCTCAACATGAAAAACACAAGTTCATGCATCACTACACCACACTCACAAACTTTTTCCATCAGCTATCTCTATTTTATTCTAAATTATAACTGAATTATAACTGCAACCTGGTTTGGGAGACTGAGGATCATGATCAGTTCTCATATAGTCCTCTTTTGTATTATGAGGTGGTGTCTTGCTTCTTCACTTCTGTATTTTCTTTGGAGATCCTTGTTACTGTTTGATCTTCTAATTATACGTGTCCGATATGGACCATGAACACCATCTGTGGATTTTCTCCTGTTCCTCTTCCATGGTGGTACTTCATTTTTACATAAAAGTTTCTTTTTAAATGGTTCTTCTGCCATAGTAATTATTTTTTTGGTATTTGTAAAGGTTTCTTGTTGCTTAATTCTTTTCACACTGATAAATCCCGAGTTTTCAGATTCCTTTTTGGTGTCTTTTCCTGCGTAAGCAACTATATTTTTAATAACTGTCTTTATATATTTTTTTTCTGTACTCAATTTTTGATTTGAGTTTATTAAGCTTTTGTTTATAATTTTTATATATGGCTGAGGACTAACACACTTTTCTTTCCAATTTATGGTTTCTTTCTCTATCTCTGTTACTATTTCATAGCATACATCAGACAATTTTTCTGAAACATTTTCTTCTATATTGGACAGTTCCTTAGTTATATGAGAATTAAGTTTTTGATTATGTTCATTTTCATGTTTTTCATCTTCTTGAAGATCAGAAGATTTTAATTTTGCTTTATTAGATTTATTTTCATCCATTTGAAACTCTTTTGCTGTGTTTGATATTCCAGTCTCAGCTTCTGTATATACTGATTCTCTCTTTTCAATTTTAGAGGTATATTTCACAATCAGAAGTTTTCCTGAAGGTAGACTGACAATTTCAAGATCACTCTTTGTAATTTCAATTTGTGATTCCTTTAAAATATCTTTGGTTGGAAATTCTAAAGTTTCTTCCTCATCCAATTTTTTAGACTGAGTTATTTCTTTTATTAACTGGTTGAACTTTTCATTCTGATTTTCCACTACTTCCATAATTTGTTTTCCTATTCTTTGGTTTACTTCTATTGCTTGCTTGTTATCTTCTTCTCTCTGTTTATCCCTTTTTTGGTTATCTTCTTCTCTCTGTTTGATATCTTCTTCTCTTTGTTTGTCTCTTTTTTGATTATCTTCTCTCTGTTTATCCCTTTTTTGGTTATCTTCTTCTCTCTGTTTATCCCTTTTTGGTTATCTTCTTCTCTCTGTTTATCCCTTTTTTGGTTATCTTCTTCTCTCTGTTTGATATCTTCTTCTCTTTGTTTGTCTTTTTTTTGGTTATCTTCTTCTCTCTGTTTGATATCTTCTTCTCTTTGTTTGATATCTTCTTCTCTTTGCTTATCTCTTTTCTTTTGGTCTGCTTTTATAATTTCTATTATCTGAGCTATCATAGCTATCTTTTCTGTATTCTGAGCCTCCATGTTTACCATTGTTCCTTTGTTTTCTAAATCAGTAAGCTTCTCTCTCCATCGACACCATGACCCTACCCCATCTTCTTTGAAATGCCTGTTTCATTCTTTATGCCATTCTTTTCTGTGTTGTGTTTTTCTTTTAAACTTTTATTTTTCCATCCTTCCTGAACAAATTACATCACTACATCATATGCACTGTTCATATCACGGAATCGTGATCTGCTTATGCCTATGAGTAGGCTAGCTAGATCGGACCTCACAGTAGGGTGGGAAATTAACCGGCCTATGAGTATGCTAGCCAGATAAGGCCTCACAGTAGGGCGCCAAATGTAACTGGAGCTCGGTCCTCCAGACACCAGATTAAATAACAATTGATTTGCAATTTCTAACAAAGTTCATTTCTATTCACATGATAACTCATCTTCATTTTTACTTATGAAAGAGTTAGAAGCAGTTCTTTTTTTTTATCAATAGTTCATTTACAAGTTCATTTATGAGAAGACGTTTGGAAACAGTCTAATTCAACAATAGTTCAATTTTGAATCCCTTTATGAGAAGAAGCTTGGAAATATTCTAATTCAACAATAGTTCATTTTGAATTCATTTATGAGAAGAAGCCTGGAAATATTCTAATTCAACAATAGTTCATTTTGAATTCATTTATGAGAAGAAGCCTGGAAATATTCTAATTCAACAATAGTTCATTTTGAATTCATTTATGAGAAGAAGCTTGGAAACATTCTAATTTAACAATAGTTCATTTTGAATTCATTTATGAGAAGAAGCTTGGAAACAGTCAAGCATTTATGGTTTATACAGCATTTCATTATTTTATGAATCATTATTGATTGGTAAACATTTAAACTTAGCAATTCTTGATTTGTGGAGCATTTATCATTTGGTAACTGAAGCATTTATAATTCAGTCAAATATAAAAGTATATTCATACACATAAACTCTGTTTGGCTTGTGGAGCATTTATCATTTAGTAATTGCAGCATTTATAATTTAGTCAAATATAAGAGTATATTCATACACATAAACTCTATTTGGCTTGTGGAGCATTTATCATTTAGTAATTGCAGCATTTATAATTTAGTCAAATATAAAAGTATATTCATATACATAAATTCTGTTTGGCTTGTGGAGCATTTATCATTTAGTAATTAAAGCATTTCTAATTTAGTCAAATATAGAGGTATATTCATACACATAAACTCTGTTTGGCTTGTGGAGCATTTATCATTTAGTAATTGAAGCACTTCTAATCTAGTCAAATATAAAAGTATCTTCATACACATAAACTCTGTTTGGCTTGTGGAACATTTATAATTTAGTCAAATATAAAATTATATTCATATACATAAATTCTGTTTGGCTTGTGGAGCATTTATCATTTAGTAATTAAAGCATTTTTAATTTAGTCAAATATAGAGATATTCATACACATAAACTCTGTTTGGCTTGTGGAGCATTTCTAATCCATATAGTAAATACATTCAAATATTTTTATAAATAAATTTGCGTATAACTATTTCATAATTTCATTTTATAATGTATGATAAACATGTTCTAATATTTTACAAAATAAATTCTACGTAATTATTTCATAACTTCACTTTATAACATATGATAAAGATGTTTTAATATTTTATAAAACAAATTCTAGGTAATTATTTCATAACTTCATTTTATAACGTATGATAAAGATGTCTTAATATTTTATTAAACAAAACGTATGCAACCGTTTCATAAATTCACTTCATAACATATGATAAATATGTTTTAATATTTTATAAAAATAATTTTTATGTAGATATTTCATGATGTCAATTTATAATTTATGGTAAAAAATGTCTAAACATTCCTATAACATAATTACCTTCCAGTTTTGCAGTCTAGTTTACTCTAAAGAAGGCAGGTTATTTCATCTATGGAAAGTCATGGCATAGCGTGGAGAGAGTGAAGCCGCTAAATTACCCCATTGTTATCATAATTCCTCTAGTAAAGCTTTCTTTTTCCATTTTCACATTTTGTTAAAGCTTTATTTTAATGTATCAAAAGAATTAAGTAATACACTTTTTTTTTAAAAAAAAATTTAATATGTTCTGCTTCTCTGTGTAAGACGAGAAAAAAAAAAGTTCTTTTCTTCCGACGATGTGCCTGATTTGAATACTGCCTCAGTTTAACTCAAGTATCTTTTTTCTTTCTTTTTAATGATTGGATAATTAATTTCTTTTCTTTTTATTGAGACAGATAAAAAAAATAAGATGATTTAACATTTTATTCAATTCCATCAATCACAAAATTAAAAATATGATTTTTTTTAAACAAATCACAGCTTTTATTTCATTCCCAATTAGACTGAATCACGCTAGACATTTTTAAATGGGGGGGGGTTATTGAATATTTATATGAGGAACAGCATATCTGTTTCAATATATATATATATATATATATATATATATAGTATATCAATATATATATATATTGTAACCATATATTTAGTATATTAATTGATGTAACTAGTATAAAAATTTCTCTTTCTTCTTTTGGTGATTTAATTGGCTTGAGCTGCACTTTGAACAGTTTACTCTCTTATATTATTTTAATAAATTTAAGTTTGCTTCTTCCCATATACTAACTCATATCAAACATTTAACTTTTTAAAAATTTGACAACACATTAAAATTTGGTAAAATATTATTAAAAATAATATTTTGTTTTTATTTGTTTAAAATGATCTTAAATTATTATTTCCATTGAATTAAAAAACCATTTGTTCAATTAAAATTAATTATTAAATATAAATACAGTAATTACGTATGCGTCTCAATGTAAAAAGAAAAGAGCGCGAATTTAAGGAACATCGTCTGATAGTGTTGCTTTTGGTGGGAGAAAGAAAAGAAAATGGTAAAAGGCAAATGGTGTAAATTTGATAAGCTTATTTTAAAATAGTTAATAAGTAAACGATTTACCACAAAATTTGCTATAAACCTAAATATAACATAGTGGTAATTAATTATAAGATGAATTGCTAAATTTAAAAGTCTGTTCAAGTCGGCTGGCCAAGTGGATCGAATCACCGGTAATAAATTTTCCAATATTACATTTTTAAAATGTCGGAGCTTCCCAGTTTAAGTTTGAAAGAATTAAATACAAGATTTTGGTACGTTTTGAAATATTTATTATTCTACAATTTGGAAAAATTAAATAAGTATTTTAATTATCGAAGTTTTATGAATATGAAAATTTGTTTTTTAAAAAAGAAGAATTTTTAAGTTAAAGTAAAACGTTAAAGTTATCAAAATATTTTAATATTTCCATTTTTTAATTCTAATAAAATATAATATTGATTGATATTTAACTTTACAATTGCCAGTAATATTTGCTAGTTAATTTGTTTAACATTTGGATAATAAACATTCTTCAAATAATTAATCAAAGCTATTTTATAATTTTATCGTCGGTTTAAAATGAATAAATTAATTGCTGTAATTAGTATTCCTGGATTAACGCGTGGATAAATAAACACTTGCATGGATGTGATAAACTTGGAACACATTTGATAGAGAAATGTAGAGATTAATAACTTTATGAAAAACATTTTCATTTAAATTCTGCGTATCATGTTTTAAAATTGTTTCATGTTTGGGGAGCCACGCAAAATCATTAATCTAATATTGCTTATAATAACTAATCAAATGGATGGAATTGCATGTATGGAATTTAACTACAGTTATAGCTATTACCTCGTATACTTATTATTCTACACATCGTACATGGATTCCACGGATCACATTAGGAGTTATAAAATGCTATACAATTCAATTTGTGATACATACATCTGCTAAAATTCATGTATTGAACTATAAATGCTATATATTTAGTTTTATCACCCACACACCTTTAAATTTTATATATTTAATGAATAATACATTAATTTAATTTTATCGTTATATGAACTCGCATATGAAGTTCATAAGTTATATTTTGTTGGGTTTAAATTAATAGGGGTTGAATAAAATATTTATTCAAGAGAATAGTGCTTGCGGAAAAGCTTAAAAGTACTAAATGAATTCATGAGATGTATCAATCTTTGTGAGATATTTTGTGAGTCTTTCCAGATTTATATTCCTATGCCAATATTACTTATATTATATTACACATGTTTATTTTAAGCAAGATAAGTAGTACATTAGTTGTCCTGATTAGCGTAACATTTTATTATGCAAGAACCCACATTTGCTAAAGTGTTAGTGTTTTTCTGAATAGTCAGAATAACTGAGGGGGATGATTTTGCACTTTAATGTGAAGTAAATAGTAATGTTGTATTAGAATGTTAAAGGGCATTAATCTGTGCTGGTGGTTAATCCGCAGATTACTTAATTGCCAATTTTTGTATTTTACACTCATTCCTGCGCTGGTGGTTAATCCGTGGAATGGTGTACTTGTACTTATTGCTTTATGAAGGTGTATAAATCCACCAAAGTGTTTAGTGTTATTTAATTCCTACGTGTAGATGAATACATCCACAGGAATATGTTTGCTTCACAGATATAAGTTGGGCAAAGTATTTTAGTTAATCTGCTAAATCATCTTTCTTCATTTGTAAGCATAATTTATCGGTTAGATTATTAAATGGTAGCAGGACATTCTATTCAAGTACTTCATAATAATTAACTGTTGGTTGATTATTATTTACAGGAATGTAAGTTTAAATTGTCACTTTATTTAATGAGCGCATTATAGCTAAATCATACAGACATCATATTATTTATTATATTATCATAGGTGTACAGTAGGGATTTATTGAATCTGGAAATGACGTTAAATATTTCATGAGTTTGATGCTAAATTTCGTATAATCTCATCGATATTCATTATATTAGATTGAAATAAGGTATGATTAGATTTTAAAACTGTACCTATGAGATGTTATTGAAGAAAGTCAATGGAATTATCATTTATTTATTTTATTTGTTTATTTCTATCTTTAATTATCACATTGGAATTAATTATTTATTATTCATAAATTTGTAAATAAAAGTTGATTTATAATTAAACTTACTGTGCCGTTGCTATGTGTCATTCATAACATCAGAAATCATAAACTTTGGATAGAGCATACATTGAAGAGCATACTTTGAAGTACATACTATCGTCAACATGATATAAGAGTTTATAAATATTTTTTGAGAAAACATTTGGATGCTTTTCGTCTTTGGTAGTTTATGATGAGTAAGGTACAATAAAATCCCATTTACCTTTTCCATCATTTTGGCTTTGCGTAGTGATTCTAGTATAAAATATAAATTAATTATTAAACTTGTAAACAGATTTACCAAATAATGACATGATTAAATATATTTACTTAACGTTTTTAAATTGTCATTTGTCAGTATAATAAGAGTCTCAGTAATATGATAAACTATAAAATCAGAACCCAAGTATTTATGTTTATTTATTGCAAAGCTTTACCTGGACTAGCATTCGTATTAAAAATCATATAGATGGTTTAAAATTTCATAATCTTATGTAGTTCCACAAATTACGCCATCTTGTACATGGTCGGCCATCGGGTCTCATACAATAAAAATCGCAAATTAAGGTTTGAAAAGTAATAACATGGCACTTATAATTTGTTTAATGTATTTATCATACTACTATGATAGGTCTTCGCGGTACACCCTGGCTGCGATCAAATTAAATCACAAGAGTTTATGTTAGATCATTAGTTTGGTCTATGGTAAGTTGCTCCAGATGTTGATTGTAGTCTTTGGTGCATAAAATAAATAGCATGATAGGTTTTTGGTTACAGCTTTTAATATCTGACAATGTGCAGCGGGAGTTGATCAGTGATCAAGGTTACAATTCTTAGTGCACTTACGTTACGCAGTTGGGACCACACAATCAAATGGTTACAATTTTCGGTGCCGCAACGAGTTCGGCACGATAGGTAGTTGAGAGGGCAATGGCCTTCGATGGCATATAATTGGCCATCAAGAATTTACGGTTACAATATATATATATATATATATTGAATTGGGTGTGTTCTAGCAGTATATCTGGATAGCAGAGCTATCAATGATACCCATGATCAGACCGAGCTATGCAAAACATAACATGATCACATTTCCAGACTGTCGCCACCATGACTGCTAGATTCAAACACCTACTATCCAAAGCACTTTATTTGTTTTGAGGTAAATCTCAGGTGCCAGCTAAGTAGGCTCATAATCCAGTGCTCAAAATACTCCATGACTATCTCAATCAAAAGAGTAATCTAATACATTATTGCTTTAATTAGTGGTAAAAGAATTAAGCAACTAAGTGCTTATTATTATAACTTTAAACTACATATAACTTACTCAATTAAATATAAACAATGATTTTATAGATAATTACACACACTCTTCATAAATCAGACAATATAATATAACAAAAAGTATTAAATAATACAAGGCATTTAAAAACATGCTCATCAATATTTCTTTATGCATGCTATAAAGTGCATTTATTAACTGACTCTGGGAGGCTTCAAGGATTGCAATGGCTACATTAATTAGAAATGGAAATAAGAAAATGTTATTTATTATCTATGATTTCAGAACATGAAAACTTTTTGCTGTTTGTTGTAAAATTTATTCCTAATAGGATTTTGTCTTCTTGCTGGTTGCAGCTTCACATGAAAATCTTTCCAATGGGATGGATTTTGAGGTTTTTGTGGAGGCTCCTATACTTACTATTTCTTAGCACTATTCTTTAAGACAGTTAGACATCAGTGGCTTCAGATTATTCGGTGTGCATTAATTCCATTTTGGGAAGGCTACTGGTATTTAGGACAGGCTTGGAGCTCATCTTATGCTCCTAAAAACTGTTCAACACTGCATGGTCTTTATTAACAAATATATGAGAAGACTGACTGAGAACTAATTGAGTAATTGATTGAATGAACTCAGCTCAACTGAACTTAACTGAACTGATATGTGAAAACTTATTCACTTTATTTATACGATGACCTGTTGTCACTTTGTTAATTAGTTATTATATCCACTGTCTCTATCTGTTATTGGAATTTGTCCATTGTTTTGATTACACTCTTTTGATAAGATTTTAATTCATTATGGGTTTTCATTTGGTAACCATTGCAAATTCCATTCATTTATCTAGCTTTTAATCCTTGAGGAAATTTTTTTTAACTTATAACTTTATTTCTTAATATTGAACACACACACATATTTATTTTATCCCTTTCACTATTTATGGACATATAATTTATTTATTTCAAATAATGGGAAAATACTTTTTTTCTTGAAATTGAATGAAAAGAGAGATATTGTTTTACTTTGTGTAAAGATTTGTATGTTAGGTTGTCCTACTTCTAATTCTTGATTACTTAAAATTTAACTACTATTAACTTTTCCTGTAAAACTATGAATTAATTGATTTTTAGAAATCTGTTTTAAAAAAAAAAATTAAACTTCTTTTATTAAACTTTTAAATTATATAAATAACTCTTTAAATTTTTATAGATTATTTCTTTTTTTAAGTGAAGCATTTTGTTTAATAAACTCTTTAGACTTTTATTCTGACTTACATATTATTTATTTATTTATTAAAATCTTCATGTTATTTCTGAGAAATTTGTATTTTTTAACAATTGTAAACACAATTTTAATGAGTGCTCTCAGTAGCGTTACATTACATCACCCTCCATTTGAGAGTAAATTGCATATCTTGACCATTTTATCTCTGACAACTTTAATTATTAAATCTGAAATATTTACATGAATTTTTATTTCTCTAAGTTTACTTTCTTTGTCTATAACGATACATGCTGAGGGCAATCTGCTTTGACTATGTTTGTCTTCCTTTTATGCTAACGACATTGCTTCCAATGATCTAGGACTAGATAATGACCTCCAAGACAACACTATTTTTAATTGATGTGAATGCAGCATTGCTGGCTTACACTGACTTACCCACATTTGACATGAAGCTTCATATGCCAGATTTTTACCGGACTTTGAAAAGAAAGGGTCACTACAAATGGCAGTATTCACCTATTGTCCAATTCAACTTATGCTTTGGAAATGAAATAGGAATAATAACAAAATATGGGGACTTCCCCTGAAAAAGTGATTTTTGGTTTAATCTGGTTGTTCCCAATGCATACTTTTAAAGAGAATGGGGACTCTCCCCTGAGAAGTGATCCCTTATGGTCCATTACAGGTGCTTATTTCATCCAGCCAGGAGCTTTAACTTTTCCTAAAATTTATTTCTATGGTTGCTAACCTCCCTTCAATTACTTACAATCTCTTATGCACTCCTAATTTAAACTTAAATTTGCATTTTATTTATATCATTTGTTTATATTAACCTTACAATATTATTTTTAAACCATTTCTTCAATTTTTTTTTATTAACATGCATGTATTCAAAGAAAAAATGATTTTATTTTATTGCGTTACATTATCCTTTTTTTCTACAGATATTTTTTTATTTATTTAACTTGATTACTTTAAACAATTATTTAACTTCTTTATTAACATATGTGTATTCAAAGAAAAAAACTATTTTATTTTATTACAATTCATTCCTTGTTATTTTACTACAGATATTTTTATTTACTTATTTATTTAACTTGATTACTCTAAACCATTTGTTTGACCTATTTATTTATAAACTTTTCTTCTTAATATGCAAGTGCAAATAAATCTTTTATTCTGAGAAGCCTCCGTTATTATTTCACAAAACATTCCATTATTGATTGATTTTATTTTTTAGTTTTAAATAGAGAAATTTTTCAGAATCAAGTACTTCAGACAATTGTTTCTTTCCATCCATTTACTAACTTCTAAACTCGGTCAGGTGGCTCTTTTTTTCCTTTCTATTAACTCACTAATATAAATTACCCTCCATATCTTCATGTCTCTCTGCCTATAGTTTATTTTCTTGTCTCTATCTCACTCCATTCTATTTTCTGCCTTGTAAATTAGAAAACGTTTATGCTTCACAGACTTCCATAGTTCTTCAAACTGTCGTACTTTCATTTTAATAATATCAATAATATTGACTGGTGAATATTCATTTTCTATAGTCTTTTTGAATAACACTGTCCTATAAATGCTTCTGTCTTAGCCTTGAAATTATACTGATCCATGAGGAATTTTTTTCCATTTTCTATATTTCTTTCCACCTTATCTGTTTCAGTGCTATTTGGTGCTAACTCAATTTTCATGTCTCTTATTACCTCACCTTTTCCTACTTCCTGACTTTCTTCTATTATTCCCATCATTTCTCTTCTCATTTCTTTATTTTGTTAATCATTTCTCATTGGCCCTGCTTGATTTCACTAAGTTTTCCCCATATTTTTCTCATTTCTGCTTTTAATTCCCTAATTTCTCTAATCATTTCTACTTTGAACTCTACCAGTATTTCTTTCATTTCATTCATCATCTTCTGTGTGTCAGATATCTCTCCTTTTTCTTTGTCAACCATTTTTGAAACAAAATTTCTATTCCACTAAATTTAAATACAAACTGTTTATTTATTTTGTTAAATGGAACATATAACTGACTCCATTTATTGTCCTTATTTCTACCGATTTACAATGCCTTAATTCTGCTGAAATTATCCAACTATCTTTAATTCTCTCTTTTCATTTAAAGAAAATAATAGTTTCAGTCAATTCTTTATTTACATTATACCACTTTAAAATATGCAATTTAACATTTCTTTACATTTTTATTTTCAAACAAGATGAATATTTAGTTAACAGTCATTTATGACAGTTCTGCTCCACATTAGGAAAAGCCAATTGAACCGGGTGTATTCAAGGAGAATATCTAGAACATTCTTTTTGATAGGTTTAACTGGATTTAAACCTTATTTATCATAATTTTATATTTTTATATTATAAATGTTACATGAATGGACCAACCTTTTGAGAAAAGGTGAAAATGCCATCAATAGCAGAGTTATCAAAAATACCCACAATCAGACCAAGCTATGCAATGCATAACATGATCACATTTTCAGACTGTGGTCCACCATGACTGCTAAATTCAAACCCCTACTATCCAAAGCACTTTATTTGTTTTGAGATAAACCTCTGGCACCAGCTAGTTACATGAAGAAACTAACATGCCAGTACAGTAGGCCCATAATCCAGCACTCAAAATATCCCATGACTAGTTGAATCAAAAGAATAATCTAATACATTATTGCTTTAATTAATGGTAAAAGAATTGACCAACAAACATGAAGTTTAAATATAAATTATTATTTTAACTAAGTGGTTATTATTATAACTTTAACTACTTATAACTTTCTCAATTAAATATAAAGAATGATTTTATAGATTATTACACACACTCTTCATAAATCCCACAAAACAATATAACACAAAGTATTAAATAATACAAGGCATGTAAAAACACACACATCAATAGTTCTTTATGCATGCTATAAAGTTCATTTATTAACTGACTCTGGGAGGCTTCAAGGATTACAATGGTGATACTAATTAGAAATGGAAATAAGAAAATGTTATTTATTACCTAGGATTTCAGAATGTGGATACTTCTTGCTGTTTGTTGTGAAATTTATTATGAATAAGATTTTTTCTTCTTGCTGATTTCTGCTTTATGAGAAAATCTTTCCAATTGGTTGTATTTTGAGGTTTTTGTGGAGGTTCCTATGCTTATTATTTTGTGGCACTATTCTTTAAACAGTTAGACATCGGTGGCTTCAGATTATTCGGTGTGCATTACTTCCATCTCAGGCAAGCTACTGGTATTTAGGACAGGCTTGGAGCTCATTGTATGCTCCCAAAAGCTGCTCAACACTGCATGGTATTTATTAACAAATACACGAGAAGACTGACTGAGAACTGATTGAGTAACTGAATGAATGAAGTCAGCTCAACTGAACTGAAGTAATACATGAAAACTGATTGACTCTATTAATACAATGACCTGTTGTTACTTTGTTAATTAGTTTTTATATCCACTGTCTATATCTGTTATTGGAATTTGTCCATTGTTTTTGATTACACTCTTTTGATAAGATTTTAATTCATTACGTTTTTTCATTTGGTAGCCATTGCAACTTTTATTCATTTATCTAGCTTTTAGTATATACAATCCTTGAGGGAATTTTTTTTAACTTATAACTTTCATTTATTATTTAATATTGAACACACACAAATTTATTTTATCCTTTGTGCTATTTATGGACATATATTTTATTTCTTTCCAATAATGGGAAAATATTTTTTTCTTTAAATTTAATGAAAAGAAATATTTTTTTTTTTTATTTTATGTAAAAGATTTATATTTTAGGCTGTCCTACTTCTAATTCTTGATTACTTGAAATTTAACTACTTTTAATTTTCACAGTAAAACTATGAATTAATTGACTTTTAACAAACTGTTTTTTTTTTAAAAAAAACTTTTTAAACTTCTTTTATTAAACTTTTAACTTATATGAATAACTACCCCACAATTATAATCTCTATGGTAACAAAAACAAAACATTTATAAAATAAATATGTAATAATATCTTTTATTGATTTCCAATAATTATTACCCAGTTACTATACAATGATGATCATAAAGTTTACAAAAAGTCAAGTTCTTAGACAATCATATTTTCTGAAAAAAATCTTGCATGGTTTGAGATTGCCAAATATATAAGAAACAAGCATCATTGGATACATTGATTGATGTGATGTGATGTACCATGACTTCTCCTTAAATGGAGTCAGGAATCTCTCAGCAACTATGCCCAAAAGGAACCTGTTAGCCACTTTACCTTCTCCTTCCATGACACACCCTAAGCTTTCCCATAATCTGCTCCATCTTATTTTCACAACATAATCTTTGTCAACTCTATGGCCTTTATATCTAAATCTTCCTTATCTTTTCCCAAACCCAGCATAAAAACCAATAACCCACTTTCTGTATAATTTCTTTGTTCATATGTATTCTCTCATAACTTTTTTATTTATACTCTTTCTGGTTTTAAGCATTTACATTCAATAAACAGATGCCTAATTTTTTCTATATCTTCCCTTACACATTAATGGTATTAATATTTTTAGAAGGTGAAAAAAAAATTGTAATAGAAATTATAAAACAATCAATCTTTGTTAGTATATTATTTTTATTAAAATCATTTTTAACTGTTTACACAAATCTTTAACTGATGACAACCAATAAAATAATTTGATGCTTAAAATTTATTCATAATATGAATATTAAAACAAGTTATGGAAAAGATCAATAAGTTTCAATTAAACATTTTATTGAATATGTAAAATAATATAAATATAATTCTAAATAAATTTATGTTTCAATTAGAGATTTTTAAGATCGTATATTGACCAATAAGATTTTTATTAGTTCAATAAGCTTTCGATTTTCTATCAATTAATATACATATTTTAATAAAATAGTATTCTCAGAATTGAACAAAATTATTATTATCAAAATTATTACCAGTGTTTTATTTATATTATTATATCTTTCTTTTTTAATATTAGTATATTGATGATAATATATTAACACTTTATTATTATAACAAATTATAATGTTACTTTTTGGAGGTATACTTTTTGGTGTTATGCACTATGGCTTCTCCTTTATTAAAATCTGGAATTTCTCAGCTACTATGCTCACAGAAACATGGTTGACACTTTCCCTTCCCATTCCCCTCTGTTTTCACCGTTGTATGATGTAGATAAATTATTATTTTTGGGAATAAACCGTGTATTATTTTGCATTACAATCCGATATTTTGACAGACTAGCAACCACCATTATCAAGGTTAACTTTTGATAATGGAGGTTGCTAGTCCATCGAAATATCGAATTGTAATGCAAAATAATACATGCTTTATTACCAAAAATAATAATTTATATATATTGTGGGATACAAATACAATCTATATTTTCTTATTTTTCAATTCCCCTTCTCTATATTCAAATTTATGATTTTTCTACTACTCTTCAAACCTCCTTATTTATAAAAAAGAAAAAAAATCTTTTATTTATTTATTATTTTAGAAAGGCGATGGATAAAAATGCTCTGCTAATCTTACACTTCAAATGTTACCCTCTCTTAAATGAAAAATTCTTAAATAACAAACCTACTAAAAACCAACTAATCTTATGCATGACTTAATTTTAAAGCGTCTTTGCAGTAAACACACACACACAATATTTTTACTTCTATATTTAAACTCAGACTTTCACATGACCCTCAGCTCTCCATGCCATCTCATATTGCTAACCCACCTGATCACACACATGTTGAAAAGATAAATAATCACCAATATATGTATTTCATACTAAACCAGCACTCATTAGTTGGTCCAGATCACCATCTCCACACATATATGGACTCAGGGCTCAGCTTTATATTAATATAACCAATCTTCATATTTTAATAGACAGGCTTCAAACTACTCCAACCCACAACTCTTCAGTCTTCCATTTCATTGAAAATCTGATGATAGAATGTTCAAAGCCCACATTAGTGCGAAGAGGGGCTTTGAACGTTCCATCATCAGATTTTCAATGAAATGGAAAACTGAAGTAGTAGTTGGAAGCCTGTCCATTAAAGTATGAAGATTGGCTATCTTAATATAAAGCTGAGCACTGATTCTATATATATGTGTGTGGAGATGGTAATCTGGACCAACTGATGAGTGCTGGTTTAGCATGAAATTCTTATATTGGTGATTATTTATTTTTTCAACTTGTGTGTCATCAGGTGGGTCAGCAATAGGAGATGGTATGGAGAGTTGAGGATTATGTGAAAGTCTGACTTCGAATATCACATACATTTCATATATATATATATGCAGGTTTAAGCCTGTATAGTGTAATCATTTCTATATTTAAAATGGTGTATCGAATCCGAAACGTTAGCAATATTTTTTTAATCTTTCCAAATCCAAATCTTCTTTATATTATAGTGACCTCTGTCTTTATGTTTTAGAACTAAGTCTAAATTACAATAAAAATTCTGATCAGATTGATGTATAGAAGTAAAACATTTTTAATAAAAATAATTGTGGGAATTTGATTTCACCACCAGTTAGTGTTTATTTGTCTATTAATAGTTATATAGAATTATTTATACACTTTGTACATATAGATCTCTATTACGTAACAAAATTATTATTGATTTTATATTGGATTTATTATAATTACAGATTCCGTGCCAAAGCAAAGCTCGTGGGTACAACACCTAAAGTCTATGATTTAAAAGTGAACCCAATGTTACTATCATTATTTCAAGGGTAAACTTCTTTGTACATTAAATGTGAAATATGTTTACAATCTGTATTTATGTTATTTGGTCTCTGAATGACATTTTCAATAATTTCGATGATCAAACAAAAAAAACTTCATAATCCTTTTAATAGCTGAAAATTGCTTTCCAACAAATTTAACATCATCTTCATAAGTTTGAAGAATGATTTAATATTTAAATACAAATATACTTTATATCTTTGGAATTTAAATTTAATTTATAGAAAATTTGAACCTAGACTTTCAAACTCCCTTCAGCTATACAATCTATCTCATACAACTGATACACACAATCACAAATACGTGAAAAAGATAAATGATCTCCAATGTACATATTTCATGGTGAACCAGCAATCCTGTTTATCATCAAGGGATATGGACATTTTGTTTTCAGATTATTGATGGTATAAATGGCTTAAGAGTTGAGAAGTGAAGTAGACTGAAACCTGTCAATTAAAGTTTGAAGATTTGCTATATTATTATAAACTGAGCAGTGATTACATATATATGTGGGAGATGATGATTTGGATCAACTGATTGCTGGTTCATCATGAAATACATATATTGGAGATCATTTATCTTTTTCATGTATGTGGTCATGTGTACTGAATGTATGGGATAGATTGGATAACTGATGGGAGCTTGAAAGTCTGAGTTCAAATCACCTCCATAATAATGATTTAAATGTTTTATATTGTATTTGGCTTGTAGTTGATCTATTTTAATTGTATGCATATCAAAAAATAATAGTAAATAAAAAAATTAAGAATATTAGAATTTATAAATTAATTTTTAAAGTGTAAATTTTGCACTTGTGTATATATATATATATATATATATATATATATATATATATATATATATATATATATATATATATATATATATATATATATATATATATATATATATATATATTTAAAATAAAAATTATTTAATAAGATAAATTTTTATAATATTATGTTTAATAAACCTTAAATAATTTGAACCCACTCTCTAAGTCCCAGATCTGACACCTAATGAATAACATAATAGTGATAGTACATGAGAATTAATCTTAATCCAGCCAACTAGCAAAGCTAAGCAAAACAATGAAACATCTATTAACTATGACTATATTAAAATATACATAAGCATGGCTGTAATATGTGGAAGCGGAGGAAAAGGAATTCGAACTACTCAAATAAGTTAGACAATAAAATGTAGTTTAATATACTGACAAATTATTATACATTTATAAATTAATTATATACATTAGTATGTGCGTGAATGAGCAAGTGATCTACCAAGCGATAGAAGATTACATAGTGTCATTCACGATATTATTTCTCATATGCTCTTTATTAGCTGAATGGTACATTATAAATAAGCACACATCTTTGGTGGGTCTAATATTAAGATGCCAATCATTATTAGAAAGAAGTTACATCAAATTGCTATTAACGCTTTGATTAATGGTTCAGAAACATGGTGACTAACATATATTTTTCTAGGAGCATTCCGAAATTCATTACACATGTGATATAAACTATTTTCACGCCATTGAGGTTGTGAAAATAAACAAAATACATTTGAAAATATTTGATTATATTTGAATCTATGACAAAATATTTTGTGAAAAATTATTTTAACAATAGTAAGATGAATGCTTTATTTTCCCCAAGGCATATATACTCTTAAATACAGAAATAAGTTACGATGGTGGGATTCTAGAAGACTGAAATAAATTTAATTAATAAAATAGAAGTAAATGGCATTTATTATATATATATATATATTGTAACGATATATAAATATGTCGTTACATTAATTTAAAATAAAAACTTAAAAGTTCGCAAATAAAAGGAAAAAACTAAACGCTAAAATTAAAATGTTTGTTAAACATATATATATATTCGCACAGATGCTAAACTTTAAAAATATTTTTTTCATAAACAAAAAAAAAAAAGTATCTGAACGTATTTTTTTTAATAAAAAAATACCAGATTGAAATATAAAAATATTTTAATAAAAAAATAACGTAAGTTAAAGTAAAAACAGGTATTAATTAATTCCTGTAATCTGTAAATGGAAATGATTGTTTATTAATTATCTAAAAGCTGTGTAATTAAAAAGTCAGATGAAAAGTTAGATAAGAGAAGAAAGAAATTTTAGCTTGACCAATGGAAGCACTAAGCCTTGGCTCGGACCCTAACGAAAGTGATAGACTAGTGACGTTTTGTTCATTGAATCCTTGTGGATAATATAAAAAGGGAAATACAGTTTTTTTTCGGGACAGTTCCAGCGTTGTGTGTTTGAGAGATGTGGTATGATGCACATACCACACTCTCTATAAAAAAAAAAATGAAAAGACTGTGATACCTTGAACCAGCTATTGCCATCTCCAGAACATTACCTTCCAATGGAGGCATCGCGGGAATTGAAAGCAGAGGCCTGGACTCTTCTACCATAAGCTATATGAAATGAACAATTGTTAAAATCAATTAAGAACTTTCGTCAAGTTTTACAAATTGATAAACAAGCCAACTGAAATGTTAAAACGGACTCTTATCTGACTTTTGTAAGTTTTTAAATCAAATTAATAATGTTTAATTTTATATGTTTTCCGATTGATAAACATCATTTCCATTTTTTTTTCTTATTGTAAAGATTATTTAAATGTATGAAATTTAAGTTGTTTATAGACGCTTGCATGGATTCGTTTGTGGTTAATTATATTTTGGTTTTCATATTTGATCAAAATATATAGACATTCGATAAATAATGATACCTTACGGTGAGTATCTAAAATGTATTTATTCGGATGTCTTTTAAGTTATTGGTGACAACGCAAGTATCTTATGGTGAATACTATTGGGTTACTTATAAGTTTCCCTCTGCGATTGTCGGTATCAATAATTTTGTATTTTGATCGTTTATGTTTATTTTGAAATGTTTTTGACCGTGGAATCTATGTAATCGATCTATACCCAACATTTTTAAACAAATCTGTGCGAACGTATTTAAATGTTAAATTTAAGTCGGGCGTGAATGGCTATATAGTTTTGTAAAGTTATATTAAGGGAGGGTAATCTTAGGTTATTCATTTCGTAGTTGAATTGGTTCAATGGATTGGATATATTGGTGTAATTAGTAGATGTAGTATGAGGTCCGCTACAGGCAGGATTATAGATATACGCCACACACCCTCTGTTTGCCTATGGATGGGTTTGTAAGTCGGCAGAAGACCGCAGTCCATTCCTATGGAGTTTTTTTGTTTATTGATCTACTTGCCAACAGATGTCACATTCCTGTTGGTGGAGAGTCAATGTCTTCTCTATTTCTACTTATTGTTCAGATGTACATTCCTGACAATATAGTATTTTGTGTTGTCGTATCATGCTACATTGAATACATGAATGTATCAGATGGATTGGCGCCAGTTGATTGCGAAATTTGTTGCCTAAGGTTAAATCAGGGAAGAATATTTTCTTTTCAAATGCAGACCTATGTAGTCCATTCATACTCGACCCTCTAAATAAATAGTAAACTCATTATTTGCAATCTACTTAAATTTAGAATTAAAGATCAATATAAAAATATAAACGTTAAATTTATTCCTCAAAATTTAAATATTATTTTATATGTGCGTAAATAAATATTTTTATGTGTTAATTTCTGGCAGTGGCTTTTATTCTTTTATATTTAAGATATAAAATTTATACTTTATTATCTCTGCTACTCCACTGAGCTAGTGACTTGGGCTAACGATCTGAATATTTAAATAAAGTGGAATCTTAACAGCGCGTATCTGCCTACTTTATAAATTTTTCTAGGTTTAAATGCCTAGATGGCGCCTTGTAGAGCAGATATTGTTTTTGCGGTTAGATTCGATCTTCACATTCATTTCGATCGTTATAATTGGCGTCCCAAGTGTGGCCTTACCTCAGAGATTGACCCTGAGAAGGGGAATTGAAAGATGAAATTTCCGATCTTTAATAAACACGAGTGCCCTGAGAATTTTAAAACGGAATCATGCAAATAACATTTGTTGTTTTTTCTGAAATAAGTACATTTTGTACTAACGTAAAGTTATAGCCAGATGTTTAATAAACCACTAGTACTTTTGAAAATAAATCATGCCCGTAATATTTTTTCTGAAATTAGTATAAATATATTTGTTGTATTTACGTGGAGTTGCAGTTTGAAGTTTTGTTTAAAAAGTGCTGCCAGTAAGAAAAATTGCGCATATGTAGAGATAAATTCGAGGAATAAAAACTAATAAATAAAACATAATAATAAATATAAATCATAATTTTTTTTTAAAAAAAGTCTTGTTTAAAATTTAATCGTTCAACTTGCCTAAGTAATAGTTAAAGGTAGGAGAAATGAAACTTGGAAGGGAGGGGGCAGAAATTTAGCTGGTAATAGGGAATCAACAGTCAACATTTTTTTTTAAATCATTATATTTGTGTGTAATTACTGTTTTGTCTTGTAAAAAAAAAAAAGTTTTGTTTTTGTGATCATATATAATCAATTTGTGTAACGTAATTACTAACACTAAGTAAATTCTTTTTTTTTTGTTTTTTTGTTTTTTGAGGAAGTTTACTGATATGTAACGATATATAAATATGTCGTTACATTAATTTAAAATAAAAACTTAAAAGTTCGCAAATAAAAGGAAAAAACTAAACGCTAAAATTAAAATGTTTGTTAAACATATATATATATTCGCACAGATGCTAAACTTTAAAAATATTTTTTTCATAAACAAAAAAAAAAAGTATTTGAACGTATTTTTTTTAATAAAAAAATACAAGATTGAAATATAAAAATATTTTAATAAAAAAATAACGTAAGTTAAAATAAAAACAGGTATTAATTAATTCCTGTAATCTGTAAATGGAAATGATTGTTTATTAATTATCTAAAAGCTGTGTAATTAAAAAGTCAGATGAAAAGTTAGATAAGAGAAGAAAGAAATTTTAGCTTGACCAATGGAAGCACTAAGCCTTGGCTCGGACCCTAACGAAAGTGATAGACTAGTGACGTTTTGTTCATTGAATCCTTGTGGATAATATAAAAAGGGAAATACAGTTTTTTTCGGACAGTTCCAGCGTTGTGTGTTTGAGAGATGTGGTATGACGCACATACCACACTCTCTATAAAAAAAAAAATGAAAAGACTGTGATACCTTGAACCAGCTATTGCCATCTCCAGAACATTACCTTCCAATGGAGGCATCGCGGGAATTGAAAGCAGAGGCCTGGACTCTTCTACCATAAGCTATATGAAATGAACAATTGTTAAAATCAATTAAGAACTTTCGTCAAGTTTTACAAATTGATAAACAAGCCAACTGAAATGTTAAAACGGACTCTTATCTGACTTTTGTAAGTTTTTAAATCAAATTAATAATGTTTAATTTTATATGTTTTCCGATTGATAAACATCATTTCCATTTTTTTTTTCTGATTGTAAAGATTATTTAAATGTATGAAATTTAAGTTGTTTATAGACGCTTGCATGGATTCGTTTGCGGTTAATTATATTTTGGTTTTCATATTTGATCAAAATATATAGACATTCGATAAATAATGATACCTTACGGTGAGTATCTAAAATGTATTTATTCGGATGTCTTTTAAGTTATTGGTGACAACGCAAGTATCTTATGGTGAATACTATTGGGTTACTTATAAGTTTCCCTCTGCGATTGTCGGTATCAATAATTTTGTATTTTGATCGTTTATGTTTATTTTGAAATGTTTTTGACCGTGGAATCTATGTAATCGATCTATACCCAACATTTTTAAACAAATCTGTGCGAACGTATTTAAATGTTAAAATTAAGTCGGGCGTGAATGGCTATATAGTTTTGTAAAGTTGTATTAAGGGAGGGTAATCTTAGGTTATTCATTTCGTAGTTGAATTGGTTCAATGGATTGGATATATTTGTGTAATTAGTAGATGTAGTATGAGGTCCGCTACGGGCAGGATTATAGATATACGCCACACACCCTCTGTTTGCCTATGGATGGGTTTGTAAGTCGGCAGAAGACCGCAGTCCATTCCTATGGAGTTTTTTTGTTTATTGATCTACTTGCCAACAGATGTCACATTCCTGTTGGTGGAGAGTCAATGTCTTCTCTATTTCTACTTATTGTTCAGATGTACATTCCTGACAATATAGTATTTTGTGTTGTCGTATCATGCTACATTGAATACATGAATGTATCAGATGGATTGGCGCCAGTTGATTGCGAAATTTGTTGCCTAAGGTTAAATCAGGGAAGAATATTTTCTTTTCAAATGCAGACCTATGTAGTCCATTCATACTTGACCCTCTAAATAAATAGTAAACTCATTATTTGCAATCTACTTAAATTTAGAATTAAAGATCAATATAAAAATATAAACGTTAAATTTATTCCTCAAAATTTAAATATTATTTTATATGTGCGTAAATAAATATTTTTATGTGTTAATTTCTGGCAGTGGCTTTTATTCTTTTATATTTAAGATATAAAATTTATACTTTATTATCTCTGCTACTCCACTGAGCTAGTGACTTGGGCTAACGATCTGAATATTTAAATAAAGTGGAATCTTAACAGCGCGTATCTGCCTACTTTATAAATTTTTCTAGGTTTAAATGCCTAGATGGCGCCTTGTAGAGCAGATATTGTTTTTGCGGTTAGATTCGATCCTCACATTCATTTCGAGCGTTATAATATATATATATTTTAAGCAGAGCACAATTTTAATATTAGAGCATTAAAACTGGGTCAGGAAGCAAAAGAAATAATAAATATGAAAAAGTTTGTGGTGCTGACATAATAGCCTAAAAATAACTAAGAGGAAAAGGTCATGCTTCTGGATGAAAAACAAAATCTCACACCCCCTTCTTGGGTAGTGCTTAGAGAAAAGTGGATAGGCATGGCATGGCCCAGACTTTTGCTGGTATAACAGACATGAGAGGTCTTTTATCTATACAAAGTGAATATGCATAGTGTGTGCCAAACTTACGGGATCACCACCAAAGACATTTTATATGAAATGAATGTGATTCTGGATAGCTCAACTATCTATGGAATGAGATATGAGAAGAAATCTATGGGTTCAAACTTGTTGCAACCCCCATATTAGAAGACTAAAAGCACGTAATATATATATATATATATATATATATATACGAAGAGAAGCTAAATGTTGGTAATGCAGTAATGATAAATGTCACTAATGGCATGAAATATAATTTACTGCTTTAAAATAGATGACCCTTGTTTGAATACTATAATTTATATAAATAATATGCTATGCCGCTATAATATATATATATATATATAGAAATTTCATTTATTAAAATATACATAAAGATTTTATTTAGTAAAAAAAAAAACAACATTAAGATTTATCCCCATCCCTTTTCTGATATTTAAAATAATTCAATCCCATCTTTATGATTTTTACAATAACTGGAATATTTAAATAATATATTTGATATTTTAAGAGTATGAAAAATGAAGTAAGATTAACAGTTATATATAGAAAACAAATTATAAGTCACCCTTTCAGAATTTAATAAATAATTATAAAATAAATATTTCAGAGCGTTAATTAGCTTGAGTTCTGGATTTTCCCCAGTAAAAAATCCAGAGTTAAACAATATATATATATATATATATATATATATATATATATATATATATATATATATATATATATATATATATATATATATATATATATATATATATGTTATATTAAAACATAAATAGAATGTTGGCTCGTAAAACAATCTGGCAAGTGTATTAATTAACAATATGTTATATTTTAAGGGAATGTTAATAAACTTGATTCATGAAAGTTTACTTAAAAGACAGAAAAGATTTTTATAAATTAAGCTCACCAGTTTGTTTGAGATTGGCAAAATAATAATAATAATAAAAGGCATATATATATATATATAAAATCAAGTAATAAATAACTAACTGCACCAAAATTAAAGAAAGTTAGAGCATATGAGAATGATTAGATATAATGAAATCATTTGAGAGCAAATTTACATTCACAGATTTATATAAAAAGCAAAGTTAAATAATACATGAGAAATTTTGATTAGTAGAATTCAAGATTAATTAATCAAGCTAGATTTACTTTCAGTGGTGGTGGTTTGGAAGTTACCTTGCAATTTTAAGAGTCCAATTTAGTACAGCACATGCATGGCAATTGAAATGCAAGTTCTTCAGTGGCAGCAATTTCTATTAGCATTCTAAAGTTCTTTTTTAGACCTTTCTTCATTTCAGGACAGAAGGATATTACAGCAGTGGCAGATGATGACCCAAACAGGGCCGAGAAAGTTGGCGGATTTACTGCTATATCATTTTAAGTTTCAAGCAAGGTGTAATAATCATTTTCACTAGAGTAGCTAATCTAATCTCTGATTCAAAATTCAGTCATTTTATACTTTTTCTTTTATCAGTTGTTTTTGAAGATGCAACAGTAAGATAACACCCAAAAATAAATTCAAATCTATTTCCAGATTCGAAATAGATTTGACAAGATGTTTTTAACAAAAGTATCTCTAATCTTAATCCCCTTTTAAGTAAAACTTTAATTAAAATACCTACCCCAGATTAAAACAATAGTGTTTCCAACCCTTAATTATTTTTAGAAAATTACTGTAGTGTCTTCCATATTGGATTCTATAAAAATATACAGTTTAATAAAAAAAGTACTTTAAAAAGAAAAAGTTTAAAAAATGACGTATAATAAAATATTTACAAAAAAATCAATATTGTTAGTATTTTGCTACTATATATATATATATATATATATATATATATATATATATATATATATATATATATATATATATATATATAAACAAAAAAATAAAGACTTATAAATCCAATAAATAATATAATATTTCAACCAGAGGACTGGTTTTCATCAGAAAGAAAAAAAAATACACAGTAAAATGGCGATAATCAAAAATTACAGATTTGGTAAAAGATTAAAAATTTAACAAAACCCCCCTGATTGGTCACAAAATCTAACACAGAATATCTACCCAATCAATGACAAAATTCAAACAAAAAAAAAAAACTACATTCCCTCCTAATCAAGCTTAAATTCTATTTAAATTAAAATAAATATAAAAATAAAAAATCCAAAATTAAAAATTAAAATATACATATGTGCATACATAGAAAAATTAAACTATGCTCACACACAAAAAATAGCTGTGCTCACATTAATATTCATTAAAAACTAAAATACTTATACATTTTAAAAATTATAGTTAGTGCAAAGTACAATAATTTATAACTAATTATTTATCTATAAACCAATTAAACACAGATATTAAACATCCATGTAACCCATCTTTCCATAAAAAAACCTCATAAGAAAATTTTCACATAAAAAACACACATATAGAAATCATTTAGGAGACCAGGTAACCCAGAGATGTAATAGTTCCAGTGTTCAAATTCAATCCATGCGGTTCTAAGGTCTTGAATTTAAAAATAAAAAAACTCTCCTTTTGTTTCCTCTCCCTTGTAGAAGAAAAACCTTCCTGAAAAATCACTACTTTTAAATCATCAATTGAATGATTCGGTAAGTTAAAATGTTTTGAAACCGGTCTATCTTTATTCTTATGCAAAATGTCAAATCTATGATTAGTCATTCTGACATGTAAACTATTTGATGACTCTATATACCTATATACCTATATATTTGAGCAGCACCTATGTATTTTAATAAAAATAATTAATAATCATAAAATTAATAATACTAAAATGTTAATTTAAAAGTTAAAAGTTTATAACCTAGGTGTGCATCTCAAATACATACATAAAATATATATACATGACAAAAGAAGTGGGATGGGATATAGGGTTTAAACACAGGTTAGTAGGTAGAAACATGAAGCACAATCTTAAGCTAAGATTGACTGCTTCAATATATATATATATATATAATTTTTCTGATAGATCCTATCCATTTTCTTGACTTAAGTAAATATTATATAATTCTATTATATTTTCATGTACTCATTCTATCATGGTAAATCTAAAAAATCACATATATATAGATATATATATAAAACAAAATAAATGTCCGCTAATATCAATAATACAATAACAAAACTTAAATATATTCCAAACAACGGTAAACAATTTATAATACAATATAAATAAAAACTCATAAAGAAATATTTTCGATTATATTCATAATCATTTTCAACTCAACTTTCAAAATGGAATCATCTATTACCAACCGGAAACACATGTTGATTTAAATATCCCACAATTCATTAATCCTAACATTTGCTGACTGTCTATTTATTATCGTATTTTTATACCTATTAATAAAAACTGCCTCTTTAATTTTTCTTTTTTCATTATCTCTCTCTTGTCCTAAAATTTTTATTTTATTTATATCAAAATTAAACTTAAAATTACAATTTTTATCATGATCATAAAAAACAGATTCAGTATATAACTTGACTTCATTACTATTATCATTACATATCTGTACATTTTTCAAAACTCTTTTATATAACAATTTATGTTCTTTAATTCTTTTCTCTATATTACATCTAGATTCCCCTATATATGATAAGTTACACCCACAAAAAATTCTATGAATTATATTACTCATGTTATTTTTTTCTAACTTATCTTTTGAATTATTAACCATTCTATTTAAATTACCTGATCCATAAAAAAAAAAACATTATATATACCATTATAAACTTTTTTCATAAATTTTACTTGATTATTATTATAAAAAGGCAAAGAAATCCACTTCTTACTCTTAATTTCTTCATCACCAGTATTTCTATTAATTTTCTTACTAAATTGACAAACCACTTGATACATTTCTTTTATATTATAACCTACACTTAATAATTCACTTACATAATTTTCAATATTTTTCTTTTTATCACATGCATATTTACACAAAATATTATTTCTATACAAAAAAGACTTAAAACCAGCCATCTTATAATTATGTGGCACGTTAGATAAATAGGGAATATACCCTCTAGTTTCAATAGGTTTAATAAACAATTTATAGTCAATCATATTATTGTTCCTTGAAATTATCAAATCTAAATATTTAATACTGTTATTATATTCTTTCTCCATAGTCCAGATAAGACCTTTTAATTTATTATATTCATCAAAAATTTTATCAATCATTTCTGAAGAAGCACATATAAAAACATCATCCACATATCTCGTATATATCTTAATATTTCCCATAAATATAAATTTGTTTAAAATTTTCTCTTCATAATATGACAAAACAAAACTGCATAACCGTTATTTGGAATATATTTAAGTTTTGTTATTGTATTATTGATATTAGCGGACATTTATTTTGTTTTACTGTTACATGATTAATGGATACCAAATATATGAATAAGATATGGTTGTTTAAAGAATGGAAGAAGATGTGTTTAAAGATTATTAAAACGAAATGTCGATTGGAATTTTTGAAAGACTGTAAGTTATTTAAAATATTCCCGAATTGCTGCTGCTTTAAATATAATAAATCGCTGGATTTGAAACCTAGTTTTATTTTTGAAGTGAAACGTAATATTTTGCTTGAAATTATTAGAAGAAATAAACAAGATTTGTTTAATAATCAGAAGTATTTAAAGGTTATTAATCATTTTATTGGATTGAATAATTTTGAATATTGTTTTGAATTTAAAAAGATGTGTCAAAATTATTATGATAACTTTTATATTAAAGAAAAGAATAAATTTGATAATAAGATTAATTTTTTATTTAATAAAAAATATTCAAAGATTGATCAAAGTGTCAATTATGTCAATTTATCATCATGTGATTTGAAATTAATACAAAAGTATGTATTAGGATTTGGTTCTAAATATGTAGGTGATATAGTTGATGACTATAAACTGGAGATTATATCATCAGTTCAAAATTCTTATGATGGAAAATTAATGACTGTAGACGAGTTTAATAAAATTGTTAAGGATGTTAATTTACAAAATTCTAATAAGTATGATAATTCATGGAAAAGAGTTATTGGATTATTTAAAAGACAATTAATGAAAGATAAATTGATTTGCTTAAAGGAAGACAAAGGTTTACGGATGTGCTTGATTTCAAATAATGAATATGTTCAAGGAGATATTTTACAAATGGAAAAATTAAATTTTGAATTGATTGATAAGTATAATGTTGATTCAGAAAGAGTGAAATTTATTAATAACATTTTATTAAAGGCAAAGAATAAAGGAATAAATGATAATGTGTACTATTCATTATATCCTTCAAGTGCTATTTGTCCACGTGTATTTGCTAATGTAAAATTACATAAAGAAGGTTATCCACTTAGAATAATTTTGGATTTTGGAGGGTCTTTTGTGTATAAGACTAGTAAATATATTGCTAAAATTTTACAAGATTTACTTGGATTTGGAAAATATTCTGTAACGTCATCATTTGATTTTGTTGAAAAAATTAAAGATTTAAGTTTGGACTGTGATGATGTTTTAGTGTCATTGGATGTTTCTGAGATGTATGGATCTATTGATAGACTTGATTCAATTAAGATAATTCATCAAGCTTTATTGGAAAAGAAAGTGGATAATCAATTAATATGTTTTCTGATGAAGGCTTTAAATTTTATTGAACAAAATATTGTTGCATCCTTTAATGGTAAATTTTATAAGATGAGTAAAGGCTGGCCAATGGGATTACCAATGGTGGCACAGTTATGCAGTTTTGTTTTGTCATATTATGAAGAAAAAATTTTAAACAAATTTATATTTATGGGAAATATTAAGACATATATGAGATATGTGGATGATGTTTTTATACGTGCTTCTTCAGAAATGATTGATAAAATTTTTGATGAATATAATAAATTAAAAGGTCTTATCTGGACTATGGAGAAAGAATATAATAACAGTATTAAATATTTAGATTTGATAATTTCAAGGAACAATAATATGATTGACTATAAATTGTTTATTAAACCTATTGAAACTAGAGGGTATATTCCCTATTTATCTAATGTGCCACATAATTATAAGATGGCTGGTTTTAGGTCTTTTTTGTATAGAAATAATATTTTGTGTAAATATGCATGTGATAAAAAGAAAAATATTGAAAATTATGTAAGTGAATTATTAAGTGTAGGTTATAATATAAAAGAAATTTATCAAGTGGTTTGTCAATTTAGTAAGAAAATTAATAGAAATACTGGTGATGAAGAAATTAAGAGTAAGAAGTGGATTTCTTTGCCTTTTTATAATAATAATCAAGTAAAATTTATGAAAAAAGTTTATAATGGTATATATAATGTTTCTTTTTATGGATCAGGTAATTTAAATAGAATGGTTAATAATTCAAAAGATAAGTTAGAAAAAAATAACGTGAATAATATAATTTATAGAATTTTTTGTGGGTGTAACTTATCATATATAGGGGAATCTAGATGTAATATAGAGAAAAGAATTAAAGAACATAAATTGTTATATAAAAGAGTTTTGAAATATGTACAGATATGTAATGATAATAGTAATGAAGTCAAGTTATATACTGAATTTGTTTTTTATGATCATGATAAAAATTGTAATTTTAAGTTTAATTTTGATATAAATAAAATAAAAATTTTAGGACAAGAGAGAGATAATGAAAAAAGAAAAATTAAAGAGGCAGTTTTTATTAATAGGTATAAAATATGATAATAAATAGATAGTCAGCAAATGTTAGGATTAATGAATTGTGGGATATTTAAATCGACATGTGTTTCCGGTTGGTAATAGATGATTCCATTTTGAAAGTTGAGTTGAAAATGATTATGAATATAATCGAAAATATTTCTTTATGAGTTTTTATTTATATTGTATTATAAATTGTTTACCGTTGTTTGGAATATATTTAAGTTTTGTTATTATATATATATATATATATAATCAAAACTACCCCAAATCCAAAATTAAACCAGACCAGCATAAAAATAATATTAAAACACAACCTAAGGTTTCACTGCTACAAGCAGACTTCTCAAGTGTAAAGAACTACCAAAAACTTCACAATATGTATAATATTAAAAACAACCCACAAATCCATTCACTTCCCATCCACCCTTAATATTAAAAGAACTCTTAAATAAGTTAATTGCTTCAGAATAATAAGTTTTCAATAATAAAGACTCTTTAATTCTTCTTTTGATTTCATTTCTCTCAAAGAAGCCAACCTTAGCTTCATCAAAATCAATAGTGTGGCCTGTATATTTTTCATGGACATACAAAGCAGAACTAAGATATCTATTTTTAACTCTACTTTTATGAACCTTTATTTTTTCATTTAAACTCAAACTACTCTGACTTATATAAACCTTCTTACAAATAAACAAGGGATAAAATATACTACACCAGGAAGTCTTTCTATCAAAAACTTCTTTTGTATTATATAATAAATTTTTCAATGTAACACCCCTTTTCCAAGAAATTTTCTTATTTCCAAACAATTTACTATTTCTAAGAAAATTGCTTGGAAAATGGGTGTTACATTGAATAATTTATTAAATAATACAAAAGAAGTTTTTGATAGAAAGACTATTCCTGGTGTACTATATTTTATCTTTTGTTTATTTTGTAAGAATGTTTACATAAGTCAGGGTAGTTTGAGTTTAAATGGAAGAAGAAAGGTTCATAAAAATAGAATTAAAATAGATATCTTAGTTCTGCTTTGTATGTCCTTGAAAAAGATACAGGCCACACTATTAATTTTGATGAAGCTAAGGTTGTTTTCTTTGAGAGAAATGAAATCAAAAGAAGAATTAAAGAGTCTTTATTATTGAAAATTTATTATTCTGAAGCAATTAACTTATTTAAGTGTTCTTTTAATATTAAGGGTGGATGGGAAGTGAATGGATTTGTGGGTAGTTTTTAATATTATATATATTGTGTAGTTTTTGGTAGTTCTTTACACTTGAGAAGTCTGCTTGTAGAAGTGAAACCTTTGTTTGTGTTTTAATATTATTTTTATGCTGGTCTGGTTTAATTTTGGATTTGGGGTAGTTTTGATGTTATAGTGACTAGTTTATATATATATATATATATATATATATATATATTGTACCGGGTTTGAATATGAGATGTTCAAAACACCAGTCTTTAGGCAGAGAAGAACATACTCAGAGAGTATGTATGTCCAAACAATAGCTATAAAATATATAACTAGTGTTACATTTCCAGGACATAACTTTTTCTCGATGTTGAATTCAACACCAAGTTCAAAGCACTTTTTTGTTTTGTATAAACATGGGCACCAATTATTTATCCAGAAGAATAAACAATACACTTTGAACAATGGCCACTAATTCAACACCTATACCCATGACTAGTGCAACTACTTGTAATTCAATAACAAAATATTGTTTAACTTAAATAGTGGCAAAAGAATTGATAAAAGATTGGCAAAAGAATTGACCGAAAAAATAAAGCTTAAGTTTAAAGACAATTTATTTAATTAACACTTAATATACTAATTCTAAATACTTTTGTAAATTTTAATGACATAACTCGGGGGTTTTATCTAATGATCATGCAAATATTAATTCACACACTAACATATACAAAAAAGCATTAAATAATATAAACACTATATATTCAGAACACACAAATCAATAGTTTATTTTTTATGTGCTATGGAGTTTGTATTATTTGACTCTTGGAGGATTCACATGAATGTGATGGCTACTTTATAATTGAAAATAAGAAAAAGTTTTACCTAGGATTTTAGAATGTGGATGCATCTTGCTGTTTGCTGCTTTTGATGAATTATTTCTAACTGGTTAGATTTGAAGTTTCTTGTGGAGATTTGATGTTTATTAGTTGGTATTATTCTTGGAGAGAGTTAAATATTGGTGGAGATTCTTTAAGCTGTTACACAGACATTACTTTTACAGGCAGGTTTTGCTGTTTTACTGGACTTCAGGATAGAGACAGCCATATGTTTTTTGTGGTTTTAACACTGCATTCTTGATTGATTTAATCTCAACTGCACGATCTAGATTATACTCATAACTCTCTGAACTGAACTGATTGCCTGATAAAAATTTACTATTTATATATAAGGTATGTTTTTGTTTTCATGTCTGCCGGCAATATTTGTTGTCAAAAGTCCTTTCTTAATCCTTTAAGTATGTGTTTTTGAGATCATTTAATTAGTAACCATGCAAACAGGTTGTTTTTATAATTGTAATTAGTAGCCACCGCTGAATGTTTTTTTAATATTTTAACTTCCATTTATTTTTCAATATAATATTTATTTTCACATGTTTTCTTTCTATAAGGTTTAGCATGCACATATGCACTCATTTATTATATATTTTATTAACAAGCTTACATTTACGAACATGTATAATTTATTCTAATAAACTCGAATGAAAAGAGATTTATATTTTAACTTTTAACTTATAATAATAAAAAACTCTTTAACTTTTTTTATAATACTTTTAGTTTTTTCTACAGGAAAACTCCCCCTCCCCCTTTTTAATTAATTAATTGTAAGTTTTATTTCAAGAACTCTTAACCCTTTAACTATTTATTTTAATGAATAATAATAAGAAAAAACTCTGACTTTTAATAATAACTTTTTTTTAACGAAAAATTTATTTTCATTTTATAATTTTTAGCTAAAGTTATTATGTACCAACACACTATTGGTACATTACACCACCCTCCAATTGAGAGTAAAATGCATCATTTTTGACCATTTTATCTCTGATAACTTTAAGTCTTAATTATAAATATTTATTATTTTTCTAAGTTTGCTTTTCATATCTTTCACTTTACATACTAAGGTCAATCTGTTTTGACTATGCTTTCCTTCTGTCTATGGTGAATACATTGCTCACAATGATCTGTGGCACAGGGATCTATGAAAACAAGGCAGATGCAGATTTTCTGGCTTATACCAACTTAAACTATGAAAAACAAAGCTTCGGGTGCCAGTTCTCTTGATTGGACTTTGACAAAAAGGATGTCACTGCAAAATGGCAGGATTCATCAACTGTCCATTCCATCTTACACTTTGGAAATTAGGTATGAGATATGGGGATTCTCCCCTGGAAAAGTGACTTTTGACTTACTCTGGTTTTTCCCAGTGCACATTTTAAAAGAGGAATGATCCCTGATAAGTCCATTACAGGTGCTAAATTTTATCCAGTTGACAGCTTTACTTATCCTTATCTAAAACATATTTCACTACTACCCTCATTTTCTTTAATTTCAAACCTTTATACTGTACTGGTCAGTTTTGTCTGTTCATATAACAAGATCTAGCATCTAGACAAAAGTACCTCGAGTCTAATCATGCACAAGATACATAAGTCAGGAACCCTCATAAACTCTGCCCTATTTGCCTATTTTCCAGATCTACCAACTTATGAGCAACAATTCCAATGATATTGATCTAATTTACTTCTCCCTGCCAGCATCGCAAAGCAGTGACACAAACAGACTCTAATTTGAACTTTATTCATGTATAGAATATTATTGTTAGCGAGATTCGTTCATCTAGTAAATGAAACCTTTTATCCAACATCAATCTTATTACTATTCAATAAATTAAACAATGACTTTGATATTTAGAAATATATATAATATTTATTTAGTTAATATAATTGATTATGTTATATGTCAAAATACAAATAAAAATGGGTATTTATCTGTCTTAGATGACATTAACTCCTCTTACAATACTATAAAATGAGCATATTTATTCAATTTACGCTGCTGTAACAAATAATATGTGGCTATTTATATGTCAATAATTAATGGATTACATGGCATACTTAAGATTATTAATAGCGCTGAATTATAGATATTTAAAATTATTTAAATCCACCATTAATATCACAACAGCACCCGAACCAATACATGTGATTATTAAGTTTGATGGCAACAGCAAGTATATTTAATTAATAAATAGTGTTTGCATTTGCGAAATAAGAACGTATGTGAGAAGCTAATTTAGGAAACAATACTTGTGGCAGAAATTGCATATATGAAAGTATGAATGAAAATATAAAAAGGACAATCCATTTAGTATAACCATAATAGTATGCTTTATGAGAATTGATAGGCTTTAGTGATAATGAAATATGGGTGAGTGGTAGGTGTATGATGGCTATGAAAAATTCATTCTGAAATCCAAAAGAGTGCTTCAGTTTACAATAAAGAAGCCGACCTCTCTGCAAACGTTGGAAGGGTCGGGTCATAAACAATGAGGAATGCACTTTATTGAATTGCTATAGGCTGGACCTTTGCCAGAGCGAACCCTATGCAATAATATCTAGCACTGAAGAAGTCCCAATTTGTTTACAAACCTTGTCCTTGAAATTGGAAGTAAAAATAAACAAAGCACAAATATATATATATATATATATGTATATATTTAAGTTATATATATATATATATATATATATATATATATATATATATATATATATATAACTTAAAGCCAGTATACATGTAATGCTTGAATTAATATAAAATATATATACTTAAAACTAAAAAATAAAGAATTATGGCCTATCTTTATTAATAAAAACCCAGCGTACCGGTATGATTTGATTTACTATGTGGATATGGAAGAATTACACTTAATGCTAATATAATAGCTCATAGAACTAGAGGATTCCCGCCTGTTATGTATTACTTTAAATTACACATAAACTTCCCACAATGTATAACTAATACAAATCTTTGGTTTTGAATATTTTAATAAATAAATACTTTACATATTATTAAATATATATAAAGTCGGTGGTGGTTAGTGATTTCAAGAAAATAATCTTGGTTTAATTCATATAAATATATTTAAAGTTTTTAGAAGTTGGCACTATTATTTAATTAATAAAAAAAAACATTTCTAAGAAAACAGATTTTTGATTAGTTTTTCGAAAATAACATTGTACAATAATCATCAGATTTTGATTTTATTTCCCCAGACTTGCAGGCACCTGCTATAATAAGAATAACAAATTTGATTAAAAAAACTAGATTAATCACCCTCTGAAAAATAACGAAGGTTTTCTTTTATTAAAAGAGATAGCGTAAGCATTTGCGATTCTGGGGGAAATTATCGACATATAATTTAGTATATGAAAATATAAAATATAATAATGAAAATAAAATATTGCTGAATAGACATGAAATTAAGAAATGATAATTGTTCAGGAGAGGTTTAATGTAGGAGAGATTACTGCTAAGTTATATAGAGATAACAAGGTACACTTAACTAAAAGGTAAGAATTTACAAATTAATTCATAATTAATATTGTTTTACAAAAAAAAGGCTTTACAAAATGTTTAAAGAAACAGATAGGTGAAATTTAAAAATTATTTAAGTTAAATTTAAGAGTCTAGCAGCACTTGAAATTGTTATCTCTGTACAAACTTGGCTGTTCTTTTGGTGATATTCAGATTTCCCTTGGAGAACTAGATCTAGTTTGACGAACATAGTTATTCAGGCAGGCAGTAAGTTTATTATTTAACAAACAGGCATATAGTTATAGTCTATGGGTATCGGGATCCATGGGCACAGATTTCAGGGAAGGCCATCTCAAACGGCGAGAAAGGTGAAGTGAATTTACTCATGACACATTGAAATTAAACAAATGTGAATTTATTTGGCAACTGCTCTCATTGACTATCTTAGTTAGTTCACCACAAAAATTAGCCTATTGTATACTATGCCTTGGGATTTGTGGAATGCTTTCTTGATTGGTCATTGCTAATCATTTTCCCCAATCTAATTTTCAAAAGAATTTTTATATAAGCTTTATCCATTGTGCTGGAAGATGCCATTGTTAGATAAGTATTCAAACTGAAATTAATTTGATAAAAAAATGTTTATGACAAACATAAATCAATTAAGTTTAGTTTCTAATTTTGATTTTAGAGAAACTTTTAATTAAAGTTATTTTAGAAGATTATACAAGATTAAGTTTCTCACCTTTAATTAGTTTTGACTAATTACAATCGCATCTTCCATATTGGATTTTAAAAAAAGTAGAGTTTAATAGCAAACTAATTTAAAAGACAAAATTTTATAGAATGACATATAACAAACTTTTTCTAGTAATTATTTGCTCAGTATGTTTGTCTCTACAATATCTATATATATATATATATCTGAGCTGCAATCAATAAATAATTACTATAACTTTTATAAAATAAAAAATACAGAAAATATAATATATTTTGATATTGTAAGTTTGTTACAATTAATCCTCTGTTACCTATTGCATATATGTATTCTCTTTTTAAATACTATATTTATTACTTTTATTTTTTTTTGTGAGTGTATTTAAATTCAGATATTTATGCATATATCTTTGTTAAAAAGTATGTTAGTTAATAATACTCAAAAAAAAGGACAAAGATGTGTTAGTGAACGGAATATATACGCAAGAATAGGATTTGAATTTAGCTTGATAGTGAAAGATTTGAGGTTGGCTGTGAAGCGCAATCTGAATCTCAGATTCCGCTTCAATACATTCCTAATATAACTTAGATTGACTTTATATTTTTATTCAGGAACATTACAATATTATTTTTAAATACATACGACCATTATTTTAATGTATTTATTTATATTACAGTATTACTTTTAAATCATTTGTTTACCTTATATATTAATGTGTGTGTGCTTAGAAAACTATTTTATTTTACTGCCCTTCATTATTATACAAAGATTTTATTTATGTTGATTACTTTAATTAAACCCTTTATTTAACTTCCTTTTATTACCGTGCGTGTATTTAGAAACAACTATTTTTTATTATGTTACTTTATTTATTATTTCTACAGATATATTATACTTATTTGTTTAACTTGATTTTATTCTACATATTTCGGTTATTTTATTCATTTATTTAATTCTATAAACATTATTTTTAAATCATTAATTTGACCCATTTATTTATGAATATTTTTCTTAATCACTATGTGCATGACAAAAAAAATCTCTTATTTTACAAAGCCTCTATTATTATTATTTTAAGTAAACAACTCCTCATTTTAACTTTACTTTTAATTTTAACTAGCGACATCTGATTCAGATTTATTACCTACGTCAAATAATTATTTTACTCATAGCCCTTTTGCAGTCCTTATTGTTTCCATTTACTTTAATATTCCATCCCTTAACTAACTTTTAAACTATGTCAGGCAATTCCTTTTTTCTTTCTAATAATCTTATAATAGAAACGAATTTGCCTCTTTTGTCTATCCCTTGCTTATAATTTATTATTTTATCTTTTTCCCATTCCATTCTATTTTCAACTTTGTAAATCAGAAAACCTTTATATTTAGCAACACTCCATATTACTTCATACTGAGGATATTTTTTCCTATGCTTTATTTTCATTTTAATTCTATACTTAAAATGAACTTTTAACTTAATCTTTTTAAATTTTTGTAAAAACTTTTCAATGCTATTTCCTATCTTGAACTTCTGTTTCTCTTCTATTTCTTGATCTACATTTGTTTCTACTTTATCTGTTTCAGCACTATCTAGTTCTGCTTTAATTTCTATCTCTTTCATAACCTCAATTTCCTCACTTTCTTTGACAAAATCTACTTCTACGATCTTTTGATTTTTCTCTACCTTTTCTGTTTTCTCACATCTTATTTCTGCTCTGAGTTCCTTCATTTCTCTAATCATTTTTACTTTGAACTCTTGCTGACTTTTCTTGAATTCCTGACACAATTCTCCCCTCAATTCTGCTTTGAGCTCTTGTTGGCTTTGTTCAAATTTCTGACACAATTCTTCTTTGAACTCTTGCATAATATTCATCATCATTTTTATCATCATCTGTGTCTCAGATATCTCATTTTTCTTTCCACTAACTGGGGATCTTTAAAATATATCGGGCTTTCTTTCGGCTCCATTTTTGACATAATATTTTTTTTATTTGACTAAATTTAAATACGATTGTTTATTTATTTATTTTTAAAATGGAACACATGACTAACTCAACCCCTAGTTCTTTCTCCACCCATTCTTGATTCTTTAGCTCCATGCTCAATATCTCTCTTTACATTGATAGAATGATTTATTTTAACTAACATAAATAGCATAAATCTCTTTTCATTTAAAGAAAAAAGTTTTGGTTAATTCTTTTTTTAAAATTAAACCAGTTTAAATACATAATTTAGCTTTTCTTTATGATTTTTATTTTTAAACAAGAAACAAAGTATTTAATTACTATTGTTTGTTAGACTCGAAGTGACCATGTTGGGAGACATTCGTACCGGGTTCAAATATGAGACATTCGAAACACCAGTCTCTTAGGCAGAGAAGAACATACTCAGAGAGTATGTATGTCCAAATGATAGCTATAAAATATATAACTAGTGTTACATTTCCAAGACATAACTTCTTCTCGACTGTTGAATTTAACACCAAGTTCAAAGCACTTTTTTGTTTTGTATAAACAAGGGTGCCAGTTATTTATCCAGAAAAATAAACAACACACTTTGAACAACGGCCACTTTATTCAACACCTATACCCATGACTAGATCAGCTACTTGTAATTCAATAACAAAATATTGTTTAACTTAAATAGTGGCAAAAGAATTGATAAAAGATTGGTAAAAGAATTGACCGAAAAAATAAATCTTAAGTTTAAAGACAATTTATTTAATTAACACTTAATATACTAATTCTAAATACTCTTGTAAATTTTAATGAAATAACTCTGGTGTTTTATCTAATGATCATGCACATATTAATTCACACACTAACATATATAATAAAGCATTAAATAATATAAACATGTATTCAGAACACACAAATCAATAGTTCATTTTTTTATGTGCTATAGAGTTCATATTATTCGACTCTTGGAGGATTCACATGAATGCACTGGCTACTTTATAAATGAGAATAAGAAAAAGTTTTACCTAGGATTTTAGAATGTGGATGCATCTTGCTGTTTGCTGCTTTTGATGAAATATTTCTAACTGGTTAGATTTGAAGTTCTTGTGGAGATTTGATGCTTATTAGGTGATATTATTCTTGGAGACAGTTAAACATTGGCAGAGATTTTTCAAGCTGTTATGCAGACATTATTTTCACAGGCAGGTTTTGCTGTTTTACTGGACCCCAGGATAGAGACAGCCATATGTTTTCTGTGATTTTAACACTGCATTCTTGATTGACATAATCTCAAGTGCACAATCTAGATTATACTTTTAACTTTCTCTCAACTGAACTCAACTGAACTGATTGTCCGATAAAAAATTACTATTTATATGTAAGCATGTTTTTTTGTTTTCATGTCTGCTGACAATATCTGTTTTCAAAATTCCTTTCTTAATCCTTTAACTACGTGTTTTTGAGATCATTTAATTAGTAGCCATGCAGACGTGTCGTTTTTAGAACTTTAATTAGTAGCCACCGCTGAATGTTTTTTTAATATTTTAACTTCCATTTATTTTTCAATATAATATTTATTTTCATGTGCTTTCTTTCTATAAGGTTTTAGCACACACATATACATGCATATATTATATATTTTTTTAACAAGCTTACATTTATGAACATGTATAATTTTTTCTAATAAACTCAAATGAAAAGAGATGTATATTTTAACTTTTAACTTATAATAATAAAAAAACTCTTTAACTTCTTTTATGAAACATTTAGTTTTTTCTACAGGAAAACTCCCCCTCCCCCTTTTAATTAATTAATTGTAAGTTTTATTTCAAGAACTCTTAAACTTTTAACTATTTATTTTAACGAATAATAATAAAAAAAAACTCTGACTTTTAATAATAAATTTCATTTAACGACAGATTTATTTTATAATTTTTAGCTAAAATTATTATGTACCAACATAATATATATATATATATAATTATTCAAAACAATACAATAATTAATACCTAAGCATTTATTTTTATAGCGTCTGCATATAATTGTAATTTACATTCATATCGGCCTTTCAAACCAATTGTGCAAACGCTTTGTGAGTGTTAAATAATAAATGAATGCCTTCTGATCAATACAAGATATAGAATTTATGCAGGAATAAAAAGAATCCCTTTTATTCCTGCATAAATTCTATATCTTGTATTGATCAGAAGGCAATCATTTATTATTTAACACTCGCAAAGCGTTTGCACAATTGGTTTGAAAGGCCGATATGAATGTAAATAATTAATACCGTAAAAAATATTTTAAAAACAAATATACACCTGGATCTCATTTTATGTGGTAGATAGGTTCCTCTGAAAATGTGCACAAAAGAAATTGCACAAAAATAAACTTAATTTACCTTGAAAAAATGAGGACTAGGTTCTGAAATTTTCAGAATTTGCATAAAAGCACAAGTGACAAAAAAAATTACTTTAAAATTTGCATTAAAGAAATAAAGTATAACTAATAAAAAATTTCAAATGTTTGAAAAAAATTAATACAAGACAAACTTGTTTTATTTTTTTTATTAACTACAATATTTAGTTTTACATTTTTCCATACATATTTTAATCATTAATGCTATTTTACAATATGTGTTCATTTGTGAACTGCTAAGAAATCAGATTTGTGATGTGATGTACAACTAGCACCACTTTCAGTCTTGTTCTGTTGATTTTCTGTTTCTATATTAAAAAAGGAGATTGCAATCAAAACAAAAAGATTATACATTATTATTAGAAAGATTATTTTCAGTTTATAAAATCAATAAAATCTTTATTATTATTTATTTTCAAAATCTAAAAAAATATTTGTTTCTGTTAATATCTAACAAAATACACTTTAAAAATTTAAAACTTTTGAATATTTATTGCGATATTTTTATATGTAGGTATAAATCTATTATTATTATTTACTCTTTAGTATATGTAGGTTATTTACATAAAAGCTAAGATTCTAAATACAGCTTCAGGTCATATTCATGTTAGCTGCTAATATAACATTATATTTTTGAAAAAAAAAGTATTTCAAGTCAAAATAAGTTATTAATAATTTAAATTTCTTGATATTTAATAAATATAGTGAAATATGAAAAATATTAAGAAGAAACATGAATCGCATAACTTCAAAATTGCATAAAAATAATCCACATAAAACAAGACCCAGGTGTATATTATAATTTAATAGAAGTACTTTCAACTAACTAAGTAGTCATTATCAACTTAATTCAAACTCTATTACAAAAAAAACAATGTTACAAATGAATACAAAAATAATTACATCTTACATCATTTTTCCCACAATTCATTAATTTATATATTAGCAATCTGACTATTTATTAAATGTTACTTTCCATTTTGTATTAACATAGCTTCTTTAATTTTATGTTTAGTATTATTTCTTTCAATGTACAAAATCTTAACTTTATCAAAATCAAAACCATAATTACATGTTACATTATTATCAAAAATACTGAAGATCATCATTTCTAACATTTTCTCGTCTTGATTTTTGCACTTGTTTATATAACAACTAATGCTTTTTTGATCTTTTCTCCAATGTATACCAAGATTCACTTATATATGTCTTTCCAGAAACACACATCTATTTATATATTGCACAACTTTGCTTTAAAATACTACAGATATTTTTTGAATTATTTATTAATCTATTTAAATTATGAGTAGTATAAAATACAACTCTACATATAATTTTATATATCTGTTTCATAAATTTCACTTGCTCATTACAAATAAATGGTACTGATATCCAACTATATTTCATGTTATCAATATCTGTAGTACTTAAAATATTACTATTATTAATAACCTTACTAACAATATTATAAATTAATTTATGATTATATCCAATATTTAATAAATCTATAGTAACTACATTTATATATTGGATATAATCATAAATTAATTTATAATATTGTTAGTAAGTTTAATAATAATAGTAATATTTTAAGTACTATAGATATTGGTAAAATGAAATATAGTTGGATATCAATATCATTTATTTGTAATGAGTAAGTGAAATTTATAAAACAGAAATATAAAAATATATGTAGAGTCGCATTTTATACTACTCCTAATTTAAATAGATTAATAAATAATTCAAAAAGTAGATGTAGTATTTTAAATCAAAGTTGTGCAATATATAAATGGATGTGAGTTTGTGGAAAGGCATATGTAGGTGAATCTCAGTGTACATTGTAAAAAAGATCAAAAGCACATTGGTTGTTATATAAATGAGTGCAAAAATCAAGACAAGAGAATGTTAGAAATGATAACATATCACCTTCAGTATTTTTTTTATCATAATGTAACATGTAATTATGGTTTTGATTTTAATAAAGTTAAGATTTTGCATATTGAAATAAATAATAATAAATGTAAAATTAAAGAAGCTATGTTAATACAAAATGGAAAGCAACATTTAATAAATAGACAGATTGCTAATATAAAAATTGATGAATTGTGGGAAAAGTGATGTATTATGTAATTGTTTTTGTATTCATTTGTAATGACTTTTTTTTTTGTAATAGAGTTTAAATTTAGTTGATAACGACTACTTAGATAGTTGAAAGTACTTCTATTAAATTATAGTATATATTAGTTTTTAAAATATTTTTACTGTATTAATTATTGTATTGTTATGAATAATTATATGTATATATTTTATTAGAATTAGAATACAGACATTGATTAATAATATATATATATATATATGTGTGTGTGTGTTAAAATGAAGATTTGCATGGATTAAATATATAAAAAACATATTTTGCAGGTTCATCCATGTTAAAAACTTTTAATATTAATATACTGACATTTCAACTTGGTCACACAAGCCATCCACAGAGAGAGAAAAGGTAGAAAGATGGTTGTAGAGGTGCTACAATCACTGATTTGAAAAACGTTAAAGTTCCACCAATAGCAAAAATGTTAAATTTAGGAATATTTTTTAAAACAATCTTTCCAAATAGGAGGAAGTTTGCATGTATCATCTCATTTATTGATACAATATGGCCTTTTAAGTATCTCAATGGCTTCTCTAATTTTGCACTGGTAAAGATTATCACATCTGGATATGCTTCTGGTACTAGAAAAATCAATTTTATGATCTGAATCTATAGTATGGAGTGAGAGTGCTGATGATGATGAGTGTTGTTTAACTGAATTAGCATGCTCATCTTTCCTAACACTGATGCAATGATTACTCATACCTATGTAAGAAGCTTTACAATTTTTACATGGGATTTGATAGACACCATACGATTCAAGAGGGATTGAATCCTTAGGCTTGGTTATTCTCTTGCTAATCTTTTGATGAGCAGAAAATGCTGTATCTATATTATAGCATTTTAATATACATCCAACACTGTCGGTAGTTCCTTTTACATATGGAACACAAATCCTAATAGCTGATTTATCATCTTTTTGTTTCTTATTTTGTCTATTTTGGGCTTAAAATAAGGCTTTTTTTATAAATTTGTAATTATAACTGTTTGCTAATAAAACACTATTAATATGATTTATTTATTCTTTCAGATGTGTCTCATCTGAAAAGGTAATTGCTGTATTTAAAATGCTATAATATAGATACCACATTTTCTGCTCAACAAAAGATTAGCAATATAATAATCAAGCCTAAGGATTCAATCCTCTTGAATCTCATGGTGTCTATCAAATCTCATGTAAAAATTGTAAAGCTTCTTACCTAAGTATAAGTAATTATCACATCAGGGTTAGGAGAGATGAGCATGCTAATGCAGTTAAACAACACTCATCATCATCAGCACTCTCACACCATACTATAGATTCAGGTCATAAAATTGATTTTTCTGGTACCAGGATCATATCCAGATGTGATAATCTTTACCAGTGCAAAATTAGAGAAGCCATTGAGATACTTAAAAGGCCAGATTGTATCAGTAAGTGAGATGATACATGCAAACTTCCTCCTATTTGGAAATATTTTTTTAAAAAAACATTCCTAAATTTAACATTTTTGCTATTGGTGGAACTTTAACGTTTTTCAAATCAGTGATTGTAGCGCCTCTACAACCGTCTTTCTATCTTTTCTCACTCTGTGGATGACTTGTGTGACCAAGTCGAAACGTCAGTATATTAATATTAAAAGTTTTTAACATGGATGAACCCGCAAAATATGTTATATATATATATAATTTTAAAATTTTATTTGAAATGGTTTGAGATATTATTGATTGCTTAATATCAATTCTTTCAAGTTCTAAAGAATTTATGAAGTTTTTTTTAAATATTAAAATAAATATTATGAATTTCATTCAAAAGACAAAAAAAGTATTCTTAAGTTGGCTATTTGTATTAATAGAAAAAGTATAAATCATCCATTCATAAAATAATGAAAAAAGAAAAATAAACTTGATTGAATTTTTAAGAAAAGAATATTAACTTAAACTATTATTATTACTAATTTCTGGGTAAAATGAACTCAAGCACAGCATCATTCTTACATAGGTAACTACTTTATCTGATATGCACTGTAATCTTTAAGTTATCATATGTATATATTGTAATAGAATCATCTAGGGCTTTATAACCACTAGGTCACTAGTAATTATTATAAAGAATTTTGGTTGAGAGGAAATTATTATATGTTTATAAATGACCAGCAGGTAATCATGTACATAATAGAGAAATAATAACGATTTTCTTTTATTTGTCAATAGCTACAGATATCAATCAGGCTCGAGCTTATATCAAGTACAAGTATGTCCAGTCATATTTCCTGATTGTTGTTGTTGTTGTTATTATTATTATTATTATTATTATTATTATTATTATTATTATTATTATTATTATTATTATTATTATTATTATTATTATTATTATCATCATCATCATCACCACTAACATTATTATTATTATTATTATCATTATTATTATTATCATTATCATAATCACCACCTTCATCATCATTATTATTATCATCACTAGTAGCAGCAGTAGTATTTTCATTATCATCATCATCATTATTATTATAATGTAAATAAAATAAGATACTTGTATGTCAAATGAGACACTTAATGAGAAAATATAATTAACCATAACAAGAAATGTATTTGATAACACAATCAACAGAATATAAACAATATAACATTTCCATAATCAATAAAATTATATATGGAATATACATTACACATATTTTACGCTTAAAATTGACTTAATAAATTAATTAAACGTTACATCTTTTTATTTTTATTTTTTCCAAACTTGATCAATTTCTTAAACTAAAAGTTAACCATAAACTATAACTCAGTCAATATTTTAAAATTAGGGTTTTCATTCTCTTAAATCTCTAAATTCAAATATATAACCAAGAAGAAAACAAATATTAATATACTAATTTTTACTTAAATATAAAATGAATATTTTGCAAAATAATATTTCTTTTGATGTTATAATTTAAATTATTACTCATTTAAAAAGTCATCTAAAAAGTACTTTTTGAATTTCTTTTATTTTTTTATTGAGCTTAATACGTTTTAGATATTAATGCCAATTTAACAATGAGATCTCTGGGTATAATGGTTGGTCAATATAGTTTCACAACTAAACTATAAATAATTTAACTTGAACATTTTTCTGAAAATAATAAGTTTATTTTTGGTTGTCATACTTTATAATAAAGGAATCCAGGTATATTTAATAGGCATATACACATTTTTTTGTAATTCATAGCTAACTTATAAATTTCATGATTTATCTGATTTAAATTTTGTTACAGTTCCTGCATATAAGATCACAAATTAATAAAGATAATTAGGTATTATTCAGTATTAGGGTATTATCACAGTCCAATGAAGAAAGCTATATTTTCTGAAAGATAAAGTAAAAGCTAGCACCCCAACAAAAATTTTACTCCATCAGTACAAATAAATTTTGATATATCATGAATACAATTCATTTTTACAACTGCTAATTTATCAACTGTACAAAAATAAACTAATGTAACCAATGTTATGGCAGATGATAATCTGTTTTAGTGTCTGATAATTTTCAAATTTCATAGCAACTGTTGAATTGTCTGAATTAACCTGCATCTTTTCTATTATGTTTGCTTTAATTGATAGTTAATATTATGAACATAATATATTTTATTTTTGAATTATTATCTTAAAAATAACAAAGCTTTAAAACACATAATAATCCTTTTGTACAATCTCACATGACTTTTCACAGAAAGGTTACAATATATTGAAATATCATGACTTTGAACATACTGTCATAATATTTCACATTCTTTATATATATATATATATATATATATATATATATATATATATATAAGGCTGTTGTCTTGACAACAGTTTGAAATTGTTGATTGTTATTTATAATGGGATTGTCCAAGTGTTGATTGGTTTTTAATGATGTATATATATGTGTATGTATGCATGCACTTTGAAAGGTGCAGCACACATACAAAAGCAATATGTTCTGCAACCAAAGCATTGTAAATAAAGGGTGAGCCATTATATACTAATCACCCACTCAGAACTTGCAAAAAGTATAATGAAGGCATTGGAATAATAAATAAATTTATATAAATTATAATAATTATGTCAAGTGAAATACAATGAATTTAGAACTCAGATATAATAACTAATTCTATGCAATAAGATACTGTAAATATCAAGATTTTTTGTATGATTTATTGTTTTTGATTCAAATTATAATTTGAGAATGCTCAAATACTGAATAAACTTTCATAGGACTTCTATGTAAAAGCATTGGCCACTGTTTTCGTCGATGTGATAATAATTGTTAGAAGATTACGTTAAAAAATAACTTCAGTTATTTTTTTATTTTATTATCTGTTATTACTTTGATAACATTAAAACTAAAATTCCCTTTATCACTATTATCAGTTTATTTATTTATTTATTAAATAAATAACTTTGTTGAGATAAAAGTCTATCATAAAGTTAAAATTATTCATATTGGCACACGCCGCCTTCCAGAAACGGTCAATGTAGACAACGGCTCTGTAAGTATAAAAAATATTATTGAGTATTTAAATTAAGTTGCTGACAAACCTGTTAATGCATTTAAAAATATCTAAAGAAAATTCTGTAAAAAATAAAATAACTAATAATAAAATAATATTTTAAAAAACTATTAATGTAAAAAATGACCGTATTAATTTACAGGGGAAAAAAACAACAAACTAATACCATAGACACAAGCACTAATGGTGGTAATGAAATCAAATGACGATATGGTAATTAAGATCTGTAATCAAGATTTGAAAAAAAAAAACAATTTAAAAGAAAAAGACATTTTATTAAAAAAAAAAAATCTATACAATCAAATAACTATGAGGAAACAATACCAAACTTAGTTCCACATTAAATAATATCAAGAAACAAATTATGTAATAATTTTGAACAGTCTATTCCTGAAGTATATATATAACAAGATTAAAAAATTACACATAAATAAGTGTAAAAATAATTGCTAAAAATTAAAAAAAAATATTGATATGAAGCTTTAGGCAATGCGAGGACTCCTTAAACATCATTTTTTTCAATTATACCCTCTACTGATATAGAAATAGAAATTTTTTTACTTGTCCATTCTTCATATTTAGATTACATTGAGGTCACAAAAAATAAACCTAATTAATAAAATCAAATACTTTTCTAGTGATAGTTTATTTAACTACAGAATATATTAAGGCTTCAGAGAAAAAAGGCCTAGTTGATAAAAGCAACTGTGTTTCTCTTGAACCCTCAAAAAGTTTTCTAGTAATAGTTTATTTGATTACAGAAAGCAAAAAAAAAAAAAAAGAAAATATGATTAAGTAATTAAATGAAAATAAAATTTATTATGTCTCACAAGACTCCATCATCCACACACATATGAAATTTGTCTAAAAAATCTTTATCAATTCATTACAAAATATTGTTATTGAATTAAAAAAAGCAGTAGCCAAAATTGACACAAGAATATTCAAATAGATACGATTGATTTTCATCTAAAAATGGAAAATAAATTAAGATAGCAGTTGTGCCATACAATCATTATTATTGTTAGATTTCCATTTACAGTCAACACTAAAAGAAGTTTTAAATGTTCTACTCATGACCTCATTGAAATGTGACATAATTGACCTATGACCTGTAACCCATTTGGTACTGAGTCACATATTGAAAATTGTGATGATCTGGTGTTGGAAGGGGTCAATAGCACTGAAGAAATGAAGCAAAGTGATAATGTTATTCTGACTAATGCATGTGACTATAATAAAAAACAAAACCAAAGTCACAACAAGTAGATATTAATAAACTTCTCTAGCACTTCAGCTTCTTAATTATCTAAAATATCCTCTAACAATGAGGAGAAATTGTCCTGAAAACAAAGGCAAATCAATATTATTAAAAAGAGGATGAACATAAAATTAAAAACAAAGAGAAAACTACAACTCAGAAAAGAAAACAAAACATCAGCTATCCTAATGACTTAATAAAGCTTTTACAATATCATAAATATTTATTTCCCACATAATAGGCAATAATAATATAATTTTGTCAAGCATTGGTGGTCGAGAGGTTAGTGACAGCTGCTTTACAAGCTGTTGTCCCGGGTTAGTGGGTTCACTTCCTGGCTGATGCTATGACACATGAGAAAAAATATATATAATTTTGCAACCCTCACTGTAAAGGGATTAAATGTCTGGGCTAAAGTCAGTAAATTCATCAGGTTCTGTAAACAAATATCTATTGATATAGTATCAATTACTGAAACAAAATTTATTCAAAGTAAAAATACAAATATCTTCAAATTCTCTAATGTTTGGTATATCATTTCTTTTTTAAAATTTGTCTTGCAATAGAAAATCATAGTTTAAATAAACAAAAATAAAATACGGGATCAATAATAATATTAGAAACTATTAAATTACACATAATCACCATGGCACTAGATAGAATTCTATGCACAAACCTTCTTGCATCCATTGATTACTTTTGTTTTCACTGGCAGCACTACTGTATGGAGTGTTTAACCTCTATGTAATATCAGAAACTCATATAATTAAGTATTTTACACATAAAAATTACTGTTTGTGCATTCTATTCATCTAAAAGTAAAAAGAAATTAGTAAAATAATTGATCAACTACAATATTTCCATTCATAAAATCATGTTCCATTAACTATAATGGATAATTTTAATTGTTAATCTCAATGATTTTTTTAAGGAATTAAATCAATGTCTCCTATCTCATAATATGTATACCTCAGTAAGTTGTTTACCATAAAGGTACATTTTCATTATTGAATAGCAGTGGTTCAATCTCAATAGATCACACCATCTATTTTTCTGGTTGCTGGCCTAATCCCAAATACTATCATGTCAATGTTTTTCATAGAAACTAAATGGAACTACAAGGATCATAAAAAATATAAACATTAACGCATGTCAAGTAAAAAAAAAAAAATATATTATACAGCATAATATTGATGCTCTGTCAAAATTATAATGAATGACTTTAATTCAAGTCCCTTATAAAATGTACACTATATACATTATTTTATGAGATATTTACAGTTCACCAATCAAATCATTCATTAAACCATGCAAGCTGTTTCATGGAAGAAATCTTAGACTTATTAAAACAACAGTCAAAAAGTTAATACATGAAAATATAAAGATAATAAATTATGTGACATGGTTCAAAAAGTCATACAGATCTTAAAATTCAGAAATATATTTGAGACATCTAACAAGCTGGTTCAAAAAATTATTAATTATGCTTAGACAAATACTACTAGAGAGAAATTCACATGTTGAATTAAAAAGATGGTAACATCCTAAGGGGGAATTGAGGTAAATCATGTGATCTGGAAAAATTAAAACCAATAATACACAGATACTAACTTATAATTATGGGATTGGCTGAAAAATCTAGATTTACCACAACCAATTTTATTTTTTTTAGAGAATGTGATTGAAAATATTGACAAACTAAAACTTGCAATAATATTTAAGACAATAGCAAACATCCATACAGTAATGCTACTTTATGTAAATAATATTTTATAAAGCACAGACGGTATTGAAAATTAAATTGAGAGAGTGCAAATTTCTCAAGGGCTTGTGACTATTAGTAACCAATCAGATCTGCTTGGTTACTAATAGTCACAAGCGCTTGAGAAATTTGCACTTTCTCAATTTAATTTTAATGCTACTTTATGCAAAACATGGTAATCATTGAATGCAGGAAGGTTTGTGCATACAATTTCTATCTAGTGCATACTCATACAATATCCTGACTAATTTCTAGCTTATGGCTTTCATTAGTGAGGTACCTTGGATGTGAGAGCATTGTGGCTATATCTTAGCATCTAATGCAACCCCCCAGAAACATCTTTTGCCTAATTAGGATCTTCACTGATGAAAGCCACAAGCTAGAAACTAGTTTGGTAATATTGGGTTAGGCAGTGGATAGGAATTTTATGCATAAATTTTCTTGCATTTCTTGATTACTAAGATTTTCACTAGGTGGCACTTCAAAGAGTTAGATAATGTTTTAATAAATTATGTAAACAAGAGGAAATAGTGGTATTGTAATGTTTTGATGATTTTATACCAATCCTGCTCATAGGATGATTGTGATTGTTAATTTTTGGAAAAACCAAAGACTCCAAAATGTATAGATACTGAACTGAGTTTATACAAATGAATGAGCTTTGGTTGAAAACATTATTATGCTTTTATCTTTATCATTAGCTAAATAGGTTAAAAGTAGCTACTGAAAAATTGAATTACTTTCTAAGATCTAAGTGCAGTGGTCTCCCATTCAAACTACTGATTTCTGAAATTCACAACCTAAAAACTAGTCTGAAGATATTGGATGAGTAGACACTACATAGGGATTTCATGCACAAACCTTTTTTTATCCATTGATTAATAAGTCTTGCACTGGGTGGTACTACTATATGTAGGGTTTGCTACTGTTTTAGTAGGTGGTGTAAACATATGAAATGGTGATCATGTAACATTAGTTCCTCAACTCTCACACCAAACTTATATAAATCCAGCAAATAACTGATATCTAATTACATGAGAAATTATTTGAACTATTTCATGGAGTATGTAGATAAGTCATATATTAACAAACAAATATTTATAATAGTGAAAACTCATATTAATTAACTTATCAATCAACCAATACCTATAACAATTGAAAATATACATGTTAAAATATTTTTTTTAGAATATTATTAAATAAATTTAATCCATTTTGAAAACTAAATACCAACTTATCCATTACTCTGTATCTAAAAGACATATTAGGCTCATGACATTGGTGTGTCATGGGATAGTATTCCATGTGAAACAAAATGATTAATCTGTATGATTGCAATAAAAATATATTTTAGCAGTACCTTTAACCATGTAGATCTACATTGGTTTGCTAAACAGATATACCAAAAAACCCAACTTTTTTATATGTGGCCTAAAAATTATATAAGAAGGAGAGAAACATCTACTAAAAATTTCACAATGTTTTCCCAATATTTTATATTACAAAAGGCATTGCATCAAAGTTTACAGCATATCCAACTACCTTTTTAGGTAACCAAGTATGTGTTGCTATGACAAAAGCCAATTTAACAATGAGAAAGTTAATCACTAATAAGTTTTTAACTAAATTATTATCTTTCATTCTAATTAAATTTCATCTGAGAACAAACATTAAAATAACTAATTTCATTCCTAATTGTCTGTCAGTATACTATTCACCATTGACTTAGATAAAAAATATATAAATAAAAAACATTAATATGCACATAAATACTTATTTATGGGGTTTGAAATCTAAATTATTATCAAACAATACCTTAAGGACACTAATAAAAAAACATATTAAGTTGTTCAATCAATTTATAAAAGCTAAGTCATTCAATAAATTATGTATTGACCATCTGTTTGATGTTAAATTTTATATTTCCAGCTATCTGAGTTGTTAAATTAAAAAAAAACCATACCAAACTCTGATTCAAATTGGAAACTCATCCATCTATTAAAATATTAGAAAAGCTATTGTCAGAGGAACCATCAACGCATACTAGCACTCAATTGATTTATAATTGTTTTCCAACCACAGGTTTCATCAACAAATTTTATAGAATATCTTTTGACCCAATGTGGAAGTTATATGTGTAAGAATAAAAAGCTTTTTTACACATTAGTAATTATTGTCCTTTCTTCCGGAAAATTAGGTCAAGTCCAATACTTTCCAAAAACTCACTAAGCAAGATATTACTATCAAGATTCATGATTGATGACAAAACAACAATAAGAACTCTATTATCACTGTTAAAATTTATATGCCTAATGAGATTCAAAACAATATTTAAAAATAAAATGTCTTACTGTGTTCAACAGTTCCACAAATATTAAAATAAACAATTTTTAGAGGCCTTAAATACATAACCAAAAAAAATAAAAATTAAAATGTGCCCACACAGAATTTCTAATCCGTATAAAATAATTGAAATATAACATCACTACCACATAATCATTATTAATAGAATTCCCTTTCATAAATTAAAACATTCATGAGACATGCAAGAAAAATAATGATCAAGGAACAAGAATATTAAGGCCTTATTTAATGCAACATTTTAAATGAGAATACGTAAGTTCTGACATACAACTTAATGTTGTATAAAGTATATTGTAAATTAAACATGTTTTTTTTTTTTTTTTTAAAAAAAAGAAGATTTATATAGTAATCTTTTAATTCAATTAAAATGTCGATAAATATTAAGATAATTAATTATACGTAAAGGAAATAAAACTACATAATTGGAAATTTAAAAAAAAGATGAAAGCAAAAACATTTTCATTGTTATTAACTATATAAATTATTGTTATGAATACCCTTTATTCATTTAAACACTCGTCTTCATTATTATTCTATTTCATCGTGCTATAAATATTACAACGCCTAAGTAGAAATAATTAAGTTTCTCTATAGTTGCATATAAGAGCATTTATTATATTCTGTGTAGAACGAAGGATAAACAGTTAATATCATTATAAATGTTATCGTAAGATCACAAGCATTATCCTGTAGAACCCAATAATGTCCTTAATTTTAAAAGTTAGTTAATATGTATTACTCCTGCACTGACATGCTACTTGCATGTTAGTCTGGCAACAATTTTCTAAGCTATTAATCTTGGAAAATAACATCTACACAGGACTGTCTGGAAAACTTAATTGATTAATTAAACATTTATTTGGAAAAATGATCTATAACTTTATTTGGTGAAAATAAATCAAACATGTATTGAGTGGAAATGATACAAACTATTTTTTACTCATTTCTCCTCTTTGGAATATTATCTAATATTCAATTACAAAATTAATCTGTTTACTTTCTTAGAAGATCATAAATGACTTTAACTTGTTATTTATCTACACATTTGATTGTTGCCCATCAATGCAGGGATAATAAATATGAACTCTATAAATTAACATATAATATATTTCCAATAACAATGTGAATGATTACTACCATCTCATTACATAATACAGCAAGAAAGAACAAGGTAATTTATATTCCCCTACCCCAATGATTCTTATACCTTCTCAATTGCCCAAAATTTTAAATAAATAAAAAGAGACACACAATTAAATCTATGAAGAAGGAAAAAATTAAGAATTATAATAGATTTTTTAATAGAAACAGGTGAAGTAAAATAAAAAATGATTGGCCATGTTGTGTATCATATAACTATAAGATAAAGATATATTCCTCACAATAAAATGTAGAGTAATGCTGGTATTACAAGAGGTGATAAAAATATTAGAAATTGCAGAACTATCCATCATTTATTAATTTTATACAGAATTTTTACCAACATAATTGCAGTTTGTTTACAGGAAGTTTCAGTTTTTAACCCACAAAAATAATCAGCTGGAATGAAAAATTGTTTTAATACATTGATCACATCCAAGTATTGATATAAGTTATAGAAGGAGTCAATCAATATGACTGGCGATTATACTTTTATTTTGTACATTATGAAAAGGCTTTTGATTGTATAAGAATTCCTGTAATGATTAAATCATTGGATCATCAAAATATAAATGCAAAATATTGTTATATTCTGATGAATTTTCAGCCAAATGTAACAACAATGATTAGATTTTATAATGATAATATCAACAAATTAAAAAATCCTTCTCCCTTTTTCTTTTCAAAAACTTTATTTTTTTATATCTCAATACTGAACATATATATAATAAGAAGACCTAAGGGTGTGTAACAGGTTGATTTCATATTTTTAAAACTTTTTACAGCAAGTTTGACAAAAAATATTTTGTGGATTAAAATGGAAAGCTAAGGGAATAAAAATAAATGAAGATTATTTAATCATCTAGATTTATCAAGTTATATGTTTATTTTTTTGCCAAATAACATTTAAGAGCTTTTGGAAATATTGCAAGAGTTATCAGATATTAGAAAGAAAGAGGACTGCAGTCAAATACTAAAGAGTTTTAAGTAATGTTTAATGGATTTTCTCAAAGTTAAAAATAATGATTAACAATGATGTATTATTAAAAATATCAACTGTAAATACCATACTCAGAATATTAAAGAAAATTAAAACCATAATGGACTAAATTAATCATAGAATTAAACTTGGATCAGAAGCTTTTTGTAAAAATAATTTAATATTAAAAGAAAATGTGCTTATGGGTTTAAAACGAACATTTTTAAATAAATTCCATTTCCCACTTCTTACTTATGGGTCTAATACCTGGATATTTAGCAGAAGATCAATACAGAAGCTTCAGACCAATAAACAATGTATGGAGAGATGTATTTTAGATATAATAATAAAAGACTCAAGATGAATTAGATGTTTGTGAGAACAGAAGGTATTATTAACATCAATGGAAGAATTTAGAGAACAAAGTAGAACTGGATTGGATATATTGCTCGAAAAGTTGATAATAGAATGACAGTTGAAATCTTAAACTTATTTTCAAGAGAATGTAAAAGACATAAAAAAGATCATTTGAGAGATAGATGGAATGAACTAAAGGAGTTTGATGATGTGATTCAAAGAAGAGGGGCCAGAAATCAAAGAAAATCTATTTACTTGGATAGACCTTTATCGTTCAATGGATAAATAATGTTTGGAAAAAAAAAAAGAGTTTTGTCAGTCATTCTCACAGTTTAGAAATTAAAATTTTATTATTGAAAAACTTAGTTTTTTTTTTTCAGATATCAATTCTTCCTCTATTATTAATAAAATAGGTGCGATGGTATTCTTAAATAAAAGATGAAACAAAGAAAATACATAATTTTATATTTACTATTCACTGGCATAGGATGTGTCTAGGTTTTTTCCTCAATGAAATAAATGACGAATTTAATTTTGTCTTCCATTATATATATAATCAGATAAAATAATTTACATGTATAAATTTTTTTAGAATAATCTGCACAATATTCCAAATACTAATAGTGGTTTTTATATATTGGTTATTGTGAAATTAGAAGAATTTTTTCCAGAGTTTTTTGTTTATTATATTTATGTTTTATATGTTATTGTTTTTTTTTAGATAAACATTTTTTATTCTGGTATCAGAACAATAAAGTTTACTGCTTTTTTAGGCTATCATTTATTCTCTATTTTCAATTTTTTAACACACGCAGTTATATATACAAAACTTAAAATACGATGATAACATTAAAACTAAAATATTCATTATGACTCAAAATCAACATTATTGAAATAGAAATAAACCGTTAATTTGCAGCAAGAATAAAAGAGAAGTGTGAAAATTAAATTACATCTGAAAATAAAGTTGGTTTGTATACTGGCGTACACTTATAAATAATGAATATTGAAATAAAAAGTTTGTTTATAAAAAGATACTACAATTTTCCTGACTATTTTCACTCCCTAGTATTCTGTTAATTATTATATAATATGCAGTGTCGTAGATGCTGTTCTGTATAAGAATTCTACATTAGCATATAAGAGTGTGATAAGAGATAGGAAGACATCATTTCCCACTGGTTTTTATTACAAAAAACATCCGTTAATTATTATTACACACACACACACACACACACACACACATATATATATATATATAAAATATACAAACCATCATACAATTACAAATATCCAGTAACGCCCTCTGTTTAAAGATCTACATCTCAATAATAGCAAACCTTAAAATGAACAGAGGGCGTTACTGGATATTTGTAATTGTATGATGGTTTGTATATTTTCTATAATTATTTCAGTTAGTGTTAACAGTAACTTTCTTTTCATATATATATATTAAAGATTTTCACAGGTTTATGAATATAAAAAAATAATAAAATATTGGAATAGTATTCAAACAAAAACTTTATATTCTGCTGATTTTACAATGAATAAATATATCAAACAATAAATTAATTACTTTTATATTCAGCCAATTTAATAGTTATTATCAATGACAATATAACAATACATCTTATTGTAAAAAACAGAGAAATTTAAAAATAATATATTATAACTAAAGGATTAACATCATTAACATTTCATAATACTAAGGTTGTGTTTTATACACAATTAATGAAGCTATACATAACAATGGATAAGCCAAGCGCTTTTGGGAATTCTATATTCCCATATCCATAGCTCTTTTCACTAAACGTTAGTGAATGTCACAGTAATGTGTGCAAATTTATTTAATAATACTTAAACGATCAACTTTTTAGAGATAGTAAAGTAGGTGTCTCTTCAGTTGATGGCTTTGGGCTCATCTGTGACAAAACACGCCTCCTTCACTTTGCATTTAGCATTGTTGCACTTTGTGCACATTGTCTTGGTTTGAAGCTGGTAGGAAGGTGTGGCCAGTGACTCTTTCATGCTCTACAAATATTGAGCTGCCTTTGGCCTTAATTTTCATTTTATTGTATATGTATTGATGTTGCAATACTCTGGTGGCAATATTTACTTTAATTTTGCCATAGTACAGTGTGTGGCATCCTCATTGGGGCAAGTCATTTTGTACATGACATGGGAGGTTAGTTCAGGTGTATAAAATGCAACCTTAATATTATAAAATATCAAGTGTTTTTATATATTTTTTAAATTTCTCTGTTTTATACAGTAGACGTATTAATGTGCCATTTATATTTTATAATAACAGAAGTGGTAGTTTGATTATTAATTATTAGAAAGTCATTTGAACTTACAATTGATATATAGTTTCCAATAGTTTGATACTATTAAAATGACTTAAAGTAAATAATTATTTTATTGATTTATTTTGATAAATATTAATAAACTAATCAGAATTTCCTGATATTGTTTTAGATAATTTCTGTTATGATTTAATAAAACAAAAAATAATTTAATGAAATGGCTCTACAAATTAATATTATGTCATCTAGAAATAATATTTATCTGATTCTTCTTTAAACTACAAGTGGATCTACTTAATGAATAATATTTCTATAGTGTAATTTTCACTACATTCTAACACAAGGTAAGAATTGGAAGAAGTAATCATAGACATATGACCAAAGATGTATGAAAAAGATGTATATTTCCCAAAATGCATGTTTCATGCTGAACTAGGACTCATCAGTTTGCCCAAACCATAAACATACTTTTATCATTGTTCACTATACTACAGTTTAATTGATGTGTCAAATTTTCTATCCTCATAACTTTGAACTAAACCATTTAATGAAAGTATTTTAATAATTTTTATTAATCATTCATTAAACTAGAGATTATTGAGAAAAAAGGATTATTTGTTTTCTCTTTAATAATTTTAAAGACATCAATAAATGCAAATTCCTAATGTTCACACAATATGTTCTTATCATTGCAGCTATTATTCCTATGTGACTATTCATATACATGTTATATGAATATGGATTGGCTTCCACCAACATATGTCAATGTGGTGAATTTATTGCCTTTTTAGTTTTGTATGTAAGATAATAAATAAAAGAACAACACTATAGTTTTCTTCTGAGTTGCCTAAAAGTTTTTAATTAAAATATCAGCTGAAATTCAGAAGGTTGGACAAATGTTATTTGTCATCATAACAGACGAATATAAATTATGGATCTAATTTCCATAAGGGGGTAAACAGCCTTGTCAGAAAATGGATGACTAAAAGAATGAATTTTAAAAAAATTTCTGATTGAGAATCCAAGTTCATATTCAATGGTGACCCACTATTTGATAACTACAACTTCAGGTCACCTCCATGTGAAGAAATATTGTATTAATTAGAAGACCAATCATCTATTATCCAATGGAATCTTGTTGCAGTTTGGGAAATTAGTAAAACAAACATAAAAAAATGGTTAAAAAGTGAGCATGAATTTTACTACAAGGGTAGAACATGTTGTTAGCATAGTTGAAGTTGGCAGCACTATTAATAATGTGAAGAAGAACAATATTCTGAAAATTGATGATATTGATATATCAGATAAAATGGCAAGATCACATCAAATGCAGATAATTCAGGATTATATGACAAGATTTTTTTTATTCTGATGAATAAAATATTTTTTACTACAAAGTTAGAAATATTGGAAGTATAGTTGAAATGGGAAGCATTAAATAAAGTAAAGAAGAATAAATATTCTGAAGCTGAATGATATATAATAAATACAATGTCAAGATTAGTTATTGAAATTAATGGAAGATATCAAATGCAGATAATTCAGTTATGCCCCAATCATTTTTTATTATAATGAAGATAATTTTAATGTAAATATAAAAAAGATTTTTGGTCAGACCAAACAACATTTCAAAGTTTTCAAGGGCGATTTTAATGCAAGACTTGATAAACTATTCAAAAGTTAAAATGCTAAGGATATACTTAATGATGTTGAAAGAAATAATGGAGAACAATGATTCGTTGAGTTCCAGAAAATGGAATACTGTTTTGAAATCTTTTTTTTTTTTTTTAATTCTAAACAGAAAGAGATGTGAAAGTATTCAAATTATGGTATAGCAGAAGTTGTTTATATTCATCTGGAAATATTTATTTTAAGTGATTAATTAATTTGAATTTACTTATTAATGCAAAATTAGAGAATAAATATATGAAGTAAAACAATATTAACAGCTAATAATCCATTTTATTCAAAAACATTTCAATGAGTTTAAATTAGAACTTGTAAGTCATTTAAAAATATTTAATGATTTTGAAGAAGATTAAGACTTGATTGAAATCAATAATAATGCAACTGAAACTCTATTAAGAGCTTCAACAAAGATAGTTGATGCCAGAAGCAACAATTGACCATTAAAATTTCTAGGAGACAAAATAACATTAAAACAGATAAAATTCTTTTTTTTTTAAATCATCCATTAAAAAGAATGAATATCTAAAGCATTGTATAATAGTACAAAAAGAGTTAATGTTAATGATAAAGAAAACTATAGAAGAAAATAAACTTCTCAGAAATGTGTAACATCATCTTGATATTAGAAGAAAAGTTGGTGAGAAATAAGAAGGATAATGGAACAATTACTAAAAAGAGAGAGGGTATCATGAAATGTGTTGAAAAGTTCTACAAAAAATTAAAGAATAATAAAAAAACAGCAAACAAAGTATATTCTACAGTTATTACATCTTTTGAATTACCAAATATTCTGAATGAAAAAACGAACATTCAAATAAATGTATGAAGAAGAGAGTGTTCCACAAATGATTGTTGATATTTTTAAAAAAGCATGTGGAGAAATGAAAAACATTGTTGGAAAATCTATATATCAAATCACTAAATGATAATAATGTTTCAAATGCAGTAGATTTAGGTTTTAAAAAGGTGAGAAAAAAGATATTAGAAATTGTACACCTATGTGTCTTCCGTCAATTCTATCTAAACTCTTTCTCAAGGTATTTGCAAAGGGTTTACAACAAACTGTGGATTATAATCAACCAAAAAGATGAGATGGATTTAAAGACAGCTTTTGCATTGTGGTTTAATTCAAGTATTAAAAGAAATTATAAAATTATATAGTTAATATAAGTTGCCATTACGCTTTGCATTTATAGAATTATCTATAAATGCATTTGATTCTATAAGTATTTTTAAGGCGATTAAAGCATTGGAATATTAAGATACTTGATATATTTCATATTCTAAAGAATATTTAGATGAAAGCACATATGATAAGATTATATGATGATTTTAAGAAAACTATCAGCAATAAATGTATAACGTAGGGTTTTTCTATATCTTCACAACTTTTTATGATAGTTTTGCAAAATGTATTTTGTGGTTTAAAACAGAAAACTAAGAAAGCAAAATTAAATAATGATTATTTATCTAATATATATATTACATGTAATGAAATTTATTTTTATTATTATAAAAAATAATGCTTCAGAGGTTTTTAAAATTTTGCTGCTTCTCTGATTCTTTGCTATAAAGTGTAAAACAAAGATGTTTTTGCTTGGATGATGTTTTCAATTACCTCTGGTATACCTTATTCACATACCACTACAAATTAAGTGACCAATGTGTGGTTTGAACAAAGTCCATCGATCTCCTTAACATTAAAATATATAATCACATTAGTAATTTCAACTTTTCTTTCCTGTGTAATGTTTTAAAAATATATAGAGGAAAGGAGTTCTTTATATATATATATATATATATATATAAGAACTCCTTTCCTCTATATATTTTTATAAATATATATATATATATATATATATATATATATTGGAAAGGACTACACATATACAGAACAGTATTATACGCAACTTATATATATTGAAACAGTAAGATTCGAATCGTAAGTTTTACCTTTTCTATCATCTCTCACCCGCCACCTGTAGTCTACCAAAATTTAAACTTTTGGTATTGAATTGTGTGTGTAGAGGTATTAAAAATATATAAGCATCTGTCAAATTCCCTGTAAATGTGCACACACTTCATTAGCAGATTTAAACAGTAAATTAAAATATTTTGATATAATTTCAAAATTCTTTTTTTTAGTTATATAACGTTTATATAGCTTTATCTATTTTATTTTAAGTTATAAACTTTCATTCATTTTTTCTAATTTTCTAAAATCTTATTTTAAAATAATAACTTTGAAACTCAATTTTAATTTTAAAAATGTAAAAATAAATTATAAATCCCTTGTGTATTTGAAATTTTGCAAGGCATTGTCAGTGATGGATAATGGATTAATTAGAAAAAAAAATATAAAAGTTTTAATTGCTGTGAATTGTTAAAAAGGTGTAAAAACAAATCTGAACAATAGAAAATGTAGTTTTCTGATTTAATTAAAATCTTAAACTCTTGACTAATGCATTGATTCTCCTAGAGGCAAATAGATTGATCTAAAAATGAAAGATAAAAATAAAACATGGCCAGTATAAAAAGGACAAGATTAATTAAATTGGGTTTGTGCTTTACTTTGTCTTGAGTCGGGAATCCTGATTTAATTCATGTGCTGCTGGCCATCAAAATTAATTTTCATATAGGGGAATACTCTAAAATGTTCGAGTAGAAGGTGACAGAGCTATTTTTCTCCAGAAATGGTCAGTCAAATGCCCAAATCTCCACATGTGCCCTTCAGAAGTTTAGCAATGGGAATCTGCTGTCAATATATATACAAAGAGCTACCATCAGAATCAAAATGAACACCATAACCTGAGTGCTGAGAAAGGGAAGCTGCTGCTATAAACTAAACAGATAATATGAGACTAATCTGAAATATGAAAATTCATCTTTTTATAAAACAGGTACCTGTACCCAAGGCCTTTAGAGTACCCTAAATTTCTATTTCCAAGCTATAGCTAATCTTTATAAATCATGTACTTATAAAATATACTTATTAATCTAAACTCTGTAACTCTCTTCTAATAATTTAGCTTACTTGACTCTTGTCTACTTTCTTGGGTATATATTTCTATTTTTGCATTTTTTTTTACTTTAGTAATAGCATGCCTATAAGACTTCTGACCAGACTTAGCTGATCTTTAAATATAAATAATAATTTAAATGGTTGCCATATTGTGTGGCGATTGAATCATAAATCTTTTTTATATTCTTATGTTGGCTGGTCAGCTTGGAAATCACCATAATTTTTTGTAAATAAATGATTACATAAAATAATAGATGCATGTTCTGCAAGTCATATTATTGATATTTTACTTATGTTAAATTATTTTATTCAAATTAGTTCTATATTAATCAATACACATTCATTGTTTCTTTTATTGTAAATGTGACAGTCTATTATGAAGTAGGTGGCGGACATATTAATTCTTAAAATAACAATCCCAAACTTATAAATTTCCTTTTAATCCTGCTTTTGAGTTTTAATAATAAAGCTAGTGTATTTCAATAAATCCACTAATTACATTTATTTGAGGGCAAAATAAGTTAATTTATTAAATGTTGGTATTGGGAGACTGAGCCGTAAATTTCAAATTTAATTTTAAAAGTAAGTCCGATTTTATTACTTATGTTAGATAGATATTTGTTACAGTTTAGAGATGTGATAATCCATCTTCAAGCCTTGGATATCCCGGATCAACAGTGAGTACTGTATCCTCGTTGCCTTATATAAGCGGACATAAGAAATGTTCCCATAGGTCTTGACACCTGTCACGCAGCCAGGGAGTAATTGCGGCATAAACCCTTATATCTGATGATGATAAATGTGACGACTTTACCTTTTGGGCCTATGGAAAATGCCAGCCCATCATTTTAAATATTATCCACTGGCTTCGTAGTTTCAACATACTGCCATCTTTGCATCACATCTCTAAATGTACCATGTGTTTCTTTGTAATTAATTTTAGTATTTCAAGTATGGCTCTGTCTTTCCATTATTAGCATAAATTCACTCTCAGATAAATGTCTGCCTGTAATTATTTTTTTCTGTAAGGTAAATCTATTATTTACTTGAATAAATTTATATGTCCACAACCACGATTATTATTTTCTGATTTAACCTCTCACATTACAAAAGATATTAAATTCTCTGAGACATGATCTTATAAACACTTATCCCAAGCATTCAGGTAGCTAAATTATATTAATAAATAATTGTACCTCATTTTGTAAATATAAAGGGTTTTGGTATAATAATACTGTTATCAGAATTTCATTATTAGTAAATGTATTTATTAAAATAATTTCAAATCATATGACTGCCATCATATGTTTATTTGTTCGACATACATTCAGAATAGTATCTCCTCAATTATTTAAATATATATATAAATGTCTAGAATTATTGTTTTTAGATGGCTAACTCTAAAATAAAGTAATGAGTCTCTTGTATCTCCCTGTACCCTGTGCCTAAAGAAATGTTTACTAATGTAGCATCAGATGAGTTGTTTCATAGTGTGTATTGTGGAACCAATAAAGCATGTTCGAACTCAGTATTCCTGGTAGTTTTCCTACCTATAGTGCTGTTCTTCTGTCTGGTGGTCGAATTCTGCACTATGTTAATGAAGCATACAAATCTAAACATTATAATATATATATATATATATATATATATATATATATATATATATATATATATATATATATATATATAAACAAGTTGCAATCTATTGCCAATAGCTTATAACACTTATTAGAAAATTTGAAATAATATATTTGAGATGTGGACCCATTGTGCACCATTTTATTTTGCATGTTCATTTGTATTTATTAAAGATATAGACTTTAAAAAGATTAAATTTTAATTAATTTATTATATGATGCACCACATCGAAAGTAAAACTTCATAAATTGTCACAAATACAATAATAACTTTAATGCAAATAAAAATAGTTCTATGCAATAGTAAATTGGAGTACATTTAATTTAATAAGAAAGTCTTGGAATATATTGAATGGCATGTTTAGTGATTTATTTTAGTAGTGAAGTAAAACATATATGGGTTATTGTGATTGAAAATATATTTTACTTTTAATAATCAATTGGAACCTACAAACTAACTTTTTGAAAACAAATTATAATCCAAGTTATGGACTTGAAGTCAGTAAACAAAATAATGTGAAGACTAACTACTGCTAATAAAGACGATTTGTAGTATTTACATATATATATATATATACACGACATGCAAACATAAAAATAGAAACATTATTAAAAAAAGACAGTGCAAAGATTATTGAAAATAAAATTAATTCAAAATTTAATATTTATGTATGGATGAGCATACTTGAGGTCAAAAGTTTAAATCCCCCCCCCCCACGAAAAAAAAGATAAAATAAATAATAATTAAGATTTAAAAATAAAAATAGGAACAGTTAAAAAAGTCAAAATATTGAGTATTTTGCACTTGTGGAAATTTGTTAATGTTGAAAGGTAATTATGGTCTCTCTAACCATTGTGCAACCTAACAAAACATTTTGAGTTTTCATTTTTTTTCCATTTTATGAAAAATAAATCTTTATAAAAAGGAACACATAAATGAAATATAGATTAATATTTATTAGACTATATTAGATATCAATTTATTTATAAGCATTAAAATTTATATTTCAAAAATATTCTCATAAATATTGCATACCAATATCAGATTTTATTAACACGTCATGGCAGCTTATTAGTGCAACTGCCTCAATGCATATGAACTTATGTCTTTAAGATATATACACAATAATAATACTACAAATCGATGTCTATATTTCTTCAAAATAATAAGTAAACTTATAAATAAATATTAGAAAATACAGTAATTATTTTTTAAAAATATATATATATATATTTTTATAAATATATATATATATATATATATATATATATATATATATATATATATATAAACGTCACTTAGAAGCACTTTTGACTATTCTTGTAATCTTTGTGAACTAATACTTTGAAAAGTCAACTTTCTCATAATTCCATGATCTTAACATTTGCTGTCTGCCTATTGATTAAGTCTTGCTTGTATTTATATGCTAGCATAGCTTTCTTGATATTTCTTTTATTATTATTTCTTTCAGTTTGCAATATATTTACGTTATTATAATTGAAATCAAAACCATATATACATGATTTATTATGATCATAAAAAACGGAAGCTGGGAGGTTTATATTTTTTGTTCTTTTTTAAAAAAAATTAATCACTGTATTTTCTAATATTTATTTATAAGTTTATATATATATATATATAATCTCTAATATTTTAACCATGAGTGTGAAAATAAATAGAAGCAATGGGGAATGTATTAAAAAGTTTAATTAGCAAGGCAGAAAAAATATGACTTGCTTTTCCAAAACTTTTATGATATATTCTAGGAAGTTTAAAATAAAAATTTAAAGCCAAGGATGTTGAAACATTGACATAATTACTTTAATTTTATATTATTATTAAACACGGTTGTTTTCAGAAACATGACATATAAACTCTTTTGCCTGTGAGATTATTCTTCACTTATATATATATATCAAGGTGTGCGTGTGAAATGTTATTCACTCACTTTTTATCTCAGTGATTGTTTCATTTAAATATTCCTCTGTATTTTATAGGAGTCAGAATTTAGTAATAAATGAAGCGAAATAACCATTATCATTACTACGTCATCTGAAATGCTAAGCATTGTAAGTAAAGAAATGAGACAAGGAATTAAAATTTAAAAGAAAGCAAAAGCTCCAGGAAATGATAGAATTATTAAGAACATAAGAAAAGAAACAGATAAGAAAATAGTAGAGGAGCTAGATGATTAGAAAAATTTACTAATAATACTGATATTTAAAGAAGATGATAAAAAGATATTAGAAATTAATGACCTACAAATTTTTTATCACTTTTTATGAAGATAATTACAACTCCTTTATATAAATCTTTAGATTATAACGACCTAAATATTAAGCTGTATTGTAAAATGATTTTCGCATAGTAGATCAAATCCAAGTATTCAAAAAATTTATAGAAATGTCCAATGGATATGAATTGTTGATATATTATGTTTTTGTGGCATTTGATTCTATAAGAATTTTAAGCAGTATTAAGTTTTTGATCATCAAAATATAGATCGAATATATTTTTATATATTAAAATATTTATCAAAAGGCAATGATGGATACTAAGAAGAATAACATAGAGAAGAGTATAGCCAGGATCCATTTTATATTTTTAAACCTTGTTACAGCAGCATTACAAAAAGTATTTTATTGATTAGAATGGAAATTTAAGGGTATAAAAATAAATAATGATTTTATAAGGCAAATAGATTTTATAATGGTGTGGTTGTTGTTGCAAATAATGCTTCAAAACATCTGAAAATGTTATAAGAGTTATCCAATGGCAGTAAGAAAGCAGGATTAAAATTTAAATTCCAAAAAAACGTTAAAGAAATGTTAAATGGATGTTCTGAGTAATCATCATCATTGACCATTATCAATCCACTGCAGGATAAAGGTCTCTCCAATATCAATCCATCTTCTCTGATCTTTAGCTTCTCTTTTCCACATCACCCCTGCACACTTTTTTATTTCATCCATCCATCTCACATGTGGTCTCTTTCTGGGTCTTTTACAATATCTTGGAATCCAGTTTAATATTTCAATTGGTCATCAATTATTATTGCTTCTAGCAATTTGTGCAGCCCAACTCCACTTCAGTCTTTTAATTTTTTCAATGAGGTCAGTAACACCCGTTTCTTCTTTTACCCATATATTGCATTTTTCATCTTTTCTTGTTACTTCTAACATACATCTCTCCATATTTCTTTGAGTGGTCTGAAGTCTCTGTATTGCTCTTGTATTAAGTGTCCAAGTCTCATATCTGTAAGTAAGAACTTAGTATCAAATTATTTCTACCAAATAGCACTCAAACCAACTTTAATTATATGATTAATTTCATCCATTGTGTTTCCATCTGTATTAATAATCTGACCAAAGTATTTGTAGCTGTTAACTTCTTCTAACTGAGAATTAATAGGTATTTATAATTATCAAAAATAGTTAACAACTTTAATTATCTTTATAAGATTATTAATATGATCAGAAACTATCTTTTGTTTTTTGTTTGTTTAGATTTAGTTGCATTTCTTTCAATTCTTTATGCATAATGTCTTTTATAAATACACACATCATATCACTATTTAAATGTGCCTAATTTCTGTTCTAAAAAAATTTACATTGTCTGAACAGATTCCTTCTCTATCATCTCAGCTGTACCGGATCTTGAGTAAGCTGGAGGATCCATGTTCAATTGTCCTTCCAACCTTCTTGTTATATTGAATGTATTATCATTTATATATGTAAAAATACTTTTGTTAATTATGTGATTACTGTTTCTTATATTTTTATGCCAATTTACTCACAACTTGAACTATGTTTATTTATAATCCACGATTAAATAAACACCCCAATCTCCAGAATTTCTATACAATCATCCCCTGAATAATGTAACATACTTGTCCTAATATTTATTTATGTATTTATTTTTTTAAATATACTGTCATTTATTAAATATTTTCCTGCCTACTTAGAATCAAATTACTGCTTTAATAAAATGTTTGTACATATGTTTTTTGTAAGCGATATTCTTATTTCTCATTCCATACATTTACTGCATGTTACTTATTATGCACCATGATATGCTCAATTTATGCATGCTCTCATACTCAGTACATTATGTGATGTATAGATACAAAGTTGAAAAAAATATAGGAAAGTTTTAAACCCTATGATTGATCACACTAAATATATAAAGATATTTTTTAAATTGTTTTGAATATTTAATTTATTTATATTCAGTGAGCAAGAATAAATATTGATATTAAACAGAGCAAAACTCTCCATACAGTATTGCCACATGTGCTAAACAGAGTAATCAATGGATGCCAGAAGGCTTGTGCATAAAATCCCTATCTAATGCCTACTCATCCAATATCCCCAGACTAGTTTCTGGTTTGTAGCCTTTGTCAGTGAGGAGCTTTGGATCTGAGAGCATTGCATCTAGATCTTAGGATCTAATGCAACCCTCTAGCAACCACCTTTTATTCAAAGCTACTCACTGACGAAGGCCACAAGCCAGAAACTAGTCTGGGGATATTGGATGAGTAGGCATTAGATAGGGATTTTATGCACAAGCCTTCTGGCATCCATTGATTACTCTGTTTAGCACAGGTGGCAATACTGTATGGAGAGTTTTGCTCTGTTTATCAACAATTAATGTGCTAGTATAGGAAATGTGATCATGTGATAAATATTGATATTATGGTTAATATACATTCAAATAGAAATGGTGAACTTAAAATATATACAATAATATTAATTAAACATCTGTGATGATGATGATGCACTGATAGTTAAACTAAGTGCAATTTCTCCCAAAAGTATTTTCAATTTGTTGGTCTAGTTTCAATAAATAAAAAAAAAAGAAACTTCAAGGTACCAAACCTTCTAAATGGAAAGGTTACTTCTGGAAAAATTATTAGTACTTGATCATCATCATTTATATATTATTACCATTATTCCTGCATTGCACAATTTCACAGGGTTGTTGATACTAATAGCATAATATTTGGAGTGAATTTGATAAGTAAACACAAACTAAAGTGGCTAATAATAAATATATTAATAATTTTTAGCAATATATATATAAACTTGTTGTTTATATATAGGTACCTATTACTAAAGATAATAAATATCATACAAAATAGTAAAGATGATGATGATGATGATAATAATAATAATAATAATAATAATAATAATAATAATAATAATAATAATAATAATAATAATAATAATAATAATAATAATAATAATAATAATAATAATAATAATAATAATAATAATAATAATAATAATAATAATAATAATAATAGTTAGAGATATTTAAACTTAAGTCCTTAGAATAAATATATTGATTAGATCTTAACAAGTATGATGTTTGATGAGTTTAAAATGATCGTTTTCTGCAAATATAATTTATTATTATATATATGAATAAGTCCTAATTAGTTAATCTTAGGATAGTATTTATCTTCTTGGGCACTAGTTATGTTAAATAAAGTATACAGTAGGTATTGGTAGATCTTTTGGCACAATTCACTTCTTTCTTCATGACATGATTAAAAAAGGCAATGACTGTTTTTACCAAATTTCATTGTTAGTCTCTGTATCTGATTGCATCACTTCAGGTGTTTTTGGATTTTTTAGCCTCATCTAATAGATAGTCTTTCACCTGATAAGGTCATCATACTTGCTATTATAAATGTAGTATTAACAATATGTTAAAACAGTCAGAAAAAGACAACTATCCAAATTATTCTGAAAAAATATTTTACCCAGTTGCTTTTTTCTTTTCCTGTGATTATTGCAACATTACTTCATTGGTTAAGACTTGAAATAGACTAGACTGGTCTAGTTGTTTATTTATGGCCAGTTTGTTCCAAACTTGTTGTCTTCACACTTATCACTATACTCAACTAATATTTTTCAAATAGCAGCTATATCCATTTGAGTCAAAACCATCTTACTAATTACAGGGATAAATTTTCATTTTACAAGATGTTGAGAAAACAAATAATTTTACAAATACTTTTAAATTTTATAATTATTTTATAACTAAAATAAAAAAAAAAGGGAAAAAAAGGTTTTTTTTCTCTCTTTATATTAGTGAAAAAAAAAAAAACTCATTTTGAATTTTTAAAAATTGAGTAATAACTTCATTATCATTTAGATTTGTAATTCAATTTGCTATAAGAATTAGAAAATTATTTACTTAAAAGAAAGGTTTTTAATAAATGCGTTTTACCAGTTCTTACTTATGGATCTGAGACTTGGACACTTAATAGAAGAGCAATACAGAGATGTCAGACCACTCAAAGACGTATGAAGAGGTGCATGTTGGGAGTAACAAGAAGCGATCGAAAACACAATATATGGTTAAGAGAACAAACAGGTGTTACTGACCTCATTGAAAAAATTAAAAGACTGAAGTGGAGTTGGGCTGGACATATTGCTAGAAGAGATGATAATAGATGGACAATTGAAATCTTAAACTGGATTCCAAAAGATTGTAAAAGACCCAGAAAGAGACCACATGTGAGATGGATGGATGAAATAAGAAAGTGTGCAGGGGTGATGTGGAGAAGAGAAGCTAAAGATCGGAGAAGATGGATTGAACTGGGAGAGACCTTCATCCTGCACAGGATTGATAATGGTTGATGATGGTGATGATCCCCATTCACAAGGCAAACATGAGACAGGTTCACAAAATACTTTACATGTTTATAAACTATGCAATTCAAATTCTTTCATGATTCAAAATTATATTCTTTTCGTCTTTTACATAGTATGAGTTATACTTTCTTTTTTATTCTTTACACTTTTACACAATATATTTTCTTTATAAAATTATTCAATAAAATTATATAAAAAACTATAGTCCAATTTTTTTAATTGTCTAAAGTGATGTGTATGTTATATCTGATACTTGCACATACACACGTAGCAATTTATATATTTTTGGGGTTTGCAGCTCTGTAATGTAACTAATTCAAGCTATATTGTAACCGTATTTCACAGCGAAGGGCATAACCCAGCCAAGCCGATCCAAGCTAATCAGACAGAGACAACAAAAAGTGTGAAAGCAATAATAAAATTAATAATAATCATTGATCTCAAACTGCTTTAATAAATAAATATTTATTAATTAATAATTTTCTAGCTCATAATAATAGCAGCAATAATAACAAATTCACTTATGATACTGTGTTTCCCCCATGCTATGGGGTACAGACAAAGTCAAATAAGTATCAAAGACACGTACTTGATTGCATATATATATATACCACTGAATTCCAACCCATTAAGAATTATAATCATATCTTTATGACTAACTATAATAATCCTATTTAAATAAAGCTAAAATAATATTCCAACTAAATATTTAAGAATAATAATATTAAAATTTGTTATAAGAATAAATTTATATTCTAATTTTAATTTGAAGTAAATCTTGATCTAAATTTTTATTGTATTTTAATCTTTATCTCAGGGATATCATATTACAGAAGGAACAAAACATAGGATATTGGATAACAAAGGGGAATTTTATGGAAATCCAATAATCCAAACAAAATTTAGAAAAATGCAAAATAATAATATTATTAGACTAACTATAATAATTTTGCTCTGCAATATGATAACTAAACTATAAAAAATAGTTACTTTAGGTCTTAAAGGGTTTTGAACTAATTTAAGAAAAATCTCTATAAGAATTTAAGAAATCTAATAGAATATAATTTGGATTATTAAAATACTCAGAAATCATCTCTCATGATGATAATACTAACCTTTAATACTATAAATAGAATAAAACTAATTTTATAAAGTAAATATTTAAGTAAAGTTTATTATTTTCTTTAATAAATAATTGGCATATGGATATCCAAATATAGCTCTGCTTTGGCACTTTAAAATAATAATAAGTTCTGTATTTAAATGCAAAATAACTCTAATAATAATAATAAGCGAAATATTTAGAAAAATTCAGCTTTGTGTGTATATGCGTCGTTAGCGCAAATCACATTTATATCTAATAATAATAGTAATGACTGTTATTAGTTTGAAACAAACAACAAAATTCTTAAGTTTACTATGAAATGAACATATATGACCATTAAAGATAATAACTCTTGTTCATGATTAAATACATTTGGATTTATTTAATAGTTTTTCTGAATCTATGATAATGTATGAACCAATTATCATATACATCTTGATAAAAATAATCATTTTCATAAGAATAATACACATATTGAATAGAATGATTTATTATAAGTAGGCAATAAAGTAAATACTAAATTGAATAAATCTCTGTAATGAATAATAAATGGAAATATGGAAACACAAATAATATCAAACAACACAAATTTAAATTCTATAAAAATCAATTTATTTATAAAACAGTATTTAGAATTTACAAATCAATATTTACGTTTTATTTTACAACATACAAAATATAAGTAATTTTCAATAAACGTGACTATTTAAAAATTCCAATAAAATAATTTTATAGTTACAAATTTTCCAAATACAATGAACAAATATCAGTTGGTAATCTATCTATCTATCTATCTATCTATCTATCTATCTATCTATCTATCTATCTATCTATCTATCTATCTATCTATCTATCTATCTATCTATCTATCTATCTATCTATCTATCTATCTATCTATCTATCTATCTATCTATCTATCTATCTATCTATCTATCTATTATTTTAAGTATGTCGACAGTGACTGTGAATCTAAATGTAACTAAATGAATGGTGTATCATTCTAAGAATCATTTGCATGTGAAATTATGTTTTATATAAATTTGAGATTTTGATTATTTATTTATGATAATCATTAGTTGATCATATTGTGGTTTTCTATAATTAAGAGTTATAGAATTTGGGTATGTTAAAATTTTTGACGTTTTCCTGACACTCTTGAATGTTATAATTTATACATATTATCTTTTTATACATGCATGTAGAAATAAGATTAATCAATAAATATATTACTTATTGTTAAATTTAAAAATGACTTTTTAATATGTTAACAAGATATATATATATATATATATATATATATAATTATATATATATATATATATATATATATATAATTTAAATTAAAACCTCCTATAAAAAATTAAATAAAAATGAGTTATTAGTTGTTTTATAGAATTGAAATGATTGAGTATAAAAAGAAAAAAAACTAAAATGTCACATTTTGAGTTGTATAAAAATGTCAATTAGTAGAACAATATTAACGATGTGAAATATTGAAATATATTAATACTGCAAATTATATAATCAGTAATCTGTAAATAATTCATTTTTCTTTGCTTTTGTAATTAGAGTTCTATTATATGAACTTTGCCAGCTCAGAATATTAATTCCATGGTATTTTGTTCAGAAAAAAATGATGTGATCCATGATTTTCTATATATAATAAATTAAGTGTATTATTATATTAATCAATTGAGTTATGGAGAAATGACATAAATGTTGATTAGCTTATAAAGAAAATATTTTTAAATCTTCTTAATTATAGAGGGGACTATATCCCTAGAATCTTTTTCTGATTATACTCATCAGGTGGAATTCATCATCTAATTCCTTCAATCCTAAAGTTTAAAGATTTTTTTTTATTTTAATCACATTGTGCTTATTTCGTGAAACAATTGTATTTTAAGAAATATTCTACATCATCAGCATTCACAGATAGTTACATTATATATATATATTATAATGATAGGGGAGATAGGCACTTAATGTAACTGCACTACAGGGCGCCACTAGGCATTTGAACCTAGAAAATTTATATAGTAGGCAGATACGTAAGTTAAAAAAAATTATATTAGTTGATTCCGGTCGTTAGCCCATTGTCACTAGCTCAGTGGCGATTTATATTTTATAAATTCTTATCTAAGAGTATTTTTTTTTAAAAAGGAATAAAATAAGCCACTGCCAGTAATTAACACACAAATATTTATTTACACACATATATATAAAATTTAACATTATTATTTTAGTATGTTTACTCTAGCATTTAACTACATTTTTAACTTTTATTTTAGATTTTAATTTACATTTTTATTTTTATAAGTTCGCACAGATGGATTTATAAAAGTTTGTTTTATAAATGTTGAGTATAGATCAATTACATAGATTACACGGTTAAAACATTTCAAAATAAACATAAACGATCAAAATATAAAGTCATTGATGGAAATGCAGAGGGAAATTTATAAGAAACCCAATGGTTTCATCATAAGATGCTGCATAGACACCAATAACTTAAAAGACATCCGAAATCAATACATCTTAGATACCGTAAAGTATCAGTATTTACCGAATGTCTATATATTTTTATCAAATATGAAAACCAAAAACACAATTAACCAATAACGAATCCATGCAAGCGTCTCTACCAAATTTAAATTTAATGAATTTTTATTTAGAGTGTCGAGTATGAATAGACTACATAGATTGCATTTGAAAAAAAAAATTATCTCTTATTTAACCTTAGGCCAAAAGCTCGTAGTTAAACCAATTTCAATCCATCTGATATATCAATGTATTCAATGTAATATGAATACGACAGCACAAATATAGGTTAAGAAAAGAAATTGACTCTCATCCAGATAGGAATACTACATCTATCTGATGAGAAGAGCAATAAAAAAAAACTCCATAGGAAGGAACTGCGGTCTCCATCTTATAATTCCTTCCATAGGCAAAACGGGAGTGTCCGGCATATACAGCGATTCTGCACATAGCGAATCTCATATTACATCTACTAATTACACCAATATATCCAATCCATTGACCTAATTCAACTATGGAATGAATAACCTAAGATTACCCTCCCCTAATATAGCTTCACAAATCTATATAGCCATTCACACCCGACTTAAATTTAACATTTATTAAATTAGTTTAACGAAAAACAGAAATCATAATAAAAACTTAAAGAACAAAATAAATAAATGGAAATGATTTTCCAAAAGAAATATATTAAATAAAAAGAATTAATAAAGAATTTAGTTTGGTCAGATAGGATTCTATTTCTATTTTTTAAATACTGGGAAAGTGTATATTTTAAAGTTCTTAGTGTTTTCAAATTAATATTCATTTAAGTTCATAACATGCTTACGGTTTTTGAAATGTTCATTAGTTATCCATTGCTTGCCATTTGGAATCCAGCATTAAATCCCCTGATGATCCTGTGGTCCTCAATATAGGAAAAGCGATGTTTCATTTTTCTTTTTTGTTATAACAACTGAAGGAAATGAAAGTGCATCTTTCAATCCCTTCAACTCCAACTCTCCGACTTAACACATCTCAGTTCTCTATTAAATTTTCTTCAATCACTCCTATTTATTTCCAAACTTTTTCTTTTATATGTAACTCTCAGATCCAATTGACATTACATCATCGATGATGATGTTCCTTCCATTGAGGTCCAATTTCCCAATGGATTTTTTTTCATTGGCCATTAGTTTCTATTGTTTTCCTATCTGACTGTTGCTTATACATTTAAATGCCCAAGGGCTAGTTCATTTGGACTAATTAAAATAATCATTTCCATTTTTTTCAATAGCATTAATTAATTTGTTTTGTACAAACTTAGATATATTTTTATCTTTAAATCTTGTACTTTTTTATAACAAAGTACGTTCAAATTCTTTTATTTATTAAAAAAAAATATTTTTAAAGTTTTGACTCTGTGCGAATATATATATATACGTTTAACAACTCTTTAATTTTTTTTTTAGCTTTTACATTTTTAATAAATGTATTTTTATTTGCGAACTTAGTTTTTATTTTAAATTAATGTAACGGCATATATATCATTAAAAACTAGTTAATATTTAGACATTCCCAATATTAATAACAATCACCAATTTCAAACTGTTGTCAAAGCAATATCCTTTTAACAAAAAAGGTCGAATATATGTAGGAATGGTATAATATATAGAGATGATAATATATAAATGGAAAATAATAGAATAATCCATAGTATGGTGATATTGACATTGATGATGAGTAACTAATCATTAGCCTTATATCATATAATACAAAATTGTCCATGGACTTTACTATTGTTACACAATTTTTAATTTACCACCCTTTTTTACAGTTTACAGTTTCCATTGCCCAGCAATCTTATGCAGAAATTTATATCTCCCTGCATCTCCTAGCAGTTTCTAGGAGATATAAAGTTTTGAAGAAGATTGCAGGGCAATCTAAACTGTAAACTGGAAAAAAATGTTTGTAAATAAAGCATTGTGTTCTAGGAGATATAAAATTTTGAAAAAGATTGCTGGACAATCAAAATTGTAAACTGTAAAAAAGAGTGGTAAATAAAGTATTGTTTAACAGTAATAAAGTGCATGGACAATTTAGTATTATGTGGTATACATTTGGAAATGTAATAAGAAAAAATAGTCATTAGCCATATATTGGTGAATATTTTTATGTATCAGAGAATCTCCATATGACTAATTGAATTGGTGTATAATAATTGCAAAATAATCCACAATTAAGACAGAAATCAATACAGTAATTGTAGATATAATAAAACTTTGCTGGCTCTTATTATCAGCAAGCACAAATAAGAAAATAGAATTCATCTTCTAAAAATGTCAAATATAATATCTTATTACCAACAAAAAATAGTTATAAACAACCATCCTTTTGGAGTGGATTTAAAGAAAACAACTGCAGAATCTTACTGACTTATCATCAAATCAGTGCTAAACGAGGGTCATATTATACAATGAGCAATCATCAATATATGCACATACATAAACATTAAAATACCTGAAGTATAAAATAACTAAACTATAACTATTTATAAATCAAAAGTGCTGTCATCATTATATTAATGCCAATCATCTTCAGTATTCATGCCATTTGGTATTATGTGTTTACTCATTATATATAAAGTAGTAATAATAATTATGAATAATTTAATATAAAAATGTGTGCATATTAAAACTTGCCTTTAGTATATTAACATTATCAAAATATTTCATTAATAATTGTATGTATGTCTACAAACACATCTAGATAGCATCATGAATGGAAAAAACTTTTTGGGTAGAATCAACCATGTGGAGCACATGTAAATAGAAGCAGTTACACACATTATGTAATCAAGTAATATATTTATTTGCAGAAATAATTTTAATATTACGTATTATAGATACAGAACTGGCATTAACAAATTGACATCTACCATTTTTGTACAAAAATTAAAATTTCTCTTTAAATAATTAGTACAAAAATTTGGTTCTTTTCTGTATTAATGCACAATAAAAAAAACATAAGTTTATTATTGATTATAAACATTTATGAATATTTTATTCTTATTTTTAGTGGAGCTTTTTTAATGTCTTTAAACTATTTATATATAAAATGTTTTTATTTAAGTTTTTGCTATATTGCTGGAATGATTTCACATACATTCTAAAAAAAGTAATTATAGGGGATTTAAACACAAACTTTCAAGTTCTCTTCATCTATCCACTCTATCTCTTACCACTGATGCACATGAACACAAATATAAAAAAGACAAATGATTACCAATATAATATTTTGTGCTGAACCAGTACTCATTAGTTCATCCAGATCATCATCCCCTACACAATAATTAATGATTGGTTTATATTAAGAATGCAAATCTTCAAACATTAATTGACAGACTTCAATCTACTCCATCCAGCAACACTTCAGCCATCCATACCATCGAAAATCTGCTGATGGAGCAAAAATCTCATGCTGAGGCCAATATTATTATGTCCATGTTGACCTTAAGTCACTATGCACCCTCATGTATAGGACCTTGTCCATTTAAATACACAGAAAAGGGATGGGTATGAAGCAGGATGAATCTGTAATATTTGAAATACATGCACACTTCATATACCTGGAGTTAATTGTAACTATAGGGGATTTGAACACAGCAAGCTCCCTTCAGCTATCCACTCTATCTCATCCCCATTGGAAAAATGTGGCAGACAATAGAATATATTAGAGTGCTACAATTAGGTTTGATGTAGAAGTATTCCAGAAAGAATATTTTTTTTTGCAAAAGAAGTTAAAAGGCAGTAAGGCAGAATACCAATTAAATATGAAAAAATAGATTTACATTTCTAAAGTATTTCTATGCATTTGTAAATCATTTCTATATGTGATGTAGTCATTCACAAAGGAATTTGTATAGTCATCACAAATTTATCTGTAGTTTTATTTTTTTTTAAGTTATTACTGAATGGTTACCACTTGTAATTATAGATACACATTAATACTTTCCTTTTTCTACACTTACTTCAAACATACAAATAAATGCATCTGGAAAACATAAAATGAACTTTAAGATGCATTTCTGTATGCATCAATACTCTTTAGTTAGTTCAAATGATAATATTTAAAATGTTATAATAATCTTTGTTCAGTATTTATGAAGAAATAAAACTACTATAAAGATGAATTTACAAGTTACTCATACTACAATAAAAATATTGTCAAATGTTTAAATATAAAAATAGTTGGCATTTACACATTGTGTTGTTTTGATTTACTATGATAAATATTAAACAAAAAAGATTGATGCATATGATAAGTTATGACCTGGTACAATGAATAATTTCTGGTTTAGTCAGAAATTCATTTTGGTTGTTTTTTTTTTCAGTTGTTCGTATATATAAAATAATAATAGAAGTACAAAAATTTTAAAGTGTATTTATGATACTACACATGGAAAAGAAATTCACGTGAATGTATTTAATTAAAAGCTGTATTGATCTAAATTAAGTTTAACATTCATATCTGGTATTCTAAAATGATATTATAATCTCTAACCTAATAAATTACTTGTAATAATCATTAATAAATTTTTCTTAAGACATTATTGTTCAATGAACAGTTGCAAGAAAATTTATATTTGTAAAACGATGTATACTAATCTGGGCCAACTGATGAGTGCTGGTTCAGCACGAAATACATCTTGGGGATCATTTGTCTTTTATTATATCTTTATTTATATGTATTTAAAAAGAATTGGGAAGTATGAGATGTTTATTATATCTATATACTAATTTACTTATATTCAAAACACACTAACAATAGTAACATCTTTTTTGCCCATGAAAAGTCATTTTTCTTTCTTTGAAAGTACAAATACGAAATAATTTTTATTAGCATCATCAATAGTAGTAGTAATAATAGTAGTATTACTTTATATAAATACTTTATTTTTAATTACTTCTGTTGACAGAAATAAGTATTCCCTAAGTGTTATTAATGTAAGTAATAATAGTAATATTTTTTTATGAAATTATTATTATTAATTTTACGTGAATATAAATCTTCTTATTTATTATTTCTATTGGAATTAATTATCAAAAACTAAAAACTTTATTATTATTATGATTAGTAACGTGTTGATATTATTTTAAATGCTAGTACTATCATATTAAGAAAAATATTTTTAAATTTATAGTTGTTACAACACTTTTTTTAATATATATATATATTGTTTTATATTAGTCTTGAAAAGCTGAGCATTGATTGTATGATAATCTGGATCAACTGACTAGTGCTGGTTTAGCACGAAATACCTTTATTAGTGATTATTAGTCTTTTCGACATATGCGTGATCAAGTATATCAGCAGTATGAGATAGCATAGATTGTTGAGAGTCGTATGAAAATCTGAGTTCAAATCTCCTATATATTACATATTAGAGTGCAGATATGAAAAAGCCTGTACTGTAGAAATATATATATATATATATTAGAAGAAGAATTATAATAATGAATTCCTTAATCAACATTCATTTAAAACATTATCAGTTTGAATGTATTTATGCGTCCTCTATTAGCCCACTGTAAAACTAAGATATTAAAAGTTTTATTTAAGAAAATAATTATGAAGTGTAAATTATAATAAAGTATCACGTGACTTTGTCACAGAACCTAAGCAAAAAACAAAACCTCTTATGACAATATAAGGCTTATATATCCGATTTCTGAGAAACTTCCTTATGATGCATACATAATGCATAAATTTGCATTAGAAATAAATAACCTTATTGAATAATATCAATAACAGTTTTCAAATTAACATTAATAACAATAATTACATAAAGTAAATAAAAATATTTTTAACCTACTCATTCAGAAATGTCACCCCCAACTAAATTTATAGTTTAATTAAAATACAAATTAGAAAATTTTATAGATTAAACTTTTAAACCCAAAAATATGTCCATTATTTTAAAAAGCGTAAACAATTTCTTTTGATAGAAATAATATAATCTATAGAAGGATATAACAAAACATTAAAATCAAAAATACAGAACATAAAAATTATGCAATATTATATCATATTCTCAGAATTATTAACAATAAATTTGAACTATTTTTTAAAAAGGATTAGAAACTAAAAAAAAGATATGGCTTATAATCATAAATATAAATCGCTAACGTAAATTTAAAATTAATATTTAATAATATATATATTACTTTAATGGTTAATTATTTTTTATATTTATATAATTTTTATGATTATTATTTATATTATTATTTATATATATATATATTATCATCAACCATTATCAATCCACTGCAGGATGAAGGTCTCTCCAAGTTCAATCCATCTTCTCTGATGTTTAGTTTCTCTTCTTCACATCACCCCTGCACACTTTCTTATTTCATCAATCCATCTCACATGTGATCTTTTTTTGGGTCTTTTACAATATATATATTATAGCAATGTACGTGATTAATTATGTAAATATTATTTTTATTTAGAGTGATAAATATTTTTTGTGTACATTAATATAAAAAATCCATTCCACATATTTTCAATTTTTGGTTTTTATCAGTGCATCTTTCTCCTTAGTTCAAGCCTATTATAATCATCATCAACCCAGAATTAAGACCAAAGTGTGTAAGACTTACATAGCAGTTATAATTTACTTTCATATACACTTTTTAAATATACATTTGTTTTCCATTATTTAATTTTAGATATTTTTCAAACTTCTATATGATCGCACTTTTCTGTAACATATGGACAAAGATATATCAAAAAGACAAATAATCCCCAAGATGATAATTTCACGCTAAAGAAGCAGTCATCAGCTGACCCAGATCACAATCTCTTATACATGTCTTTATTATTGGTTTAATAGATCGCAAATTATTATAGTTTGATTACAAGTGACAACTTTTTTTCACTTCCTATACCAATCATTCTATATAAATATATTATTTTCTATTATTAATTATCTATTTAAACAGCGCTTATCCCTAGCCCAAATATATACCTTAAATCTCACTTAATAAATAGTAATGTTATAAAAAAGATATCAACACCCGAATTTTCTTGCCCATGTTAACCATTGTGACAACTATTACGACAGAACTTCCGTGCAAGGACTGACTTTTATCTGCTTTTAACAAATAAATTAAAATAAAAAACCTTTTGAATATATATATATTTCAATTCATAGTCGCTAAAAAATATCATTTGTATCACGTCTCTTCATACAAGCACAGCACCATGTTACCTCATTTATTACCAGTATTTATGTTCTTCTTTTAGATTATCATTGAAAATATAAAAGTTGACTTTGAAAACAAAAAGAAATAGTATTTTAAACTTTAAATTTTGGTTTGTGGTAAGACATTTTATTTTTACTCCTATATTTGGAAAATAAAAACGTTTCTTCCTTAAAAAACAACTAGAAATAAAAGAAGCGCTGATAGTTATCCAGACATTTGAAAATTGGTGTCTCTACAGGCATTGAAATGCCTGCTTTTTTGTGTGTTTGTTTGTTTTAGTTTATATTCAGACATAATTTGTATTATTATTATTATTATTATTATTATTATTATTATTATTATTATTATTTTCATATGTCGTAGCATCGGCCGGGAGGCGAACTCACAACCGTCTGCAACCAATTACTTGCTTGCAAGGCGGCTGCGATGACCTCTCGGCTAACAATGCTTGACTTATTATTATTATTATTATTATTATTATTATTATTATAAATAATCTTTATTTATGGGTTTTTAAATATATTGAAATTATATATGTATAATGTACTATTATTTCTTCATTTACATTTTTCTGCATTTATTGTTATTAAACATACAGATAGATATTAGTCAAGCGTTGCTGGCTGAGTGTTCAGCACTGCTGCCTTACAAGCAGTTGTCCTGGATTCGTGGGTTTGCTTCCCGGCTGATGTATTAAACACACACATATTTTGGAAGATGCTTTGCGAGTGTGGAATCAAAATGAGGAATAAATATTATATGAAACAAACAAAAGTGAGTGTTTTAATACACATTCAGAACGGTTTTAACATAGAAATAATAATGGTACATTTAAATACCATTGAAATAGATGCAGACCAATAATTTGCAGCAAGTTATTGGTAAATACATAAAAAAATCTTCATAAAATTTGATATGAATATGTAAACTTGTTATTATATAAACGATATTAGAGACAGAAATGATTATTTTTTTGCATTTTATTTCTTCTATAAAATTAATACTGTAAATAATTTCCCATTGGGATAAAATTTCGTCCTTTTAAACTATGTTATATTGATTTGTCGCAATCGCATTGAGAACTAAATAGGTCCTGTAAATGCCAATGATATTTATATTTATATATTAGAAAAAAAAATCTACAAAAATACTAATGTTCTAAAACATGTAAAATGGTCAATTAAAATCAGTAGTCGCCTGCCTCAGTGGTTTTGCTGATGATGAAATGCATTTACATGTACTTTGAACGTTGGAAATAAATGAAAAAAAATTCAATTGTAAATGGGAATGTAAGGCATAATTTTATATATTCTATATTTTGTATTGTCTATTGATATTATTAAGTTTTATAATTAACCTGTTTTTGGCTACATTTTGTCTTCCAATTCTTACGTTTATAATTTAATAATTTCTCAAAATTCATTCTCATTACAGGTTTTCTTTTAACATTTGCTTATGATATGCATTGATCGTGAACAGTTTGTATACAAATTATTATTTGCTTCCTATTTGACATTACTGAATTTTCTTTCCCAAGTTATTGCACCCATTTTGTTTACCTCTCATGTCTAATAATATAAATCACAAGTGATTGACCCACCATTCAAATTTTTTTCCACTTTGGTATATATATATATATATTCGTAAAAAAAAGTTGAGATTAAAATACATTTTTAATTAAGAACTATTCTGATGTTAATACAGATTTTATTATGCGTCATATTAAATACTTTTTTGCATAAAACTTTTAAAATTTAGTTATTTATATTGCCTTGAATTTATGATTCAAATTAGTATGACTTATTTTAAATCATCCTGTCTTTTTACAGAATCTATGTATTCTCTATAATACACACACATCATTTAATTTTAAAATTTTACTTACTTCAATAATATTTACAATAACAAACCATTATAAGATGGAATAATTTATTCTAGATATGCACGAGGCCATAAACAAGATTATCCATGTTGGATACTCTTGCTGTATAGCATGAACAGTGATCATCCATGCCGTTATTTGTAAATTATTACCATAGTGTATCCATTACTGGTTTTGCATGTTAATCATTATCAGTTCAATAACATATGACACTTACAGAATGTGTTATAAATATACAACAATTTTTCTGAGAATACTCATCTTTATTTAATTGTCACAGACAATAAACAAACATTTAGATTACATAATATCAATTGTTATTGGTTGTCATAATAAATCATAAACAAATAACTTTATGCCAATTCTATGCAATTTAACACATTCATTTATGGTAAAATTAGTTAATCTACATAAGTTCAGTTAAGGTTAGGTGACGTTACAACATCCTCACTTATAAAAATAATAATGACATAAAAAATATTTATTTATATAATCCCTAATCCAATAAATGTTTTAATACAATTCAGAATTTTCTCCTGTTTATTTTGGTAATGTTATAACATATTTTTTTGTTTATTGGATTATGGATTATACAAATAAATATTTTTATGTCATTATTATTATTATAGGGGGAGTGTTGTAAAGTCACTTTATCTTAAATGGTGAAATAATATTTAAGTAATAAAATTCCCCTTACTAGAATTAAACAAGTTTTTCAATGGGTCTGATATAATTATATGTGGGGTTGTTTGGGATGCTTGTCTTGGACTGTTATGTTTACTATTTATATGAGTCTATCTCTTCATTCTAATATCTTTTTGTTGGAAGTGATAACATTTTGTTTGCATCAACAACATGGAAATTTTGTGAATAAGAACATGGAAAAAAATTGATAATTAAATAATTTAATGGCTTAAAACTCAGGAGTTTATAAGAAGATATCTGAACATTCCAGAACTGGAATCCATTTGAAAATCTTATGCTTAAGTTTCTGATATTTTTTCATTGTACTATGCCCATAAACCTATCACAAAAAATGTTAAAATAGTCTAATTTTAGATGCTAGTAAAGTGGTACAGAATATAATATATATGTTAATTAAAAATTACCTCTTGATAAATGTTCTTAGAAAAAAATAATAAAATAAAAAATTTTATTTATTTCCTTTTCTCAAATTTTTTCTCGAAGGCAATATTAGTTTTCATTATTATTTTTCTAAATTTTTATATTAATAATTTATAATAATATAGTATGTATAAATGTTACAATATATTACTCTATATATAAGGGATTTGAACTCACTTTCACCTGACCCTCAACTCTCCATGTAATCTCATATTGCTGACCCACCTGATCACACACATGTTGAAAAGATAAATAATCACCAATAAATGTATTTTATGCTAAACCAGCAATCATCAGTTGGAACAGATATCTCCACACATATATACAATAAGTGCTCAGCTTTATATTAAAAAAGCCAATCTTCATGCCTTATTGGACAGGCTTTAAACTATTCCAACCCACAACTCTTCAGCTATCATTTTATAGAAAATCTGATAATGGAAATTCAAAGCAGATTAAATGTTTTAAAATAAGTAGAAAAAAAAGCACATTGAAACATTTAATTTTACTTTTTAAATAGAATCAGTCAGAAAAGTGTGGAACGTGAATTTTATTATTTAAATATACAATTTATAAATGTTTTCTGTAATTCTCGAATATTCAGAAATCTATAAAAAGTACTATATGTAGCTCTTATTACTGAATAAATTGCCCAACTCTGATATATTGATTAGAAATTAGATGAAAAGCTGCTGCATTGGGATAAATATATTTGTTACTTCAAATAAATCTTTAAAAAAATTAACATCCTCTTTTATAGGACTGGATTTTTTGTACATAAGTCTGATTTATTAATACTGTAACAGTCAGAATCGTCTATCTCGCTAACACACTGCATAATTCAAACCCCAGACATTAAACTGAACATTCTAGGAGGGGTTGCCTTCTAGATATACTAAGTTCGAATCTAAAGTCCAAATTTCACAGCGCCACCTACATGATAACACATCTGATGCTACAACTAGTATAACCTTTTACCGGTGCCTGGTGGTCAGGGAGAAACAAAAGACTCTATACTAAGATAAGTTTGGCTGACTAATTAATGTCTATGGATTTATAAAAGAAATGCAGAAAATATATATATATATATATATATATATATATATTTATATAAAGAAATGCAGAATATATATATATATATAGACCGAGACAGTGATAGGAATCAAATAAAATAAGAGATAAAATTTAGTTTTAAATAATTTCACACAATTTATTTATATAAATATATATATAACGCCACTGTCTGCTTATATGAGACAGGGACGCATATTAAATAATTGTTGGCATTTATATTTCTGTAATGACAAAAGGTTTTAAAACAGAGTGGTATATTCTATTCCTCGGGCTAATAGCATTACGATAATGTGCTTGACAAGATAGGAACATGTGTGAAGTGCTTTGAGTAAAGAGACAAGTTTAAGACAATATTTGAAAATAAATGTTCTAAAATATTTATTGATTTCGAGAATAGTACGGACTAAAGCTTACTAAGCAAACATGGGAATGGGATCAAAGCATTTATTTGAGAATAATAATAATAGATTTGTATTGGAAGGTCAGTATTGCTGATAGTGAATTTATAAAGTTGGAGGGTGTGACTCATTTAAGTCACGGATGCTTTGTAAAATAAATATAAAATGAAACAATATTGAAGATCTGGAATAATTACAGAGGGCATCTCGCCGCTAACCCATAGGAAAGTATTTTGACGAACAGCCGAAACTTAGTGACTGTGTGACGATTGCATTTAATTCCCAGGGGTGTCATTTGGGACACCCTCTGCCTGGAAACCGCAAGTGCGGAGAGAACGGCCTTAGCCATGTAAAGAATCCTTGGAAAAATAAAACTAAGCGGTCTCAACAACCAATTCATGTACCAGCAATATGAGACTAGTGTATATAAAACATACTAAATGGGTTTTACTCGGATTAAGAGAAATGCCCAATCAAATTCCCTGAAATTCATTTAAGAGGGTCCGCACATTCTCGACGTCAATGATGAACTTTATAATGAAAGTAGAACACGGTAATTAAAATAGGAAAATGCATGCTTGCGGGTTTGAAAAGTAAGTATAGATTTATATACGCAATCATGCATTTGGGGACACATTTAAATCATTGACTTCACACATACTCTTATATTAGATTAAAATCAATAGCATGTAGATGTTAAATTATGTGATTATATTACATTAAAGAAAAGGATCACCCTCAAACGAGTGATTTGCAAGATAGTAAAATTGGAAAATTATAAATTTAAAATATGCCTTAATAGCGGCATCTTACTTTCAATAGAGGGAATAGTTCACTCGGTCAAAGACGATTCTGACACATTATCATAATAAAATAAAAGAAAGCTTTATAAATAGAAAATATTAACCCAAGGATAGAGAGCAAAATGTTGAGTATATTTAAATACATGAAAGAAATACATAATGAAGTTGTGAAATATAAGAACACAATGTTAAATAGCTATAGCATGTTAGTTAGGAATCACAAGAGCTCTTGGGTTAATTTGGGTTACCTCTGGAAACGCATTTGCAGGTAGATGTTCAGCAGGTTTTATAATTCAGCAGCAAAATCTGGAATGTTCATATTTTGGTAGCGGCAGCAGCAGTTCCAGGGTCCATGTGATAACTTCTGATGGTATGGAGCAGCGGCTGGCTATTCCGAGGGGACATAGCCATCTTAACACCTCTACTCGGACATGTCAAGGTTAGCAAATTATTAGAATCTTAGAACAACTCAGAAACCTTTAGACAACTCAGAATTCTTTAAAAGCTTAGAATGGAGAACAAAAGAAAAACTTCCTTTTATAGTAAAATTTAACAATAGACTTGCCCTGGAGCGTACAAAATTATTGGACTTATCTGCTGTAATTAAATCTATCCGAATGTCTAAAGGAATTCAACATTAATTAATTTCTTTTGTTAACTTCCCTGTCGACATTCGAATTACAAACTAGATATAATTAAAATTACTGCTACTAATTAAAAAAAACTTAAGTGGACAGCTGTTGTTTTTAGATAAACTTATATAATTAAACTATTGTCCCTCATTTATTTTATTAGAAATATTTGGGATGATTTTATTAAATAAAACGAAAATTATTTTATTTTAAATTGTAATATTTGAATCTATCTACTAAACGAATATTTACTAAATGAATTTTATTTTAAATCAAAATATATTATGACGGTAATATATTTGTAAATAGATCCAAACAAAATAACTAACAATTTATAATTTTGATATGTTTTAAAATGGATATCATAGTGTGTGCGCAATTACGACTTATATAACTTACTTTTTAATAAATGTAAATTATGTGAACAAATACATAATTCATAATATTTTATTTTATTTGGGAATAAGTTATATATATAATACGAGCATTGTGCTCCTGGTTTAAAATTAGGCGGGATTTTCGGTATATACATGTATTGCAGACACACTACGATAGATTGGGGTTCAAACTAAGGTATGAGGGTAGGAAGTAGGTGAGAAAAAGTGAAACGAAGATCTGCAAAGCAGACCTTACTGTTTCAATACATATGAATATATTTTGTATGTGATCCCTGCTTTTGTGATGACATTGTATCTTCTCTGATCATTAATGATTTTTCAAAACTTTACATTATTATTTTTTTTAAATTACTGGATATAATATCAACTGAATTATACAAATATTTTGGAGAATTAGCTATCAGAAATGCATATTGAATAATTTATGTGATTATTTTATCAACAATGTATTTATTAAAGAGGTTTCCAATAATAAATATTTTTCTATATTACATGCCAATGCAACACTAATCAAACTCGTATTTTTAAAACACATTATAAGAGTAAGAATTATCTAGGCTTGACATATTACAATACACTAGTGCGCAATATCAATTTGTAACTCAGTGAATTACACAAAGAAATAAAATTAGTGAAGTCATACTATAATTAGCAATAACAATAATAAATAATTGAATGTGTCATAGCTGATGTGCTCACGTGATATCCAAATATCAGATGTGACAAAGCAAGGTCATGTTTTCATGATCTCAAGACTCTACTATTTTATAGTTGTACTAAATCACTGAGGGTATTGAGTATTTTATAATGTAAAGAATATGATTAGTAATTGAGTGATTTTATTGTAATTAAGATTTATTTATACCTTGATTATTATGACATGTGAATTTATTTTTTATTTTATTTTTCATATCAGTAACAATCATTAATTGAAACAATATATTTTATTTGTTGAACATTTATATTTATTTATTTTTATTATTTATGTCTATGTGGTGAAATAATAGTACTCGATTTAGACATTAATTTATTATTGGGTTACAAATAAATGAAGTCAGATGTCACATGACCTAATTTAAACAAGCTTGTAGCAGGAGGCAGTCTGGAATTGAGGATATACTGCAAAGCTTGTTAAGAGCTTATTTGCAAGCTCTTTATAAAAAATTATTATTGGGTATATTTATTTTTATGATTTTTTAAATGTTATGTTTATTTTTAAAATAATAAAAATATATAGTAATTTATTATTCATGTTATTTGTATAATTTCACACATTATCTTATTAACCTATAATTGTTTTTTATACTTTCACCATGCCATCATTTTAACTGTGTATTGAAAAGGATTTCTAAAGTTAAAGTAGTTCTTATTCTTTAAAGGAAGATTGCCCCATAAAATTCTGTTCATTGCAGCAGAAGCAAAGTAAAAATACCATTATACAGAGATTTTCAGACTAATTGCAAACAATAGGTGATGAACAAGAGCTATGTTCTGTACTTAACTCATCAATCTCAAATAAGGGTGTTGAGTGAAAGGGTAATAATTATATTTAATTAACTACAATAACAATTTATAGCCATTATCAATTACATAAAATGGTTTGTCTTAATGGGTATCTCAATATAGATGTTAAAAACCACTAACAAATCACCCATTTCTGTTAATATATATGACATCAAGAAATGTATAAAAGAATTATATATATATATGTGTGTGTGTTTGTGTGTGCTAGAAAACTCATTTATACATTTCTCGATGTCATCTCTCATTTTAATAAAAGTTGTATCATTTCTTTTTATTGAAGAAATGTTTTCTACCAATACTGAGATGTGGTGTTTTACTTTTGAGACTTATATTTTATTTTTTCTTGTTATTTTGAAGTCATATTTTATTAAATCATTACTGATTCTGTTTTTTAATTTTTCAAAATTCTAAATATTTCGTTTCTGCTAATGGATTAATTTTATATATATTCATATTCCTTCTTTTATTCATCCTTTGTCTTGTTTTTGAAAATTTATTTGTGAATTGTTGCTTGTTTCACCAGTTACGTTGTTGTAGTTCTTAACAGTGTAATTATTTTTGTATTGATTTTGTTCAAATCTGATTTACATTTTAAACCAATTTTCATGTTTTAATTTAAATCAACTGAAATGTTTCTAAAGGTTACAAATATTAATTATGAATTCCATTTTTCTTAATAATTTTCTTCTCTCTAGTTTTGAATTAACATGTATTTTACATTTCACTAATTTATTAAGAATTTTACAACAGTGAAATGCATATTTTGTGTTAGTCAAAATATTATCCAATTGAAGTGTAATATCATTTGTATACTTCCATATTCATTTTCTATTTAACATTTTTAAAGATACAAATCAATAATGCACAGTTTCCTTTTTCTATAAATTCCACAATATTGTATCTGTAATCCCATAAACAATTTTATTAACAACATTTTCCACTTTAAATTGGTTTACTAATTCTATATTAAATTCTCCCATGACAGCTTGAAATTACTGTTTGATCAACAAAACCCTTTTATACATTTACATAGAGAACATCTACTTCTTCATCACAATGAAAACTTGTTAAGGTATAAACCTGAATTTTTACAGTTGGTGTCTTTCATTAGATTGGATAATTGATTACTCTTATGATTCTGTCTGATATACCATTAATTTTACAAAGTTGGTCTTTCACTTTTTACTTATAATAAACCCCATATTACTTATGATTCCAATGATTGTGCCTTTGCAGTAAAATGTGTGCCAACTTTTTGAAGCACTTCATCTTTTGATCTAACTTTGCAAAATCCATCAATGTCCCATTTAATATTAGACAGTTTTTCTTCTGATTCATACGGTTTTCCTTAAGTTGAATGGGATCTGTAATTGTAAATATCTAGCAAGAATGTCACCATCTAGCAGCAGTCTTAGCATTCAATCAGAGAATTCTTAGCTTGCTTTATCTGGCTTCATCTGCTGCCTTCACTAATGACTTTGCAGTCTTCTAGAAATAATAGTCATAATTTAGTTTTGCCTGCCATAATGTGAATAATCTCTTTAAAAATATATATTGCATATTTTTTCAGATATATTTATATACATTCCATTTTAAGTGTAATAATGCTAAAGACTAAATGGGTTTGTAAATCATTATTAAAAGCCAGTCAACACTTGGACAATCCCAATATGTATAACAATTAACAATTTTAAACTGTTGTCAAGGCAATCTGTTTTAAAAACAATAAGGGATTCCATCATTATTGTTAAAAGAAGATTGCCTTGACAACAATTTGAAATTGTTGATTGTTATTGATATTTCTAAGTGTTATATATATATATATATCATTTTACTTTAAAAAAAAACAATAAAAATATTTAAAAAATAAAAAGATAAAAAATGTATATATATATTTTTTTTTATTTTAATAGTTACAAATTAACATTACAATAGCAACCATATTTGTAATTAAAATTGGCAACAAAATGAAAACCTATAATTAATTATAAATATTATATTCTGTATAAGTGTTTTTGTAATCCTAATTGGTGCTTCTCCTGGAATTAAATAGAATCTGTTCAATGCCAGAGATTTTTAACTCTTTAATTTTTGGATCTTCATTAGTTCCAGTAATTTTCCCTTCAAACCTTAAATATATATATATAATTTTAAATTTTTTTAATTTTTCATTAACACACCCATTATTCAACCTTTATTATGTTGCATGTAGTTACCAAACTATCTTTTATCATTTTATACATATACTCATCAATATATTCTCACAAGAAGACAGAGATTAATATGGAATTGCTGTATCTCAGCTATCTACATTCTGTTTTATGTTTAATTGATTTTTTAAACCACTGTGTCTATGTCAAGAAATAATAATTGGATAACTAATTAATAAGTTTAAGATTAAATGTATTTTACATAAGTTAAACTGATGTTTGTATATAATTTAAAAATAGATCAGAAAGTAAAAGACAAAAATGGAATATTTTGTCCATTACAATAAATACTTTTTTTTTTAAGTTTTAGAAGGCACTTTATTCAATGAAGTATATATATCTACAGATATTTCTGTTTAAGGATATATATATATATATATACACTCACAATATATATATTTCAATTATATATATATATATATATATATATATATATATATATATCAATTTAAATGAAAAAATAATACAAAACTAATTAAAGATTATTACAATAAATATTTTCAATAGCATTCAATCAATTATACTATTATTAAAGACATTCACAATAAAATAGGAAACAGAAAATACACTTCACTAGAGATTAGAGCATTGATGGACAAGCGACAAAATGGCTGCGAAAATATCTGATGGGGTAGTATTTATATCTCTTTGTTTTATTGTGTCTAATTTGTTTTTAAAAGTATTACAATTTTTTGCATTATTATTGTAAAGATAAATGCTCTTTGAGTACCCATAATTCACATAGTATAAATGTTATACTTTTTTATTTCTGTGAAGCAGTCGAAAAAGACTATTATTGAATTTATAGTGGCATTCTTTTTCTGAAATTTTTGTAATATAAGATCGAGTGTATTGTAGGCTACTCCACAAAGAGAATACATGGTTTTGTTTCACTTCTGTTCTGTGGAAGCAACTCATATATAATGTCAATGTTTTAAAAGTAAACTTCATGTTTTTATTGGAATTGTTAAAATGATTTTATATATCAGAGAATCAAGATGTTCTGTGGAAAAAATATTAAAGGAGTATCAATTATCAGATTAAAAATAATGTAAATAGTCAATTTAATACAGCTTCTGTATTCTTTGACCATGAAAAAACTTGTAATTATAGGTTTACATTTAATATTAATGAAATAAAAATATTAATGGAAGAAATCATAAAAAGAGGAAAATTAAAGAGGCAATTTTAATAGATAAATATAAAGATAATGTTATTAATAGGCAAGTTGCAAATACGACCATACACAGCTAATGGAAATTTACCTAACATTAAAAATTTGAAATTCAGTTAAAGCTGATGAGGTTTACTACATAACTGCTACTAAAGAATTTAAAAAATATAATTTTATTTTATTTTACCGTTGGATTGTTTGTTTATATATTATATATAATATTTTTTATAGCGGGTATTATATATATATATATATATATATAGCGGGTATTATATATATATATATATATATATTGTAATGATATATAAATATGCCGTTACATTAATTTAAAATAAAAACTAAGTTCGCAAATAAAAATAAATTTATTAAAAATCTAAAAGCTAAAAAAAAAAAAAATTAAAGAGTTGTTAAACGTATATAATATATTCGCACAGATGCAAACTTTAAAAAAATTTTTTTTGAATAAATAAAAGTATTTGAAAGTACTTTGTTATAAAAAAGTACAAGATTTAAAGATAAAATATTTTCGTAAAAAGATTTACATATTTTGTAAATGGAAATGATTGTTTATGAATTAATTGGAAAACAAACTAGCCCTCGGGACTCTTATAGAAAAAGTCAGTTAAAAGATATAGATAAGAGAATGAAAAGAATTAGCTTGTCCAATATAGAAGCAGCAATAAAGGCCCGTACCATAACGAAAAAATGGAACAGTGACATCTTTTTTTCATTGAATCCAGAGAACCATTATAAAAGAAAAACAATTAAAAATTAAAACAGTTTCCTGACAGTTCCAATTTGATTTTGTGAGAAGAACAATAAGACGCACTTGTCATTCTCTCTCACTTATTTTAAAAATGAAATGACTGTGATATCAGAATGGAACCAGCTATGGCTACCTCCAGAATATCAGACCGGTCTTCCATGAAAGTCTTCATGGGAATTGGCACCAAAAACCATGACTCTTCTACTGTAAGCTATTGAACTGAACAATTTCAAAATTTAAAAATAATTAAAAACTTGCGTTCAAACTTTTAAGATTCAGCTAACCTAAATTTTAAAAAATGAACTCTTATCTGATTTTCAAATTGACAATTAATGTTTAAATTATATATATCTGACTTATGTTTCAAATTAATTATAAATGTTTAATTTTTACATACTTGTTTGCTAAAAAAAAATCATTTCCATTTTTTTTTTATTTGTATTAATATTTATTGTTTAAAATTTAAATGCATTAAATTTAAGTTGGGCATAGACGCTTGCATAGATTTGTTCATGTTTAATTACATTTTTGTTTTCATATATGATTAAAATATATAGACATTTGGTAAATAATGATATCTTATGTTGAATATCTACAATGTATTTATTCAGATGTCTTGTTAGTTATTGGTGTCAATGTGGCATCTTATGATGAATGTCATTGGGTTTCTAGTGAATTCCCTCTGCAATTACATTAATAACTTTATATTTTGATCATGTATGTTTATGTTGAAATGTTTTTGAGCGTGTAATCTGCATAGTCAATCTATGCTCAACATTAAACAAAAACTTTTATAAAATTCTTCTGTGCAAATTTAAATAAATGTTAAATTTAAGTTGGGCATTAATGGCTATATAGATTTGTAAACATATATATAGTTTAAGGGAGGGTAATCTTAGGTTATTTGTTTCATAGTTAAATTGCATCAATGGATTATATTTGTTGATGTAATTAGTAAATGTAGCATGAGATCTGCTATGGGCAGGATTGCATATATATGCCACACACTATATTTTTGCCTATGGAATTGGATAATAAGATGGAAGATGTGGTCCATTCCTATGGAGTTTTTTGTTTATTGTTCTACTTGCCAACAGATGTAGTATTCCTGTTTGGTTGAGAGACAATGTCTTCTCTAACTCTACTTACTGTTCAGATGTACATTCCTGACATTATAGTATTATGTGCTATTGTATTCATGCTGCATTGAATACATTGATATATCAGATGGATTGATGTTGGTTTCGCTGCAAACTTTTGGCCTAAGGTTAAATAAGGGATAGAACATTTTCTTTTCAAATACAATCTATGTAGTCTATTCATACTCAACGATCTTAATAAAAATATTAAATTCATTCATACTCAACAATCTTAAAATAATAATTTAAATTAAAAATTAATATAAAAATCTAAATAATAATAGTTATTCCTCAAATTTAAAATGATTATATATGTGCATAAATAAATATTGTTTGTGTATTAATTACTGGCAGTGGATTTTATTTTTTTTTATATTTAAGATATAAATTAAAGATATAGATTATTATCTCTGCGTCTTCACTGATCTAGTGACAATGGGCTAACGGTCTAAATATAAAATAAAGTGGGATCTTAACAGCACGTATCTGCCTACTTTATAAATTTTTCTAGGTTCAAATACCTAGATGGCGCCCTTGTAGTGCAGATTATGGTAAGATTCGATCTTCACTTTCTTTTGGATCGTTATAATATATATATATAATGTCCATTAATTAAAACAAAATTGTAATTATAATAAATTTAACAGAGGATTGTTTATAATAGTTTATTACTGTTAAATTTATTATTTTTATTATAAATATATATATATATATATATATATATGAAAAAAACATAGATTATAATATTTTTTTCTATCTTTCTGGTAATATTTTAAATGCTGCTTTCCAATTAAATCATTTAAAAAGTAGAGTACAGTTTTGGCCTATTTTGTAAAAAAAATTTAAAATAAAAATATTTAAATAATATTTTTAAAAATGTTAACTTCTTTGATTGAATGCAATTTTGGAAGTTTTTTTCAATCCAAAGACATATTAATATTGCTGTTTATGAATAACTTAAATCTTGTAAATTTTTGTAATTAAATTATTATCAGTTATTTTGAATACAACCTTTCTCAAATTCATTTATAGTTAGAAAATTTTTAATTTTATTTTATGAATATTCAAAATTTTTTTAAAAGAATGAAAACAGGACTGTTTACTCATTTATTTATCAATATTATTTTATTAATATTATTATTACAATGTAATTAATTCCTATTTGATTATTTTAAAAATCAATAACATCAAAGATTTATATTCAGACAAACTATAACAATTTTTCAATAATATCATTGTTTTACATTTAATGTAATACATATGATTTCAATAAATTAGAGAGTGGGGATTATTACCATGCAAATAAGAATATATATCCATAATAATAGTGTTGATCTAATGATTAGCTGCTTTCTTCTAATAAACAATATTAGACTTTTTGTCTTGAGTTTAAATTGCACAAAAAGGAGATTCTCTTTTGCTTGTAACTTTGGTTATCATATAGGTTTAAATTTAAATGGATAGTTTTATAAATATGAGAAATTAGAAGAATTATACCTTTTATTGACATCTTATTAATAATAGTTTATCCATATTTTGTTTAAATCATAATAATTCCCTGAAAACTTTAATCTAACATATTATCTCCAAGAATGGTAAATAACTATTGATATAATGTCAAATGATGTATTTTATTTAACTTTCAGAATTATTATGAATATTATCATTTAAGTACAGCATTTAACTTTTGTAAAATATTTTACCTTTATATCTGGTAGTTAAGTGAATGTTATGTTTTTATTTCAATGAATTTCATATATTTACTGAGCATAGATCCAGTCAGAAATGAAAGAGAATAAATCATATTAAAAATAGATTGGTAACCTGATGTCTGCTTTACCCTAATAAAAATAAGTAGTTATTATTTTATATTTTCACTGAAGATATGATATACATATTATAAGACTAGGAATGGCATAGGCATATCATATGAAACAAGCACATACTAAAAATATAAATAGTTGTCTTTTAATCTTTGCAATTTAGTTAGATAGTTAACACGTCTCCTTTTTTCTTTTCTTTTTTTGAATATTGGAATAATTGTGTTTTAAACTTGCACATTTTCTAGTCATCCTAATTGGAAGAATGTTAAGTTAAATATAGTTAAAACTGTTATTCCCTCACTAATACAATATGGGGATATATAATAGAAACTGTATCAAATTTTCGTTGTTGATTGTCTAATTATCAGCAGCAAATTATGAATCTCTTTTCTTAATATTTGACAATATTCTTTCTTCTATTTTTAATTATTTTTATTATGATATTTATATATATGTGGGTGTTAGAATAAATATTTTATGAATTTATTATAATTTAAACAAAATAAAATGTAGACCTATTTCCATGTAAATAAATAAAGATATCTGTATCAGTAGTATTGTACTAAGGCTAATTTGCTTTCTTATAGTCCTAAATAATAGATTTTTTGACTTGAGTTTAATTAAAAGTAAAGAATGTTTAAATCAAAACTACTATAAGGATTTAAACTCAGACAACTATTTTTATAAACATGAGTTTAAACCCTTATAATACTTTTAGTTTAGACATTCTTTACTTGTAATTAAATTTAAGTAAAAAAAATTATTCTTGAATACTATTAGAAAGCAGTTTAGCCTTAGTGCAACACTACTGTTATAGATATCTATTTATTTACATGGAAATAGTTCTACATTTTTCTTTGTTTAAATCATAATAAATTCCTAAAATATTTATTTAACAACCACATATATATTACCTTGGCAATAGTTTGAAATTGTTGATTGTTATTGTCTAAGTGTTGACTGGTATTTAATGATATATATATATGTAATAATAAATAACATTTTAGTAATGAATAAATATAATGATGTGGAAATTTTACAAAATCTATTTAAATAATAATTGACCTGCCCTCTAGCTGCCAAGTTCAATAACTTTTTACAATAAGAGAATGGACCCACCTCTTCATGTCTTTTAGATGTTTTTATGTGCAGCATCCAGAACAATAACAGCTAGAGTACCAATTTAAATCAGTCTCTGTATCTTTTAATGTAAATTGATCTTCAAATAACTGATATTAAATGTATAGAGTGGAGATATTTCACTCACTTCTTAAAACTCTATAATAAATTAACACATGTTATATATGTAATGACAAATAATATTTTAGTAATGAATAATTTATTATAGAGTTTTAAAAAGTGAGTGAATGATATCCACTCTATAATTTAATATCAGTTATTTAAAGATCAATTTACAGTAAAAGATCCAGAGACTGCACTCCATTGACACTCTTCTGATCCAGAGATTTCACAATATTATCCTCACACTCCTAAATCACTTCCCTGCCAATCTTGTGCATATCATTATCACCTCCACCAACACTCCTCCTCCCAGTGGCAGGCTTGGGTCATAGACTTCACTCATTGCCAACATCCTACAAAAGGCTGGCTTTGTTATACCATCCAACAACAGCAAACTAAAGTATTGGGAGGTTTTCAATCAGACTGCAGATTTCTCTATTGTGTCCCCTACATTCCTCAAACTTACCAATGCTCAATAAATCTAAAAATTCAAAAGATGGTCCCTTGAGGAAAAATTCCTCGATTTCCTTCTCAAAATCAATCTTCACTCCTTTCCCACAAATCAATTTTTGGTCAACCGTAGGGGTTTCACCAAGATCTCTCCCATATGCCAGCTCTGTAAAACTGACAATGAAACCCTCCAGCACTTCCTATTTAAATGCCCTTTTCTGCTTGGCATGAGAAATGTCATCAACTCCTGCATTTCCTTGCACAGGAATACCATCTTCAACCTCCAAGAATCCATTGAAACAGGAGACTATGCAGCTATTAGACTCAGATTTTCTCATCTATGCTCTCTGGTTGCTCCAATGTGCCATTATCCTTGACCAAAGAGTACATTCAGTCAATCAAAAGCTCTTGGACCTAATTCGTGCTCTCAAAACCTGAGATACCAAACTAGCCCCACCTCCACTTCTCATAGACACTTGGGCAATCCTCCAACTCCCATCCTTTCAGCCTCTGTCACATGACTCAATCCCGAAGTCATGCATTTTTGACCAGCCTGGACTACACACCATTTCCCCTCTCCACTTTCCATTCCCTTTTTACATGTATCCTTCCCCTCTTACCATGTTGCTCCTGTAGTTTCATTTATTTTACTGTACCTGTTTTTGTTTTTTTGATGAATAAACATTTCATCACTGAAGAAAAAAAATGATACAGAGACTGATTTAAATTGGCACTCTAGCTGTTATTGTTCTGGATGGCTGTACATAAAAACATCTAAAAGACATTAAGAGGTGGGTCCATTCTCTTTTTGTAGAAAGTTATCGAACTTGGCGCTAGAGGGCAGTTCAATTATTATTGAAATAGATTTGGTAAAATTTTCACATCATTATATTTATATAATAACAGAATAATTAAAAATAGACAAAAGAAAGTTAAATAAAATACATTAATCATTTCAGAGTTTAAAATTTTTCTTCAACACATTTTTCTTTCAAGGTAAACAAAAGTTGCAAAAACTTTTAGATTAATTTTATTTTGAAAATGTACTTATGAGCTACTTTATAAATATATGGAATGAAAGTTATAAAAATGTAGAACATCTTATATAAGTTATTTTTCAATAAAAATTCTAGTATTAATTCTTTATAGATTTCTAACTATTACTAAATTCTTCATTTCAACTTCACCTGAGTTTTTTTTTTTTGTGCTAAAGTATTGTGTTTGAAAAATATTCTATATTTGTTTTTTTCTATAAATAAATTTTCATAGTTGATTTTAATACATTGTACAGGCTTAAACCTGCATTTATATATGCAATATATATGGGACTTGAACTCAGACTTTCATACGACCCACTACTCTCAGTGCCATCTCATATTTCTGACCCACCTGATCACACACATGTTGAAAAGATAAATAATCACCAATATACATATTTCATGCTAAACCAGCAATCATCAGTTGGTCTAGATTACGATTGGCTATCTTAATATAAAACTGAGTGCTGATTATATGTGTGTGAGGATAGTAATCTAGACCAACTGATGATTGCTGGTTTAGCATGAAATACCTATATTGGTGATTATTTATCTTTTCAACATCTCTGTGATCAGGTGGGTCAGCAATATGAGATGGCACTGAGAATAGTGGGTCGTGTGATAGTTATTTTTACTAATTGATTCTTTTATCAATTATTTGATATATCTTTATCTTTGTAGAAATTTGTTTAATATTCTTTCCTATTTAATTAATTATTCTAAGAGGGTTTAGCAAAAATATATACATTTAAAAATTATTAAAATATATAACACTTTTCTTCTTTCCTTTTGAATAAAATTATCCTTTTATATGAAAATAAATATAAAATGTATATATAATATTGATAATTTTCATTTTACTCAGCATTCTATAAAATTTTTGATGAACATTCAACTAATGTTTGATGGAGTTGCACTTGGAAAAATTATCAAAAATTTTATAGAGGACATAACTAAAATTAATGCAATTATATATATATATATATATATATATATATATATATATAAAGAGCCTGCTGATAGCTCTAAACAAGCTTTTTTTTTTTTTTTTAGCAGGCTCTTTATATATTACATATTGGTAATACAAGCTATATAGGTCATGTAATATATGACTGATTTTTACTAATATATATATATATATATATATATATTCTAATATTGTCATGGATAAATGAATTCATAGTATTATTTTCAGAAGCTTCCACATAATAAAAATATAATAACTAAATAGTTGACGTTTCGGTACAATTATTTTCTTCAGAGCTTCTTCTTTCTCAAATCATGATTTGAGAAAGAAAATGTTCCAAGGAAAATACTTGTTATTGTACTGAAACATCAGCTATTTAGTTATTATGTTTTTATTACATGAAAGCTAACAAAATAATATATATAAAGTTTTATGTCATTTTATTTAAAAGTTGATTATCATAACCTAAATAATGATAATAGGCATAATTGTTTGATATATATCAAAATCTCACTATTATATATCTGAATAACTACAGAATTACTTACTTTCCTTTGATATTTTTATTGAATAGTGGAAAATGCGCCTTCATATCACCATACATTCTTGCTATGTTTTCATTATTAGGACAAGGAATGGTAGTACGAGAAGTGACAAAATCTGGACATTCTTTGACAGAAAATGCTTTTTTGATGGATATTATAAAAGCTTTCATACCTATGATAATATATAGTTAAAGTAATTATACCAATCAAAGTTTAAACAGTACTACTAATAAAATTACCTCTAGGAAACTTATTAACATTGACATTACACTAAGAGGGCAATCATTAATCTCTCTATTACCATTCTTTTGTACTTCCAATGTCTCTGTGAGTTCAATTTTATTATTCTGATGCAGTGTACAACACTCAATTATTTTAAAAAGAAATACAAGACAATAACTAAACATATTTTAATATAAAGATAATCATAATGCACTCTTAGATTGTTAAACATTCAAACATTGCAGTATATTTTTACAGCAGCAATGTTTCATCTCATAGCCAACACAATTTTTGCATTCATAGCAATGTTTGATGAGTCATAATTTTAAACACCAAATAAAGAACACTTTTAGGCAGTTAAATATTCAAGCACTATGGTGACTTGATTTAAAAAGTGGGTCACAATATTAAATTGGTCAGTCAGAAAATGAAGTGCTATTAAGATCATTATCTTTAAAAAACATTGGGAGTATATTTAAAAATAAATCATGTTTGTTTTTATTGATGGCTTGCATTTTGCTCCTATTTTATATATCGTCATAATCAATAGTATTTTGTCAAATAGACAAGTTCAGAGAGTAATAAAATCATCAATTCATCCATTTTTCCATTCCATTCTCTTCCTTGCCCAGCTTTTCAATTCTATGTAACTTTTCCTATTTCTTATATCATCCATCAATGTCAATCACATCCATCCTTTCTTCTTATTTCCACTCACCATTCACTCCAAAATATCTTTGATTAAATTACAATTTCTTTTTAACATACATTTTCTATTTATATTTTTAAATACCACACACACACACACACACACACACACATATATATATATATATATATATTACTTAATTAATTTTTTTATTATTTGAAGTACAAGTGTCACATTTCCTACTCTCATATCCTTGAACAGCATTCACTTTAGAAAAATAGTTTTGATAATTATTAATTACGTATTAGTTAAGAAATTATGAGATCATTTCTAGATTAGACATAATCTTTCAACACGTATATTGAGAAAATTGTTTGGTATATCTAAATTAATAATAATTAACATAACTTCAAAAAAATTATTGACTCATTATTACTGTATTATTATTATTATTATTATTATTATTATTATTATTATTATTATTATTATTATTATTATTATTATTATTATTATTATTATTATTATTATTATTATTATTATTATTATTATTATTATTATTATTATTATTATTATTATTATTATTGTTATTATTAAAATAACATTAACATTATAGACATAGCTACATTATAAAGCTAAATTCAAGATGCCTCCCCCCCCCCCCTATATATTTTTTGTAGCATTTTAAAAAACTTGTGGCAGTTTTAAAAATTGCAGTTTCATATTTAGTTATAAACACATGCACACATATGTAGTTAGTTTTTAAAAGAACAATACATTGATAAATATAGTAATATTGTCAACATATGAATAAATAAATTAAAATACAATCAGTAAAACACTACTTATATTTTTGCATATATAATATTAAAACTACACTCAATAGCGACATTAATTTTTAATGTAATAATTGAATATGTATGTGCATGCACAGATGTTTATATTTCTTTGACATATTTAAACTTAAAGAAATATTATCATAAAATATTTAGGTAAAGTTATTATTTGCAATGATATACAATTTGTGGTGAGAACAGTTGTTAATATAAAATGATTTAATTTAATATCTGTAATGTAAGTACTTATTTTAACATTAAAATGTTTATTTCAATTTTTATTAAAAATTGTAATATTTTATCTAAAATATATTTTAAAATGTTATTTATAATTTTGAAATAGTTTCATTATAATTGGTGATATAACTACTTCAAAACTTCAAAATATCTGCCAGTATATCAGTTATTAACAGTGCTCAGATCTGACCAACACTATGGCAACAGGATCAAGATTTAACATAAAAAAGCTAAAAGAATAGAAAAATTTAGGTGAAGATGATGATAGAACTACTCAAAAAACTACTTAACCAAGAAGAATCTTTCTTTTTTATTGCTTGCTATTTACAAAAAAAAAACCTGCACAAAGCCTGAGTTTAAATTTAGCAATCTTGGCATTATGAAGTGCAAGGATGGATGGGTAGACTTTACAGTAATTTACCTTGTTTGGCAAAAATGCATGTCTCTTTTAATAGTCAAAACATCTGAATATATTCATCTTAGAATGGCTAAACAAAAATAATATTTATTAGAATAAAAATTTTACAAGTACTTCAGACTGCTATTTTTTAAGTTATTTTAAATACTATGACTTCAAAAGTAACCTGCTACTGTGTTTACTCCAGTTGGTTTAAAAGTTGTGAAATAAACACCTGCATACTAGATAATTATTGCTAAACCAAATTTTAATCTAATGGACTTTCTATTTGTAAATATTTTTAATGAAATTCTACAGCTAATAAATTTTACTTCTACACCTCCAGAAATTAAGTAAGAAACTTGTGTGAATTTCTTGCATTTTTAATTTTTTTTACCTTTAATAGATTTTACTTAAAGATAAAAATTTCATCATCATTTATTGCTCCATAAGGGTTAATTCTTTGTCCTCTGTGATTTTACAATTAAAAATTTCTGAGATTTTGGTCATTGATAAAACATATTAGAAGACCTCACCAGGATTTAAAAATATTGGAACTTGTAAAAAGACTTTAAGCGAATGTTGAAATTACAAGAACTATATGTTTATTTTTTGTTATACGTATTTGTTTTGTTCAATAAAATTTCTCACTAGAAGAAAACAAAAATAACATGATTATACAGATAGAATATTATATTTTATTATTATAATTTTAGCATTGATAACTTAGGTGTGTATTCAATGTATTTTGAAGACAGATTGATAACTAATAGTAATTATTATTATGCATAATTCAAATATAATATATATTTTGTATGTTTTATTGATCTCTGAATTTAATTCTGTGCTTTTATAATTAAATTGTATAATATATCTGAATCACATGTATAAATGAATATATTTATATATAGATGAAAGATTTTATAAGAAATCCTCTTTGTTTATCAATATAGGTTCATTAAGGTTTACATGAAAAATATTTTGTGTAATGAATTATGTTTGCAACAATAAGACTTACAGAAATAATATTGTTGTTTAGTAGAGAAGATTCCTAACACTACGTGTTATAGTCTTTTCTTTACAAATATTGGCTTAGATAAGTATGTAACATAACTGTCATAAGTACATATCTAAGTTCAATAAGATACTGCTGCATTTTTAGAAAATTATATTAGAGTAAATGGTCTCTATATTTTAAGGAATAACTACGTTTATATCATCCACATATGCAGAGGAAAAATCGATTAAACTGTTTTACTTAGAGATCTAATAAAACATTGTCTCACATTGTTTATTAATGATTGTCAATATTTAAGTTTCTTTTATATTTTGCTTAATAACTTATTTCAATAACTTGTTTTGTCCTACAACACATATTGAGATATACCTGTACAGTTATTAATATAAAGGAAATTGAGATCAAGCTTACCTAGATAACATCACAAGAAATTATTTATTATTGTATTTTAGCAACGTTTTTTTTGCTTATATACAGTGCTGTTTAAAATTGTTGTTGGTTGTTTATACTTTATATGAAATTTTAACTTCATTATTTATATATGCTAGCATGCCTGGTAAAGTGAGTTATTTTTTTTTAAACAGTTGCTTTGGTGCACCTTTGGTGCCAACCACCACAATCATGACTGTATTATTTTGTTTGGATGCTATTAGCATTTTTGTTTATAACATTGTTATTTGCAATGTATCCAGTCTTCTTTATTTTCCTATTTCTGTTATCATGTCACTAGTTTATATTTTGTAGACTTAGTGGCTAATTAGATCTTTATAAATAATTTCCAGTCATTGTGAATAATGGTAAACAAAAATGGACATCTGGACAGGCAAATAAATAATAGAGATACTTTTTTGCAAATATTAAAAGCAGTTGAGGTTAGTGAAGAAGAGAATTAAACATTCCATGGAGATCACTTAATATTTGTTATTGTCAAGTATTTTGTTTCAGAGATACATATGTATTGTTTCTAGTATCACATTGTAACTTTATAAAACAAGTTGAAAGTAGTTAATATTATAGGTCATTTTAAATTTACTTGGGGGGGGGGGTTATATTTTAAAAAATGACCATTAAATCATCATTCATCATCATCATCATCAACCATTATCAATCCACTGCAGGATAAAGATCTTCCCAAGTTCAATCCATTTTCTTTGATTTTTAGCTTCTCTTCTCCACATCACCCCTGCATGCTTTCTTATTTCATCCATCCATCTCACACGTGGTCTCTTTCTGGGTCTTTTGAATCTCTTGGAATCCAGTTTAAGATTTCAATTGTCCATCTATTATCATCTCTTCTAGCAATATGTTCAGCCCATCATTAAATAATATGAGTAAATTTAATTAGTTTATTTGTATTTGCTCTATCAAAAATTATATTGTAAAGGTTTGCTATATGATGTCTTATGACATCAGTTATATAATTTTACTAATTAATATGTTTCTTTATTGTTCTGAATGCATTGTTGTTATTTATGAATAGTTTGAAATAATAAATAAATGCAAATAATTTAATAAAGAAGATATTTTAAAAATTAAATTCCCAAAAGAGAATGTTGCCTTATTTGTAATGTATGATCAATTTAATAAATTAATCTATATTTTTAAGCATGCATGACCATTCCAATTACTCATAATGGCCAAGCATTATTTAGAATGACTTATTTGTTACTTAAACTACAATTTATACATAATTCTGAATTAAAGATTTTTTTTTTTTTAGTTTTCATACAAACGACTGCAAAAGGAAAACAAAGAAGGCATATTTTATCAACGGCAATGACAATGCAATAAATAGACATGACCCCTCCTTTGAGATTTCTAAAAAATGGACTACCTAACTTATTTGCATTTAATTTGCATATCTTAAGCCTAATGCAAACAATACTGCAGTTTTCAATATGGCTATGATTATGAGGCATGGGTCCTCAAAAGTGCTCAGCCTGAACTGATTTATTAATATTTTTCATTTTTATAGCTTCGGCAACTTGTGTAGCACTTTGTAGATTATTATTTCATACTTTGAAGATTGTTGTTGTTACATTTTATGAATTTATTAAATGTTGTGTTACTCATTTACACATAAAATAAAAAAAGTTTGTGACTCAGACTCTAGAGTTGGAATTGGTTAGGTAAATCATGAGACAAATTTTTATGTTTCAAAGAAGCTTAGTATTTATTTCCAATATCTTATCATTTGACAACTCAGAATATTATGTTATTATTGATTAATAAAAGGGTAAATACTTATAAGAGAAACTAAGAAATAAAACTGCAAAAAGTTTCAGCTTAAGAGCTGTCTCTTCTAGAAACTTATGTCTTTCTACTTTATAGTTTTGGATAGTTGTTAATAATTTTTTTGTTCTGAAGTCAGTCATTTAAACAACTTTTATCATTATGGTGAACTTTACCAAAAGTGCACTCAGTTTTAGATTATAAAAAAGAAAGAAACCACATCATTAGACAGATAAGCAAATGAGAAAATGTATGCAAATTTGAATTATAAATACAAATGAAAGGAAAAATCAGTATTATGTAACATTATCATAAATGAGACTACAAACACCCAAGTATATAACATAAATATCTCCAAGTAGCATCACTATAAGAATAGTGAAAAGGAAGTCATGACATCCATTTGCAAAAATCACTATACGATAATGCCCTTGGAAATATCAGTTATATTCTTAAATTTAAAAAATCATCTCAATAGACAGTAATTAATGAAAATAGTAATTTCCAAATGCTTTTTATATTCAAGGCTACACAAAAACCTTTTACAGTATACTATTTTTATTGACAACTATCCATTAACATCTGAGTGTAATTTTTCTAATATAAAAATATAACAGATATTTCCACATATTAAAATTTTTCAAAAATAATTTATCCATTAAAAATTAATTTATAATATATTTTATAACATTGTAATTCAAACATAATTCAAAAACTTTGCGTGAAAAATCTACTTGTAAAAATAATATAGTTGCTATTGCACCTGAATGCAAAGCTATTTTACGCTTAAAACAAAATAAAATTAAACTATTCTGCGAGTGCTTTCAAGAGATGTGCTCTCATCATCAAAGCTCCAAGTGAATTAATGATATGCAAATTATGCAAAGTTTAAGATTAATTGCTCCATTTTCTTGAAATTTTGAAGCATGTGTCCTTGTGGTTGATGGCGTTACAATCCATCGCTATGTAGCAGGGCTCCTTCACTTTTTTTTTAAAATCATGCCTGGAGGCCTGATACATAGTGATGGATTGCAACACCATCAACCGCAAGGACACATGCTTCACAATTTCAAAAAAATAAAGCAATTAAACTTAAATTTTGCATAATTTGCATATCATTAATTCACTTGGAGCATATCTCTTGAAAGCACTCACAGAATAGTTTAATTTTATTTTGTTTTAAGCATAAAATAGCTTTGCATTCAGGTGCAATAGCACCTATATTATTTTTACAAATATATTTTATAAAATGACAGTAAATTAATGTTTAGGCAGATGAAGAGATAGTTTTATAGGTAAATAGGTAAGAAAATAGATAAAAAGACAATTCCTATTTCTCTCTCCTTTCTTTTATTTGGATGGGTAGAAATGATAATGCTCATTCATGAGTGGTTGTTTAATAGTATTATATAGATAAAGAGATAAATTAAGTGATATATAGACACACTGGCAATTATAGAGATAGTTAGATATATAGAGAAAAAGATAGGTAGATGAATATATATGTTTATATATGTACAGATGTTAAGCTGAATCAAGGTGTTTGTTTACATAAACGTAGAGTATGATTACTTTCTACTATAATTTTAGATCATGAAAGTGGATATAGTTAGAGATAGTGTGAAGTGGAATATAGTTAGAGATAGTGTTATTCTGCGTTTGTAAAAACATGATGGTTGGTAGTCTGTGGACTAAATAAGCTTAGAGTTTTCTTGTTTTTTATATATATATATATATATATATATATATATATATATATATGATAAACAAAACAAGTTATAAATTTGGTAACTTGTTCTTAAGCTTGCATTTTATGATCCTAGATGGAGCTTTACCAATAGCTCCTAACAAGCTTTTGTTTACATGAACGCTGAGAGAGATAGAATTCAATATCTCTTTCATTGTCTTCAACCTTTAGACCATGGTTTTGAGATAGTTGGTGCACCTCAGTAAAGGTAGGAAGACTAGAAACTAGATCTAAATACTAACTCTACAATCAGTATTTATTTAATAAATTGTTTTTCTCTTCACTAGTAAAATTGTAATTATAAGTATGCGACTTTTTTTTTCGCATTAAATAGTGAAGCTATAATTTTACTCTAATTTATAATAGCTTTGCTAAGCGCTTTTGAGATTTCATGTTTGAATCTCATACTCATAGCTTTGTAACTAATGATTGTTATGATTATGCAAATGCATTTGAATTTTTAATTAGTCCATTGTTTAGAGAGAGCAAAACATGCCTCTCTTCTATTAATGGCATTAATGTCATTTGCTATATAGAAAGCTTCTTTAACTTTTCTTTTGGCATCATTTTTTTCTGTACAAATTATTTGGGCAGAACTAGGTTCAAATACATGGCCTGTAGCTGCTTGGTGGTCCCAGAATACTGATGATCCTTCATTTTTATTTTTGACCCTATTGTAGACATACCTATGTTGATAAATTCTTGTGTTAAGGTTAGCCTGAGTCTCACCATAATATGATGAATGGCAGCCTAATTGAGGGCATGCCATTTTATAGACCACATGAGGGATTTGATCTCTTATCTGTTTTATTTTTAGCATTATTTATCAGCCGGTTAGTGTTGGGAGGTGTTCTGAAACTAAATTTAAAATAGTTAGCCAAAGTTTTTGCAATATTTGGTGTTACATTAGGTACAAAAAGAATTATTAGGTATTTCATATTGTCTTTAGGCAATTTATTTCTTAGTTTTCTATAAAATATTTTTTATTTTCTGATTGATTGTATTAGGTTTGAAGCCTATGTTAGTCATTTCCTTTGTATATATTTGTCTATATTGTTTTTCCTATCCGCTATATATTTACATAATTGGTGATTTCTAAAAAGGAACGCATTCATACCTGCTCATTTATATGTGTTGGGGGTGTTAGATTTTGGACTTGTGTAATCTCATATGTGCAGTGGTTTAATCATCATTTTATAATCCAAGTGTGTATTCTCTTTTTTTATTAACAAGTCTAGGTATTTTATTTATTGTTCCTTGTTTTCCTCTGTTCTACTAAGGATTAATCCTGAGATGGCTTGAAATTCATTTTGTATGTTAATAGTGGTGGAAGGTTTCGCTGCAATAAAAATGTCATCAACATATCAAGAGTATATGAAAGTTGGATCCGTTGTGAAATATTTTGGAAGAATTTGTTTCTCATAATGGTTTATGACAACACTAGCAACAACTCCACTCATAGGCAGTCCCATGGGCCAACCATCATTCATCACATACCATTTGTTTTCAAATTTAGCAACTATGTTGTTATCCAGCGACTTCAAGAATTCTATTATAAAATCAATTCGATTTTTTGGATAATTTTTTTTAATTAATTCATCTTTGATGATGGTAATGGATTTATTTCTGTTAATAGAGCCATAAAGTTCATTAACATCGCATACAGTCATTTTGTATTCCAAATTTATTTTAGCATTTTTTATTCTTTCCACGAATTCAAATGAAGATTTGATAGTGTGGTTTCCAAATAGCAGGGAATCTATAAGCCATAGGTTAATCATTTTTGCAGTTTGGAAATAGTGGACACCTCCAAAGTCGAGCATTAATCTAAGAGGAGAGTTTTCTTTATGCAATTTTATGTTGGCAAACATTCTAGAAGGCATGAGTATGAGATTCAAACATGAAATCTCGAAAGCACTTAGCAAAGCTATTATAAATTAGAGTAAAATTATAGCTTCACTATTTAATGCGAAAAAAAAAAAAGTCGCATACTTATAATCAGTATTTATGAAACATGTTTTTATCAGTTTGAAAGCATTTATGTAAACAAAAGCTTGTGATGTGAGGTGATGTGATGTGATGTATTATGACTTCTCCTTAAACGAAGTCAAGAATATCTCAGCAATTATGCTCAGATAAACCTGTTAGCCACTTTCTTTTACATTCCCCACTCTAAATTTACCCATAATCTGCTCTATCCCATTTCCACAACATAATTTTTGTCAATTCTATAACCTTTATATCTAAATCCCCCTTATCTTTTCCCAAACCCAGCATAAAGACCAATAATTCACCTTCTGTATAATCACTCTTTTCATATTTATTTTTCCACAACTTCATTATATGTACCCTTTCTGTTTTCAAACATTTACATTCAATTAACAAATGCCTAATATTTTCAATTCCTTCCTTACATAATTTACAAAATAAATCACCCATATTTTTCCATTTACATGTATATTCTTTTGTAGCTAAAGATCCCGTTCGAGCCTTAAACAATAAACTACTTTCCTTACTATTATCATATATTAACTCACACCTAATATTCTGTTTATTTCTATATATATTTAAACTCTTTTTACTCTCCATACTATTTCTCCATCTCTCTAATTCCCTAGTCTTTATTAATAAATTTATTCTTTTATCCCATTCCTTACTACTATAACACTCAATAATCCTCTTAACACAATCATCCCATCTTTTGTACAAATATACTGATATAAATTCTTTATCCAAATCTTTTGCATAGCACATTACCTTTCTCACCCATCTTGTTACCTGCCCTTTACTCATAACCCAATTAAATACTATTTTAGCTATTCTTTTATTATCCATAAACTGCAATCTACCAAACATTTTCATTTTACTTTTTGCATCTCTCATATGAAAACTTGACCATCCCATTTCTCCTTAAATTGCCTCCCTTGCTGTCCATACTTCTGCATCCAATGCATATCTTCCTACTTCCCTTTGAGCTTTTTCTAAATAATCTAATATCTTTTTACTAACATATAATGCATCATTACCATATGTTAACCCTGCTACTGCAACTCCTTTCCATATAATTCTAGCTACATCATATTTATTATATGAAAATACTGTTAATTTCTTTATCAATCCCTTTCTTTTCTTTGCTTCATTTATCAATTTTTTCTCCCATTCATCCAAATAATTTTTCTGATTACTTAAAATAATTCCCAAATAAATATATATATTCACCACACTTAACTTAATATCTCCCAATAAAAATTCTACATCTTCTCTTTCCTCAGTATTAAGCATCATTATATTTGATTTTTCTTCACTAAATTTAATCCCCATCTCTTTACCCACCCTTGCACATGTCCTCAACATAACTTCCATATCTTCTCTTTTTTCTGCACACAAAAATATATCATCTGCAAAAAAAAGACCTGACAAAATATATACTCCCTTACTACCTATTAACGGTATCTCTATCCCTCTTCCTAATCTTTCTATTGCTCTTTCCATTTCACTCAAATACAACACAAACAAAATAGGTGACATGGGGCATCCTTGCCTTAGTCCCACACCATTTTTAACTTTAATTGATTCTATATTCTCTAATTGATATATATAATAATTATTTTCATATAATTTCTTAATAATATCTATTAAAGCTTCATCCATTCCCAAATTTGCTAAACTTATCCATAATCTATTTCTATTTACTCTATCATATGCCTTCTCTATATCTATAAAACTCATATATAACTGTTTATCTGCATTCCTACTCATATCCATAAGTTGTGTAACTACAAATAAACTATCTCCTATACGCCTATCTAATCTAAGACCTCCTTGCATTTCACCCACTACATTATTCCCTTCCATCCATTTTACAACTTTACTAGCCACCATATATGAGAAAACTTTATATAAAACTGATGTTACCGCTATCGGTCTATAATTATTCAACTTTCTATGATCCTTACCCTTTCCTTTAAATAATAACCTTATTCTTGTATTACTCCAACTACTTGGGAAAACTCTATTCTGTGCCATTTTATTAAAACAGGATAATAACTTTACTTTTGCCCTATATCCTAAATTCATTACCATCTCTGCTGCCCATCCATCTAAACCTCTTGCCTTCCCACTTTTCAATTTCTTCTCTACCTCATTTAGTTCATTTTCTGAAAAACTAATATTCCCATTACTATATTCTTTCATATTTTCTAATATTCTATCATTCACATCTAACATCTTTTCTATATTCATTACATAACTATTTAAGATTCTCTCTAAATCTTCTCTAGAACTACACTCAGTTCCCTCATCATCTAGTAATACTAACTCTCTCTCCCCTACATTTCTCCTTTTAATATAATTCCAAAATTTTTTACTTCCATCTCTTCCACTTTTATTAATATCCTCCAACAATTTCCTATTCAATTTCATTCTCTCTCTATAAATATCTATTTTAGCCAACTTCTTCTTTTCTAAGTACTTTTCCCATTTAGCATTAATATCTTTTTCACTTTCCTTATTCTTAATAGCACACTTATATTCTCTACATGCTTCTTTCCTTTCTTTTACACTTTTACTAATTTTAATTTTTTATTACTTTTATTCTTTTCAATATTCTCACCTAAAACCCTATTTGCAACTTTTTCTACTTCCTTACACCAATCCTTATACTCATCCCCAACCCACTCTTCCATTATTTCTTCAACTTGTATTTTATACTCTTCCAACTTATTCTTATCATTTACTCTCCATCCACATCTTTCACTATTATTTCTACTTTTATTTCTATTCTCCATCACATTACTAACCATTTCAATTACAATGAAATTATGATCACTAGTGCATACTTTTTCTTCATTATCAAATACCTTAATTTTCCGTATTTTATTTATTCCCTCTTTCTCTACCAATACATAATCTATTGTGTGAAATATATTATTTCTGGACCATGTGTATTGTCCCTCATAAATATTTAAAAAATTTCCAATACTCAAATTCACTTTCTGACAAAAATTCTTCAAAAGCTGTCCATTTTTATTATCTACATCATCAATTTCTTCAATATGTCCATTCATATCCCCTATAACCATTATTCTCTTCCCCCTTTCTTTAAAACTTTGTATATCCTTAACTAAACATTCGTATATATTACTATTCCACTCCAATATAATTTGACTATCTCCAGTAGCTATATAAACTATAACCACCATCCATTCTTGTCTACCCAACCTTATTTCAAACCACAAGTGTTCTTGACATTTAACAATATTTAAATATTTTTTTGATATAACACCTATACCACCACCCCTTTTTTCTTTTTCTTTTCTATTTATACCCTGCCATACCAACTGTTCCAAAATAGGTTCTTCTTCTTCTCTTAAATGTGTTTCCACTACTGCTAATACCTTAAGCTCTTCATTTTCAATTGTTTTATTTAATTCCATCCATTTTTCTGGTTTCCTACCACCTTGCATATTCAAAAACCCAATTTTAACAATTTCTTCTTTCCTAACTACTCTTTTATAAATTCTTTTAATTCTTTCTTCTCCATTACATTTATAAATTACTTTCTTACCATTAATTTTACAAATCCATTCCTTCTCCATATCTATATTTATATCAAAATCAAATTCCTTTTGCTTACTTCTTATATTGCATCCATTCTTTTTAATAATATTACAATTTAAAAACCCACCCCCCCTTTATAAGTTTCCCGAAAAAAATTCTTTATAAATCAAACTCCCTAAAACTTCACCTCCTTGTTTTCCTAAATGCAACCCATCTTTACTATATAACTCTCTCTTTCCAATAAAACAATCCCACACATCCACAAACATAACATTATTTCTCTCACACAATTTTTTCAATCTCTCATTTATAGAACTTGCCCTATCTAACAAATAACTCTTGTCAAATCTTGGTAATAATCCAACTATTCCTACTCTTCCTTTAATCATAATCAAATTCCTAATCAAATCCCCATACTCATCCATTATTCTCTCTGATGATTCTAATAAATTATTAGTCCCCACCATAACATATACATCTCTACTACCTTGTTTTTTAACTTTATCTGCTACATCCCTAATTCTAGCTCCAGGCAAACATACTCTTACATACCTACTTCTATTTTCCCTTGCAATTATATCACCACATTCTCTAATTAGTGAATCTCCTATCAATACTGTTTCATAATCTACTTTTTCTGCTCTATCCATAACATTTTCTAATACCTTCTGGTCCTCCTTATCTATTTCTTCCTTATCATTCCTACTCAATAATTCCTTTATCTCCTCACATTTTATCTCTAATGATTTTATTTTTACTTCTACATCCTTCAATTCTTCCTCTATCTTATTTATTCTTTGACTAATCATCTCCATTACACTATTACTTTCTCTACCCACTATTCTTCGACTATCTACACTTTGAAAACACTTTCTCACCTCTTTTATCATATTAATACACTGACTGCATAACCATAAACCTTTTACATCCTTCCTAGTTTTATTTAAACATTTCAAGTGATATACCCCATCACATATAGTACATTCTACAACAGCACGCTTAATTTCCTTTTCCCGATTATATAAACATTTTGAAATACAAATATAATCCATTTTTTTTATTTTATGTTTTTCGAATGTTATATTTTTCTTAAAAGTAAATCTTTTAATAACAAATTTACAAAAAACTAATCAACAAAATAACTTTTTAAAAATAAAAAAATAATAATAATTCTATATATAAAATAACAATATATAAATAATAAAACAAAACAAAAAATAAATAATAACTTTTTTAAAAAATTTCTATATATAAATAACGTTTTTCGAACGTTATATTTTTCTTAAAAGTAAATCTTTTAATAACAAATTTACAAAAAAAACTAATCAAGAAAATAACTTTTTAAAAATAAAAAAATAATAATAATTCTATATATAAAATAACAATATATAAATAATAAAACAAAACAAAAAATAAATAATAACTTTTTAAAAAAATTTCTATATATATAAATAACAAACTGAAAAAACTTTAAAACAAATAAAAAACACAATTTTCAATCTTTCAAATACTCTTAACCACTAATTATACTTTCACACACAATAATAATTAATAAATATTAATGCTCTCAGACTAAACAAATTAAAAGAAAATTTTTTGTTTGCTTATCTGATGTGCTTTGGTTATTTATTTATAAAGTTTTTTTCCAATAGTTAGGAGCTATTGGTAAAGCTCCATCTAGTGATCATAAAATGCAAGCTAAGACCAAGTTACAAAATTTATAACATGTTTTGTTTATCATAAATGTAACCTTGAAGGTTTTTGCAATGATATATATTGCAGAGGCTTTTACTATATGGTGAAACTGAACTGATTTCAGACCCATCTAAATGTCTAGTTTGTTTAGCTGGATTTGAAGATATTTATGTATCTGAAAAATTCATGCTTTCAAACTGATAGAAACATTTTTCATAAATGCTGATTGTAGAGTTAGTTTTTAGATCTTGTTTCTAGTCTTCCTACCCTTTACTGAGGTGAGCCAACTAGTTTGAAACCATGGTCTAAAGGTTGGAGACATAGAAATATTGAATTTTATCTTTCTCCGCGTTTATGTAAACAAAAGCTTGTTAGGAGCTATTGGTAAAGTTCTATCTAGTGAACATATATATATATTACAAAGAAATCAAGTCATATACCATGTGAATTAATTTACAATATATAATTATAATATATATAAAAGTAGATGGATAATAAATTAACTATATATATATATATGGAGAATGTTGGCTGGTTAATAGGTAAATAAATAACTAGATTAAAAGATAAACACAATGATAAATAGATACACTATCAAAACAGTGTGTATATTATTTTTAAATAAGTCAATAGAATATCAACAAGCTATTATCAAAACACTATTGTAAATACAATGTTATCCTGACAAAAAATTGCTATTGGTTTATTTAAGCATGAAGGATGTAATAATGTTATTTAAATATGATGACCTGTATATACATTTAAATATAAGTACATATTAATAATAATTAAATCATAGTAAATGTAAACTTAAATTCCAAAGCGTACTTAAACAAATGACAAATTATTTTTCATTTATGTTTAAAATTGCTGGCAGACTTTTGATGTACTAAATATAGACCCACATTATTGAAAGCCTGATTAATAATTTTAAATATTCAAGCAGTAATAATTATAAATTATCTATATAATTCTGTGAATTATGTTCTACGCATATATACATACACGCATTTAGGCAATTTAGATGGCAAAAAACTACCTTTAACACATACACTAAAATTGTTAGTACTTTCTATCAATAATTGTTCACAATGCATTCATAGCGCATGTGTAAAAGATAGTTTGCTTCCATCTAAATTACATATATAATTAAAAAACTCTATTATTTAATATTCATTCTATATAGAGATAAATATTATAGATTAAAAGCAAGAATAAATAAATAATAAATGGATATATAATTGCTAAATATTAAATAGTTACTTTGAAAATCTATAAGTTCTTGAATATTAAAATGGATTAAGGGTTCCAAAATTATTTTTCCGTCGTCAGTAAAGAATTGTTGCCATTGTTCAAAAGCTTCGTTTTTAAAGCTGTCACACATTTTTGTATAAAGATTTTCAACCGCTGCTTTACTTATATCTAAAATAAAGAATCAAAAGCTTATACAATTTTAATTTTTAGTTTTTTTTTTAATTTACAAAGAATTTATTTAATATAAAAGGAATTCAAACTTTTCGCACGATCCTCAACTCTCTATGCCATCACATGTTGCTGACCCACCTTCTCTGGCACATGAGAGGTCAGAATAACTAACGTCAACATGGGTAAGATGACAACCTTGTTACTAAAGGGGCTTTGAACGTTCCATCATCAGATTTTCAAGGAAATGAATGACTGAAGAGTTGTGGGTTGGAGTAATTGGAAGCCTGTCCATTAAAGTATGAAGATTAGCTTAATATAAAACTGAGCACTGATTCGATATATGTGTGGAGATAGTAATCTGGACCAACTGATGATTGCTGGTTTAGCATAAAATATGTATATTGATGATTATTTATTTTTTCAACATGTGTGTGATCAGGTGGGTCAGTAATATGTGATGGCATTGACAGTTGAGGGTCATGTGAAAGTCTGAGTTCAAATCCCTTATATATTACATTATATGTGCAGGTCTGTCTAAGCCTGTACAGTGTATTAAATTTAAAAAAATCTTTGTATGTTATCAATTATTTTTATGTGATAGGGCCATTCTCAACTACTAAACTCACAGGTCATTCATTTTACATTTTTTAAAATAGTTACCACGTCTTCATGACTTTTGAGCCAAGCATTAAATGGCTATGTCACCACTGTCTACAGATTTCCACCATCGCTAAATTATTTATATAAAATAACTTTGATCATAAAGACAAATCTGTTTTTTCCTTAAAATCAGAGTATTAATATTAGAAAATAGTTCATATTTTGAAAATTTTCAACCCGATTGTATTTATACACGTTGAAATATGCTAATTTTTCAATACATGACCACACAGTCAAATATTTGCACTTCATCATCAAATCAGTTACCATTGTATTATTAATGCAAAGCATTAAGCTGTGTTAATATTTGTGGCAGCAATTAAAAAAACTGTTTCCTGAAATGCAAGTGGTTTACTCTTATTTGCTTATAATATAATATAGCAACAATATTTTGCACATTAGAATTGTAACTGATGCTTCCCCAAAATTATTTTCTGTAATTGTATATTGGCTTCATAATACAGTAGTGAAATTATATGGCATAACCAAAATAGCATCATATTTACCACAAATATAACTTATATATGTTGTAAAGATTAGAATAAGATTTATATTAAAAAGTTGTCAAATTAATCAATTCAGATTATGATTTAATATTATTGGTGAACGGTTATCTAGAATTAATAGGTTGAAGGTAAGACTTTGAAATGTACTCAAATTCTCATCAAATAATAATTAGAAATGGGTTGAGTAAAGCTTTCTATTTTATTGTTATATTCTGAATACCAATTGGAAAGTGTTTCCCCCTTAGAATGAGCATTTTAATAATACTAATGTTGTCAAAGCTTCAAATATTTATAGCTTACATTCAAGACCATGTAAGGTTTTGATGATTCAGGAATAGACTGCTATAAACACATTTAAATATATGCAATTTTGTCTAGTCATTAGTCATATATGAAACTTAATAGTTTGCAGAAATGCCAATATTTTGTAATTGATTTTTGGTGAGTTGATTAAAAAATATGCATACTTTTCTTTTATATTACTAATGTAATATGATTTAATGATGAATATAATTTATATGATTCTTTAATAAAAGAACCCTATTATTTTTAAATGTATTTTAAAAGATATTGATTTTATACATTGATACAAAATCATTTGTATTTCTATTAATGAATTTTGAAAGTGAAGTAACCTTTTCTTGTTGAGTAGTTCTAGATTGTTGAATTCATACGTGAATCTTATTTATTGAATTAGTATAATGTTTTGATAATTTTGAGATGTAGATTTATAAATCTATTATGAAATTTTAAAGTGGTAGTGACCTTGGCAGTATGAAAAAAATCAGCTTAACCACCTAAACATTCACAGTAATAATTCGCTTATTATTTCTAAATAATACATGGGCAATTTAAAAGTATTGCAGTTTGTAATGTTTTAATTGACTATTTATTAGTCTGCATTACAGTGACACGTTTATTTCATGTTCAAAGAGGTTTATTTAAACTTCATTGTATCAATATTTCATACTCTGTAGTCAAGTTGCAAGCTTTAAGTGTCCATATATATTCAATGGACCATTATTAAGAATAGATTCCATTCTTGCTATTAAAAGGTGTGACGGTTGCCTTGACAGCAGTGAGAAATATTGATTGCTATATTTACTGTGAATGTTTAGGTGGTTACTGGTTGGTATGTAATTATATATATATATATGATAATAAATTATTCACAAGATTTTTTGCATAATTTTTTAATTTTTTTTTTTGCCATACATATAATGCATATTTTTTAAAAGAATAATACATCCAGAGAAACAATATAAAATAGAACAAAAACTTATATTTTGTGAATATAATTTATGTTTAGAACAGGCATAAAATCATACATAGGATATTTGGATTAGAGTAATACCAAGAAAGATGTATAAAGTATGTTAATCATATTATTTTATTTAAGTCCATTTATTTATTAATGAACCAAAATAAGTATTTTTTTTGGATAAAGTCAGCACTATCATAATAAAAGTTGTTTAATTAATTAAGTACAAAATCTATGAACATGTATTGAAAATAAATGCTACTCCAGTAGTTTCTGTTACATATTTTGTGTATGCTTATGGAAAACATTATAATACAGGTCAATTGGTAGATAATATATTTAAGCTATAATTCTATACCTAATTATTATTAATAGTATTATGATTATTGTAAAGAAATATGAAAAATTGTAAGTCGGAGTAAAGGCTTATGTACTTTTAGATTTTATTATTTTATTTTTATTTTGAAATGAAGAAGCATGTAATCTATCCAAGATGTAATTGTAAATAGTGTACATAGTTTATTTCTGTTAAAAGTGTTATAATATTTTTTTTGTTAAACTTGTTTTATAAAGTTGGGTATTGCATTGATTCTTCACACTGCAATCACATGATCTCCAGATATATAAACCAATCATAATATTTGCACTGTATGAATATGATTATTTACTTAAGAAATTACAGTGCTTCTTAATATAATTTATTTGAGAAGTTTTCATTTTACATTATCATTATCATTATGGTTATAAATTAAATATATAATTTATTGTATAGAATTATAATATTATTCGTTGCTACATATTCTCAGATTATCAGATTATACCACATATTCTATTTAAGATACCACATGAAAACGAAAAGATTATATTATTTATTATTGTTATTATTGATGATTACTATAACATGAAAAAATAGATAAGATTGATAATTATGCATTGAAGATTATTATATTATTTATTATTATTAGTTAGGTGTAGTTGAGGGTGATACAGAATCCCTTATCATGCTTGACTACAGAAAATTATAAATTGATTTGAGTTAGTTTAAAGAACCTGAGATTGTTATAATCATATTATTTTAATAAAGAGATTAGGATTTATTTATTAGCATTATATTACATCGATTATCATATTAAAGTCATAAGAATGCTATGAATTTATTATTATTTAAAATAATAGGGGGTAGTATTCTTATGCAATTGAGGTTGTATCCTGTGGGATAGTGGGTCAATGTAATTCTTTACTACTTGTACTTCACTCCATTGTCTCATGATTTATTAATATTTTATTTATTTAATTTTTTATAAAACCTAACCATGTTATGATTTCTCATTTAGTTAGAGCTAGTTAATAGTAGACAGTATCATAAGATATCTGTATTATTGATTATATGTATTTTAGCCGAGCATAACCATTTATCTGAGCTAGTCCTATTTTATTATTATTATATTTTCACTGGTAGTAAGAGTACTATATATATATATATATATTGTTGTAACGATATATAAATATGCCGTTACATTAATTTAAAATAAAATCTTAAGGTTCGCAAATAAAAGTAAAATCTAGTAAAAAAAAACAACTAAACACTAAAATTAAAATGTTTTGTTAAACGTATCTATTCACACAGATTCAAAACTTTAAAAATATTTTTAAAAAAAAAAACAAATAAATAAGTATTTGAATGTACTTTTTTATAAAAAAAAGTACAAGATTTAAAGATAAAATATTTTTGTAGATGGAAATGATTGTTTATTAATTATCCAAAAGCTGTGTAATTAAAAAGTCAGATCAAAAATAGATAAGAGAATAAAGAGATTTTAGCTTGACCAATGGAAGCAAATAAAGGCCCGAACCATAACGAAAAAAATGGAACAGTGATGTTTTTGTTAATGGAATCCATAGGAGGACTATAAAAAGAAAAATATTGAGTTCCAGTGAGTTTCCAACTTGATTTGGTAAGAAGAACAACAAGACACACTTGTCATTCTCTATCACTTATTTTAAAATGAAAAGACTGTGATACCAGAATAAAACCAGCTAATGCCACCTCCAGAACATTATCTTCCAATGGAGACATCGTGGGAATTAAAAAACAGGAACCTGGACTCTTCTACCGTAAGCTATATGAACTGAAAAATTGTTAAAATCATAAAATTAATTAAGAACTTTCGTCAAGAGTTGACAAATTAATAAACAAGCCAACTTAAATGTTAAAATGGACTCTTATCTGACTTTTGTAAGTTTTTAGATCAAATTAATAATGTTTAAATTTATATGTTTTGCATTGATAAACATCATTTCCATTATTTTTCCTTATTGTATAAATTATTTAAATGAATGAAATTTAAGTTGGGTATAGACGTTGCATGGATTCATTAATGGTTAATTGTGTTGCTGTTTCATATTTGATTGGAATATATAGGCATTGGTGTCATTGTGGCATCTTATGTTGAATGCTATTCCCTCTGCAATTGATGTTATCGATGACTTTGTATTTTGATCGGTTATGTTTATTCTGGAACATTTTAACTGTGGAATCTATGCAGCCGATCTATACTCGACATTATAAAACAAATTGTATAAAATTCATTTGTGCAAACGTATTTAAATGTTAAATTTAAGTTGGGCGTAAATGGCTATATAGATTTGTAAAGTTATATATTAGTTTAAGGGAGGTAATCTTAGGTTATTCATTTCGTAGTTGAATTAACTCAATGGATTGGATATATTTGTGTAATTAGTAGATGTAGTATGAGATCCGCTATGGGCAGGATTGCACATATATGCCACACACCTTCTGTTTGCCTATGGATGGGTTTGTAAATCGGCAAAGGACCGCAGTCCGTTCCTATGGAGTTTTTTTATTGTTCTACTCGCCAACAGATGTAGCATTCCTGTTGGTGGAGAGACAATGTCTTCTCTAACTCTACTTACTGTTCAGATGTACATTTCTGACAGTATAGTATTTTGTGTTGTCATATTTTTATGCTACATTGAATACATAAATGTATCAGATGGGTTGGTGCTGGTTTGATTGCGAAATTTTGGCCTAAGGTTAAATAAGGGAAATAATATTTTCTTTTCAAATGTAGATTTATGTAGTCTATGCATACTCGACTCACTAAATAAATATTAAATTCATTATTGCAATCTATGCCGTTACAATATATATATATATATATATATATGTAATTGTAACAGTTCAATATATATATATATATATATATATATATATATTGAACTGGAGATTTCTTTGTCTCAAAAGTCCAATATTTTAAAATATAAAAGAACAGAATAAATCATTATAAGGTTGTTGTTTTTTTATAATTTGTTTTGTGTTTTAAGAATACATGCAATAATGTACATACTTATTTATGTTTTAAAATTCTATGATTTAACTATTTTGACAGATTTTAGTTTAAAATAATTTTCTTTTAACTCTTGTTTTTTTCATTACTGTAATTAAAAGCAAATAAAGTTTAATCTATTTTTAAAAGCTGAGACATTTTTTCTAATTAATTTTGAATCAGATAAGAGCCCTGATAGAATTTGTTTTTTTTAATTAAGATTAAGTGGGAGAGAGACTAAGGTCAAAACTATTTAATTAGAAATTGTGTAGGAGATAACAACTCACATAAATCAACCCTGGGTTTTTTGACTGATTTATTCATTGTCATTATTCTGCTCTTTTTCTTATTGTGATTGTTATTCAGATTACTGTTCTATTTTTTAAATTGATAATTGCTCAATGCGTATTGCCAAAGTGGAGTTTTTGGTCACCACTGATAGTATTTGCTGTTTGCTGTGTTCAGAAAGAATTGATTAGATATTTTCTAATAGAAATAAATACCAAATAGTAACCATCCATCCAGGATGCAGAAAATATGCACCATAAAGTACCTTAATAATAATATGCAGTGTTGAATCAACTGAAAGATGAACCTCAGAGCTCCAGAATTATGCCTTCATGAACATGACCTAATTGTCTAGTCTAGAACTGATCCTCAATATTGCCTTCATACTCCCAATCAAATGAACATTATAACTCAAAAGTAAACTCATCTTTTCATATTAAAACTATGGCTTAATTCTCTTATTTAAATCTCTATGTTAAATTATCATCTCAATCTAAAAAGAAACTTGCCTCTATAATAAGTTTTGCATATTCCTTTAAATATCTAATTATTTTACTATGTATTTTATTTATTATATGTATTGGAGTCTTAGTTTTAAGACTTCATATTTCATTTTTATGTATCTGAGAGTGTATTGCGAGTTTATATTTTATACTTTATGGTTTTTCCTTTTATATTACTAACTCTTGATAAATACTTTGGCAGATATTACTAAATTATTTTTAACTCACCTGTCCCTTATTCTTTAGATGTAATTAATTTAGAAAGTCTTGGTGTATTTCCTGCAGACCATAAGTCTTTTGGCTAGCAATTTATCAAGTTTATAGTTCTGTTTTGCTTAGTCAGTAGAGATTTTGGTTTTCCTATGTTTCAGATTATGCAATACTGCAATCTTTTTCTTTTTTTCTTGATAGACCAACATTGTTGGGCATAAATGTGCCCAATCATGGGCATTTGTAGGCAAATGACACTTCTCTAATCTCCTGAGATTTTGTTGGGTTATAGGAAAATATCACTCTGTGCTAATTTAAGATCCAACAAAACATAATTAATGTGTATCTTTTGTAATTTAAATTAACAAGATATATTTTCATTATCATGGAACACAATATTCTTCAAGTATAATAACTACTTATTTTTATTAGATTGCCAAATGTATACATATAATACTAAATTGTCCATGCACTTTATCACTGTTACACAATGCTTTATTTACCACCCTTTCTTACAATTCACAGTTTTGATTTCCCCAAAAATCTTTTTCAGAATTTTATATCTCCTAACCTCAACTGTTAGAATCAATTTTTTTCTTTTCAGTATTCCTTTATCTTCTTCAAAAAGTATAACTACTATTTCTTATTGCATTGCCAAATGCATATCTTATAATACTAAATTGTCCATGCATTTTACCACTATTACACAATGCTTTATTACCATCCTTTCTTACCATTTATTAGGTTAGGAGATATAAAAGAAGATTGCTGGTACAATCGAAACTGTAAACTATAAGAAAGGGTAGTAAATAAAGCATTAAGTAACAGTGGTAAAGTGTGTGAATAATTTAATATTACATGGAATACAATATTATTATATAGATGTTTCATTTAATTATTAAGCAATGGTTGATCATTGCAAAAACATGTCTATATATTGAAATTACATTATGCACTTATTTGAACAATATTATGCATTAACACAATCTATATGACATGGTTATTGTGAATTTCAATTCATATCTTGAAAATATATATTAATAAAGATAATGTATAAAAAGATACAACTTAATTAACATTGTTTTATTTTATATTTTTGTAACAGTATTTTATTATATGTCAAACAGATACAACATATGTAAATATACTAAGACATTGCATTATTTTGATTTTACTTTGAGTTATAATGAATGTTTAATCTAGAAATTAATTCAGTATTTGTGTTATTATCAAACAAAATATTAAACACTTTTCATTATTTACCATTTTTAGGCTGAAAGTTTTAAAAAAATATTAAATATTGTTTTACAAAGATTACAATTTGTTTAAGTTAATATCCAATAAAAAGATATTATTTTATAGGCAGATTGTTTTTTATTGCAAATGTTGTAATGCTAATAAATGTATAAAATAAAATATGCCATATTTTATATGCTAGATTAAGTAAAATTAAATGGGATCATTTTGATTTGAAAAATTCAAACTTCGACATTATTTTTAAGATGAAGGAATAAAATAAAACTAGAAATGTACTCAAATCATATATAGCTATATCAATGTACGCCACTTCAATATATGCTATCCAAAAACATATAAATAAATAAAATGTAAACCTATAAAAATGTGTATATTGTATATCATTTTATAAGATGTGATATATTGGACTAATTTCATCATTTATGACTTCACTCGTAAATGATGGAAATAGTGCAACATATCACATTTTATAATTATATCATTTTATATATGTCAGCATCCGTTTATTCATTTTGGACGTAGGCATGGTCATGTTTATTAAAACATTTCTTTGGCTATATTAAAAGTACATAATTTTTATTCTTTCTTTGATGAGAACAATATTTTGCATAATACATTGTTTTTTAAATGTAAAACTAAAAGTTTGTAAAATATCTTTTTTAAATTATTAATAAAAGGAACGTCAAATTGTTCTCATATTGCATCAGAAACTTGAAGAGTGAAGAGTTTAAACAATAATTAAAATAGTTAACAAGATGAGTGAATACATTCCGAAATTTTTACAACTTAAAAACATTGTCTATTAATAATGAGATTGCTAAATATTATTTAAAAAAAGATATCACTCAGAGTGATGAAAGTCTGATATTTCTCTATTCATATGGTACAGTAAATTTATTATTTTTTTATTTTTTGAGTAAATATGAATTAGTGAACACGAAGTCAGTAAATGTATAAGTAAATATGATCGCTCAATTTATTATTAAGAACTACATTGTTTTTTTCTTAATTTTGTTAACATGATAATTTTATATTATACATGTATAATTTACACATATAAATGCATATGTGTTATGCACCTGTGCATGTTGAAAAGTACTGCCCATATGCAATTTAGTAAACAATACAGATTTTATTGTAATCAAAATTTATCAGTAAAATATGAATTTTTATATGCAATATTCAGTAGACTTAATGGGGATTTGAAACAAAATTTTAGTAGGTATTATGGCTCCAATGTGTTTGATATAATTTATTTCTACATAAAACATGCAATATGGGGGAAACTGTATTCATGATTAGAAAATATAAATTAAGTAAAGTTTTACATGAAGGTGCTATATACTATGGCTTTGTACAAACTAATATATTATTCACTGTATTAAAATAAAGTACCTATGGTCAGCCTATAATTTTGGTTTTATTTAAATAAGAGTTGTACACCTTTAAATTATTATTTAACTGCAATTTATTGCACAGCAAACTATGTTTCACATTTCCAATGCTTCTGTTTTTAATTTTAAGCCAATAGTAAAATAACATGCTTAAAAATTAATGATATTTGAATTATTTTTCATGTGGATGAATTTAAATTATGTCTTAGTGTGACAAGGAAACAAAACTGCTCACTTTATCATGACTTTGATATTTAAACACCACATGATCTTTAGTCAAGTATCATTAAAAAATTATATTATTCATTTTATTTAAGTTTCAATCTAAATTTCTTTTGTAACTGTTACAGTAATTTTGGTAAAATAAAATTCAAGCAGGAAAATATTTTTGAAATATTGTTTATATGTTTAGTTATTTAGCACTTGTTTTTTTTTTCAAATACTAGTTCTATCTTGAGAGTATCAATGTTAATTATTATATCATAGAGAGTCTATAAATACATTTTCTAATTCTATAACATATAATATCATTCAAAATCAGATGCTTATAGCAGCAGTAAGAAAAAACAATTATTGAATACAATTTGCATAGCCTACTTGATGCTGTTATCATACATTGCCCATTTGCATTAGTGGTGTTTTGTTTACTTCAACTTAAATTTGATTGTCAGTTTTGCATACATTTTATAATAAAATTAGGTACTAAATATGTAATAATATATTAATTTAAAAAAAATTGAAGATTTTATATCATTCAGAGAACAAATGTCTGAAAATGTCACAGACTTATAAATTCTTTGTTTTCAGATCCTAGTAAGAATTCTTGTAAATGCTAACCATTTTTTGATTTTTAACAAAGAAAATTGTATATTTTCCATAGTTTGTTTATATATTTATGATTACTTTTGCAAAATATTGGTGTAATATTTATATTTTGATAAAAATATTGGGATTAGACTCAATCTTATTTGAAAATATTTGTTTATGAAAAATTCAAATTTAAGAGAAAAATAAAGCAGGAAGTTATGATTGGCTGAAAAGAAAACATCTTGGGATTTGTAAAAAGAAAATGTCTCTCATAAACTTATGAGATGTTACTATAAAAAGAATTTTAAAGTTTAAAACATGATTTTATTGATTTATGTATACTTAAGAAGAATTGGTATGATTATAAAAAATGAAGATCAAATAATTTTATTTGGTTTTAAAACACAATTTTATTGCCAATGGTGATTTATCAAAATGCTTTGATCTGATTGCATATTTCAATTTAAATAGTGACACAAATAATTTTATAAGTTTATGAAATAATTTTTTTATCTTATGTGATTGATTAAATAGCATAAAAATATATTACTAAATAAAGTCTAATGAAAATTACCATCTTAATATAATTCATTAATAATTTAATCATTATATCTAATCTTCAAATGATCACCATTCTTGATGCTCATTCAAGCTGTTTTTCACAGATTCCATAATGTAGTATCATTCAGTGCAAGCCAGAGTAATTAACAGATGCAAGAAGTTTTGTGCATAAAATCCCTATCTAGTGCCTGCTCATCCAATATTCTCAGACTAGTTTCTAGCTTGTTGCTTTCATCAGTGAGGAGTCTTGGATCTGAGGGCACTGTCTCTGTAAAAAACAGCTTGTGTAAGCATAAAAATGGGATTAATGTGAGATTTGATGGTTTAATACCAATACTGTCCCATAAAATTATGGTGACTATGGTTATTAATGAAGCAAAGTCACTCAAAAGCAGGGATGCTGAATTGAATTCAGATATATACAATTATACAAGCTAATGAGCTTAGCTTAATAACATTATTGTGTTTTCATTTTGTGCTCAAAGCTTTATAGTTAGCTAAAATGTAGAAGGTGCTGTTGGAGGGTGGCATTAGATTTTAAGATTTAGGTACAGTGCTCACAGGTCCAAAGCTTTTCACTGATGAAAGCCACAAGCCAGCAACTAGTCTAGGGATTTTGGATGAGTATGCACTAGATATGGATTTTATACACAAACTTTCCCACATCCATTGATTACGCTGGCTTGCACTGAGTAGTGCTACTGTATGGAGAGTTTTGCCTAGGTCTAATCTTGTTAAAATAAATTAATGATGATTATTATATCTATAAATTTCTATTAGTTTTGTGTAATATTGTATTTGATTTAATTATAAATGCTGCAGAATATTTTATCTAACAAAAACTAAATTAATTTCAAAATGATAGGACCAACTAAAAGATTTTCTTCTCAGTTCTTTGTGCTTTTCCATACTCTCTGACTATTATCATAGAAAAATTATGCACTTAAATTAAATTATGGATGTAAACCCTTTAGTGGTCTCTAAATCATTTAAAGTTGATGGCCATCAATGTTCTAAATAAAACATTAGTTTCCATTTATAAATCAAGCTCATATAGAAATAAAATAAAAAGTATGATATTCTTTCCAAAATTTCTTCTGAAGATAGTATATCTTTCAACATTTCATGAATTGTTTTCATATATATATATATATATATATATATATATATATATATATATATATATATATATATATATATATATATATATATATATATATATATATATATATATATATATATATATATATATATATATATATATATATATATATTAATAATTAAAAAAAATAAATTTAATTAATATAAATTTTATAAATTAATTTAATAAAATAAATAAAAAAAATTATAAAAAATAAATAAAAAAAAATAAAAAAAAAAAAAAAAAAAAAAAACTCTACTTAAATTTATATATAAATAAGCCTGACTCAAGCATTTTGAACTAAGGGTGTGAAGCTTTAAACCCCTTCACATTTAATTACCTAAATATTATATATAAATAAATAACGTGAAATCTTTCGATTTATTACAAAGTAATTTTCAAATCAAATGAAATGATAGGAACACATATAAATATATTAATTTATTAAGTGCAAGCAGATGATATAATAATAACATGAAAAACTGAAACCTTTGACAGATGCACCTTAAAAATACTTGCATGGCAGTCAATTAGATGTAATAATGACTGCACAAGGAATTCTCTAGTCTGGCTTATTTATTATGTAAATTTAAGTGGAGAAGAAGGTGGAACCATCTTTTTCTCATAAAATCTCTGCCTTGTGTTTTGAATTGAGTGTTCCTTGTGCAGTCATTATTACATCTGATTGGATGTCATATATGCACTTTAAGGCACATTGGTCAAAGGTTTCAGTCTTTTACGTTATTATTATATCACTTGTTTGTGCTTAATAAATTAATATATAACATTAAATGAAAACTGTATTAAATATTTTAAATGCATAACGTCTCTATTATTTCAGCCACATTCCCTCTTTAAATAAAGAAGAGCTTAAATTTTGCAATCAATTACTCCAAATATACAAGCTTTTTCTATTTAAAGTGAGAGTGTGGCTGTCTAAAGAGGGACAGTGGCTGAAATAATTCAGTTGTGCGGTATTTAAAATATATAAATATGTAAGAAAATTATACAAATATAAAACTCACCACAAGTAGCCAGTGTTTTCTGAAAAATAATATATACGCATATAATAACTGCAAAATAAGTTAATGTAATTTTTAAAAAATGTATTGTTTAGAAAATGTAAATCTATATTTAAATATAAATCAACATCCAGCTAAAAAGCTAGATTTTTTCCCCTTTATTTATAAATTTCACAGAAAACACTTAAATAAGAAGGTTCAAAGAAATCTGCTGACTACAGTAAATAGTTCAGCTAGATACCTATTTAAGTATTTAGAAAGCTTATCCTTTGATTTTAATGTTTGTTAGTTGGTTGAAAGCCACTTCTCATTTTAAAATCAAACAATTGTCTTTTTAAATAAATATACAAAATTGCCACTGGTTAGACCAGAAGCATCTGAAGAAGAATGTAAAATACTACAACTCTAGATATTGTATAATTACTAATCTGTGTTATTACTAACAAGTTGTTTGTATTTAAAAAGTTTAAATAATGTTTACAATTTTCTATACATTCAACAGTTAATGATAAATAATGAAAATAATCCAATATATTATCACATATAAAAAGAAGATTGTCAATTGAAATATTAAATTTAAGAATTTCTATAATTTAAAAGCTTAAATGTGTAATAGATAATGTAAACACTATCAATATATGATATATAAAAAGATTTATTTGTAAAAGTAAGAAACCTAAAGAAGATATAATTAAATGAATGTTTTAGTTTTTTTTAATATATAAGTGTCCTAGAAGGAATAATAGATATATTAAAAAAGATTGAAAAATAGATAGATAGATAGATAGATAGATAGATAGATAGATAGATAGATAGATAGATAGATAGATAGATAGATAGATAGATAGATAGATAGATAGATAGATAGATAGATAGATAGATAGATAGATAGATAGATAGATAGATAGATAGATAGATAGATAGATAGATAGATAGATAGATAGATAGATAGATAGATAGATAGATAGATAGATAGATAGATAGATAGATAGATAGATAGATAGATAGATAGATAGATAGATAGATAGATAGATAGATAGATAGATAGATAGATAGATAGATAGATAGATAGATAGATAGATCGATCGATCGATCGATCGATCGATCGATAGATAGATAGATAGATAGATAGATAGATAGATAGATAGATAGATAGATAGATAGATAGATAGATAGATAGATAGATAGATAGATAGATAGATAGATAGATTATGGTTTTCTCAGTATAGAATAATTATCAATAATTAATTTTTTGTAAATTCAAATTATGAAAAAATTTAAAAGAAATTATTCTTACAATTTTCCAAAATATTTAAAATATTTCGTAGTTAATAAATTTATTTCAACATTTTTATGCCTGATTATAACAAAAAGAGTCTTATTACTAAAAACGGAAAAGTAGTTAATTCGTGTTTATGCAAAACACAACAAAATCTATCTTACTTCCAAGGAAATATTTTAATTGTTTTAAATGCGAGTGACATCCTCTTATTAAATCAATGAGAAGAGTTTAAAAGAATCTTATCACCTTTGGCAACATTTTAAATATTAATGTCAATACAATGAGGGACGAAGACATCATGTATTGAATGGAATGAGTGCTTCCATAGAAGAATTCACTAAAAGTTTAAAAGCTATAACTAAATTTCAATTTTAAAATTCACTATAATATGTACATATTCAACCTCACAAAATCGACCCAACAAGTTGCACATACAACCATAAAAAAATTCTTTAAACTATTTCGCTAAACATAAAAAAAGAAGAATGGATTATTAAAATTCATTATTTTTTGTTGGGAATTTCTGTTGACTTTCAATTTTTTTACTAATAGTTGAATTGTTTTTATATAAAGCAAATAACAAGTTTGACCATCACATTATTTGTTGATTATAAGAAGTTCAAACAATGTTAAAGTTAAAAGTTAAGAATGTTAAAAACATTTTGAAGATAAAAATATCTTGATAATGTATTATCCATATTTTTCTCTAAACTATTTTGTCAAACATAAAAAAAAAAAAATGAAGAAAGGAAACATGTTATTTTTTGTATGGAATTTCTGTTAACTTTCATTTTTTTATCAACAGTTGAACTGTTTTTATATATGGCAAAAAATGAGTTTGACCAATAAATTATTTACATTATTCATTGATTATAAAAAGTTCAAACAATGCTAAAATGTAATTAATAGTTAGAACTTAAGAATGTTAAAAGCATTTAGAAAATAAAAATATCGATAAAAGAGTTCCAGATTTATATATATATATATTATAATGGTCAAACTCTAGAGTCCAGATAAAATAATTTAATGCCAATTAAAATGGAATGGTAAAATCCCAGGTCCAGCCAAGCTTCAACCTATTTACCAGTGCTCTATGGATAATTGCTTTATGAATAACATTTCTGAGGTTACATGTGGATCACACTTTAATTTGTGAGCTGGCTTCAAACAGGGAGAGACATGATATCCTAAAATTAAACACACAAGAAAGAGACAATGAACAAAACAAAACTACTAATAAAACTAAATTAAAGTAATATCAATATTTAGCTTATAATGTATATAACATATAGAATTAAATAAGTTAATTGTACTCAAGTAGCAGATATGGAACTGTGGTCAATTTTAAGTAGGTTTATTTATAAAATGAAATCAAACAAATAAAATAAAATGCACATTATTTTATAACACAATATGTGATTGGACACACACAGGCATTACACAATGGGTGGAGATAGATTACGGTTACATTTTATCTCATCATCAAATATTTGTTAGATTCCTGCTGTCAATAGATTATACCTATATAATATTAATATGTCAATCCTATTCTTGAAGCATGCTTTACTAATATACAAGTTAAGGTTCTAGCCACAGACATACTAATTATTAAAACACTAATATGGCTGCTGTTTACATATACCTAAAATTTGAGCAGATATTAAACTCAAGGGTGATGCAGATTATGTCTATCAACCACAAATTAGTGTTCCAGACATATCATTGAATAGATAAATTCATAAGAGAAGAACTGGCTAAATGAGCTCTACTTATAATTGCTACAGGTACATACTAAATATTAATAAGATATGGCAGTGCTGATGTGCCATTATTCACAGGATTCGACATCAAATGTTCAGTATCTTTAGACTGAATAGCTTGGTAAATATAAGGATACGAACATCATAGGTTCAGAGCTCAGACAGACTTAATTAAATAGTCTGGGTTCTCATGACCTAGTTCAATGTGAAAGAACTTTATCTAAACATTATGAATAAAATGGGGACAACATCCACTGTGAGCCCATTGAAGTTGGAAAAACATTAGTGTCTGCTTACACTTTGTAAGGACACACCTGCAACACAAACTAAATACAAATATGTATAACTAAATTAATGGTGCCTTAAACATATAGCTTCTATCTGTGTTGCTAATAAAAGCCAGTTCACAATTTAAGCATGTAAATAAATGATATAACACTAAGGACTAAATTACTAATTATAAATATAGTATAATAGACCCATTTAAGCTGCATCACTAGTTAGCTTTTGCTAAGGAGGAAAAGTACATTTTAGAAAGGTCAAATACATGATAAAATATACTTTATTCTATATTTCTATGGTTAGTCTATTAGTATGATAAAAATGAATCTTGAAAATCCTAATTTGTACCATGGATATAATTTTTTCTATTTCTACTTATTTTTCTCATATTTGCTTCACATTCATTGCAGCACACGCGCACAACTTTAGTCAAAAAACAATCGGTTATTTTTTATTGCAAATATTATATTTTTGAAACTATTAAAAGTATTTATTCTTCTTTTCAATTTTCTTTCCATTATTAGAAAGATATTAGGCAAGATAAATTATTTAAATATTACTTTTATTAAAATTATTATAACGAATCATAATACATTTCTTTAACAAATAGAATCCTCTCAAATCAGATTCAAAAAACAATATCATAGTCTAATTAAATAAAAACAAAGAAAAAAACAAACAAAGATTTAAACAATAAATCACATATTATGGGGGGGGGGCTAAATGTCCGTTTGTGGATAATGTGTTTATTCTCTGAACAGTAATACATATAACATATTATTCATCAAAGAGTCCAGAAAAGTTATTAGCTTAAAGAAAATAACTGTTGTTGATATTTAAGTAATGAATCTTTAATGAGAAAGGCCAGAAGTCATGAAAATGATAGATGTTATATGAGCACATTATGACATTTCTCTTTCATACAATTTTGTTACTAAACACAGCAAATATATACCCAAATTAGAAAAAATTATATCCAATTATACTAACAATTTCAAACTGAAAATTAACATGACCAAATCAGCCACTTGGAAATTGCAAAATGGAAAGACAATAAAATAAACTTCATGGCAAATCTGCAAAAATTTCTAGGTTTTGATTTTTACAAATCAAATGGACTGATGAGGCACCAAATTGAAGAAACACTACTAAGCTCAATACAACAGGAAATCACTTCACTTGCTGGGCTATATATCTTATTACAGGGTAAAGCCACATCACTCAACTCGCTAGTGTTCCCAGAAATTACCTATTTCCTGACTGGGATATGCCCATCCAAAAAAAATTGTTTAAAAAGTAAATGCCTTCTGTACTAAATAGTTTTGGGGAGGAAGGGTCACCTTATCAGTTTCTGAACATTACAAACACCAAGAAGACTTAATGAGATTTTGTTCCACTCTATTAAAACACTAATCATATACAAAACAACTATAACTCACTATTTAATAGATCAAACAAATACCCAACCTTATCACCCAAAGAAGACATTACCTCTATGAATCAGCCCCCACCAGCTAACAATGAGTGGATTGAGTCTCTATATACAAATGTAAAAATTGTAATTGACTTAAAGGAAAACCCAATCACAAATAAAATACTGGACAACACATAAATTACTAAATGAAGAGAAATGCACAATTGACAGAAAATTGGACTTCACCAATCAACAACTAATATATCAATCTCATTGGTTCATCAAACCAAAGTACCAGAACTTCATAATCAAATATAACTTGGACTCCCTACCTATGAATGTTTCCCTGGCACATTAAAAAAACATAAAGAAAATAGATTTATGTGCCAGATGTGTGGCAGGTAAGAAGAATCCATTGATCATATATTTATAAGATGCAATAATGTAAATTACCTTAGAAAACTCATCACAATGAATAAACAATCTATTTGGGCAATTTATACACTTAAAAGATGCATCAAACAAGGCATTTAGCAGAAATAAGGCTTACAATTTTCATGTATTTCACGTTATGGCACATATAATGTAAAATCACTATTTTAAAATTGGTAGCTTTGCAGGGAATGGAATGAAGGAAAATCATAGAAAAAAATCAAACAAAGAGACAATTTAATAACTCCAGATTATTTAGTAAATGCCACTTGAAAAAACTTCAAGTAAAGAAGATGATTGCTAAGTCTACAGAATTAAACCCCTGAAGAAGCATTTATATACATAGAAATAGACACATGAAAACTGTGTTATTCTCATCTGAAAATGTAATGTAACAAGATAAAGCAATTTGTTATATTACATTGGCATGCAATAAAGAATTTGTATATTGGTTTGTATGTATAATAAATTTCTCTTAAAAAACACACCAACTGATGTTTATATTTTCATTAATCCTTTAGTGGAACAAACTTAGTAATTATTGTGTGTGAATATTGTGCCAGAACATTATAGTATATATGTTCAAACTGTTTCAATTTCCACTTTATTAAAAAAAGGTTATAGCATTTCCCCACTAAAGAAGAAAAAAATATATTTTTAAATTAAATCTTTCTCTTTTTGTACATTCCAACATCTCTTTTGTTAGCAGATAAATAAATCTGTAAGACGATTAATCCACTGATCTCTATTGCAAGATAAAAATCATATTAATTAGTTAGAAATGAAAAAGAGAAGAAAAAATAAATCTAAAATAAAACTTATGTTACTTTGTCTGCATGGATCTGACATTTTGGGCTATAAAAATTAGTTTATTTCATTGTTTATCTTTTTTGCCTGCAGCTAACCTAGAATGAAGTAATCTGACTTCTAAGAAGAAAATTATAATAATTTACTAAGTAAGTTGTGGCACTATAAGTTGTAATTTAAAACCATTATTAGCAATTGTGAATGATAAGTTACTTATATTTCAGTAGAGAAATAAAAAATAATGTCTAACAAATGAATGCTCACTATGAACATGTAAAATCCTTCTTCATAACTGCAGAGTGCACTAATTGTTAGAGATCACAGGTCTTTTATTTTTAGAATGGCATTGCCTACTAAAAGTTTTGTTTAAATAGTATACTTCAGAGGAGAGAGAGAATTATGTAACACCTGTAAAAAGAACACACATATCCAATATTCTTCAAAAGACCAGAGCTACAGACAAGTACATTCATATGATTTTACATATGTGTATGCTAAGTATCTGAAAGAAGAAGTCTATCAAAGAAGAAAATGGACAGCACTTAAGTATAATCAATCACTAACTATTAAACACAAAGAATTAATATTTACAACTTTAAATTGATTCAAAATATTTATAAATTTAAGAGCTGACTATTAACTCATTGTAAATCAAAATATTTCATGATCATTAATGTTTAACAGAAATAGTGGACTTAATCTGTGAAGAATTTATTAGCTTCATGCTCTCAAATCAAAATGCTTTAGATTTTCCTATATAATTAGAAAGATTGGTTGAAGATAAGAGAGGGCTGCTCTTATATTTATAAAGTCAAATCTTGCATTTAGATTTGTAGAGTTCTCTCTTGTAATAAATTAAGCACTCAAGGCACATGTATTAAGGTTATAGTCTTATTTAAGTAAAGCATTAATTGTATTTTAGGAAAATGAACCTGAAATATATACATACATAAATAACAGAAAATCACATAAAAAATCACATAATAGAAAATGCAGGGATGGTAATGTACCTGGACTTAAAAACTTTAATGAACTCACAAATTAGAGATGAGATTATATTCTATTTGTTGATAATTTTTTTATTTGTTGTTATTTCTTCATGCCCTTGAATCCAATAACCTTCTGAGTATTTGTTTTGGAGATTCTTTTCTTTTATATCATTGTTTAAATATGTTTTTTTTTTAACATTAACACATCCATAAAAGAAAATGCATTTTTCCTAAATGTTAAGGGTGATATTTAAAATGCTAGTTACTTCTGAAAGATGGGGAGTGGGTTTGAAAAAAAATGTTTTTGTATTATTATTTTTTTGGTATTATTAAGTTTTTTTTAATGTATCTCTACATATTTCTGGTTGCATTCCAAAGTAATTACAAGCTCTTACAAGTGCATGCATGTGGGATACATAAAAAAGTAATTATCAAAGCAGATATTAATTGATAGCAGTTACTAAAAATATTGGACTAAGGGAAGATAATAGTAATAATAATGAAGGTTAATTTATCATGTAGTATGAAATGCCATATAATTTAAAATAGCTGACCCTCATTAACTATAATATTTCATCATCACAGGATCGGCTAACCACTGCCAGAATTATAGTAAAAATAATGTTGAGATCATATTAAAATTATATACATAATGGTAAAAGTGATAATCTGTATGGCTCATTTGATCACAGAACTGGGGTAGTGTATATACGATGAGCAAGAGTCTACAAGCTTTTCTGACTGACCAGTACATATGGCTGCCATAGTGGAACTCTTTGCATTGATCTATATTATGAAAATGAGTCAAAACATGTAGTTAAATTTATCTTTACTCTGTGACTCAATAACATCAGCTAAAAATAATATTTTAAATTATTGTAGTCCCTGAAACAAAAGTCAAACTCTTTTAAAAATGTAATAATTTATAGATACATGCTGCATGGAATAAGGACTAAAGAATGGGTAATGACTGCAATTAAATAAAAAGAAAAAAAATCTGGCTATCAATAAATGGGAAAAAATAAAACAGGTTATGAGAATTATCAGATAGACAGAAAAGATTTGAGAAGACATCTAGGTGGATAGGTGAGCTGTTTTGGTTGATTGTTCATTGATTGTGTAGTTATTACCTAAAAATACATAGCATTTGTAGTCTTGTAATTAGTATTTATTAAAAATTATATCATGTATAAAATAATGTCAGATTTTTTTAAAGAAGGAAGGATATTTTTGTGTATAGTAATTCTTAATAGTAAAAGTAAAAAAAATAAATGATCACTAGGTTAAAATCATATAAAACAGATTTATGCTGCAGTAAAACAGCAGATATGAAACAACAAAATGCACAGTCAGAAGAGTCTATGAATCAAAAGATGATAGTTATACAGAATATGTTGTTTGAAATGTTTGAATAAATGAATTAAGATCATAAGAAGAAAACATGAAGATGCAAGAAATATGAAGGAAAAATCAAGAAATGCTAAAAAACGTTGATGACAAATAAAAGGCAATTCATGCAAGGATATTAAAAAGTGAAGAGAAAAATAGGAAAATTATACATAATGCTGCAAAATGTATCAGAAAAGATATAAGGTTTCAAGTAAAGAAACAAGTATGTCTGGAATGGAAGGTTTTAAAAAATGAAATATCTACTTATCTACTCTTCTATACAACACACTATTACAGTTTTTTTATTTTATCCATCTATCCTACATGGTACTTCTATCTAGGTTTTTTAAAATCTTTTGATATACTGTTTAACATTTCAGTTGTCCATCTATTATAATCTCTTCTAGAAATATGTCCAGCCCATCACCACTTTATCTTTAAATTTTGTTTGTTCTCTTGCTCATGTAGTTCATTTTTAATCCTTTCTTATTATTCCTGACATATATCTCCATATTTTGATGAATGGTGTAAACCAAATATAGTGAGATGTATGTTAAAAGTTTCAAGCCAGCACTGACAACTAAATACATGGGTGAGATAACATATATCATTGAAGAATTAAGAAATTGAATTGGTATATAAAGGTAAGTTGCACATAGTCGAGAAAAGACTGATCCAATATAACAAATATAACCAATGACAAAATTTTTTAGTTGAAAATACATTTTATGTTATTTATATGAAATTATTAAAAATCAAATAAATCTGATGTGATGTTGGATAGAATATTAAAGAAGGGGATCATTTAATGCAGTTATAGAAAGGGCATATGCATATTTTTTCAATTGTAACTTACAATTTACCCTATAGACTCAACCAATCTTAATATAACTGCTGAAATTAAAAAAATAATTGCCATGACATGATACTTAACTTTTTTTAATGGAAGAAAATGAAAAATCATTTTAAAGTTAAGATGAAACAGTGATTTTTCAATCACTTGATAGGTAAAAAAAAAAAAAAATCCAGCACTTTTATTTGTGGCAAAAGCTGTTATAAAAAACACAAAAATTATTATCTTCATCTTAATAGTTACTATTGTTGCGTTCACTTCAGAAATTTTTCTAGTAAAATAAATTCAAGCATATTGTCCAATCAACCCGATAGTAAATTAGTAAAATAATAAATAACCCTAATAATTATATTCTTCTCAATATAATTCAAAAGTTATGCAACTTTGATGTTAACGATTTGATATGTAGTCCAAATATAATCTTTAATCTTTAAGCCAATTGCATAATATTTATTAATAGGTTATGTTTGTTTGACTTATAGAGTTTGATAAATCCCAGTAAATAAGTACCACCTATTAATCTCTGCAAATTTACAAAATTTACATTTACTGCCCTCTTATGATAACAATATATTTATTTCATATGATGCTATTTTCGCTATATTCGAGTTATTTCTATAGGCATGTTGAAATCAATCAAACCACAAACTTGTCAGAATTTTAAGTGATTCCAATTCATTTGATTCTGAACTCAATTCACAAGAAGAAAAATCATTCTCAAATAGAAAACTTATTGAAATATTTACATTTAAAAATAAATTGTACTTAAAGATGTTATTGAATAATAAGTAGACGATTTGGAAATTTAAAAGATTGAAATTTTATTTGAACTATATTTGCATCCACCCCCACCCCCCAAAAAAGTAATCACTAAGTTTTTAGATGTTTTACACATCAGGCATTTGCATAAAAAACGTTATAGCAGTAAACAAACATTTAAGAAGTCAGGTAAGATCAAATACATCTACAGCATTTTAATGCTGAGAGGTAGTGAGGGAAAATCAGTATTCTCTAGATTAGTCAAATTAAAATGGGGAGAGTTTAAAGCTTTTTTTTTACTATTACATAAAATCTAATGATAATCAATTACCCATTAACTGACTAATACTAATAAATAAAAAACCAGCTAGATAGTTGTAAACTAGGTATTAAAAAATAAAATCCAAATCTGTTTGATATCTGAAAAAAATTCAAGTTTCATCTAGATTCAAATCTCAGATGATGAACCTGGGAACGATGGATTTTGTAGTCATCATATTATTAGTTTTTTTTTTTTTTTTTGGAATAGTTATATCTCACATATTTAATGATAAAATGTAAATAACATTCTTCCAAAGAGAAATAAGAAAGAATAGTCAAAATAAGAGTCATAGATCACATGACCCAATTCTCTTAAGCTTGTAAATTATAAACAATGAGGATTGCCAATTCTTCAACAAGCTTTGTTGTGATAAATGGTCAGCCAGAGAAAGCATTAAAAATATCTCTGTCAGAAACCTTCCCCAAACCCCTGACCATTGTTTTGTGCTTTGGCATTCCTCAGAGAGGTGTCAGGGTAGGTTCAGACACTAGATCTAAAAATACCAACCCAAAGCCAGCATTTATCTCAAAGTTATCTATTGAGTGGATAATCTGAAATTTTCAGACATCTACATGTCTTCAAATCCAGTTATCCAACTCAAATAGCTATATGGGCCTGATAGATCTTCAGCCATACCATATATTAGTAGTCTTAGCAATATAACATTGCATAAGATTTAAGGCAGAGACTATAAATAGTCAAAATAAGAGTCATAGATCACATGACCCGATTCTCTTTGTTTAAATAAGAAAGAACTCTTATTTTATCATCATGAAAACTGCAAAAACATTATGAGATATTAATTGAATGATTAGCTGAGCAAACAGTGGGCTGACAACTTGAAAAATAAATAAAAAAGACAATGAAATGAATAGTTTTACTTACCGATATTCCATTTAACAGCAAAATAAAAAGGAATGTAGAAGATAAACCACCAATTGATACCATTTTCAAATATCTAAAACAAAGTGAATTTAATAAGAGTTCGGATATATAGTGTAATTTATTTTACTAACAGACATTACCATTAACATTTAGTTTTGCATAATTAAACACATTGAATAAAGTTAAAATGTTAGTTTAATTAACTAATTATAGTTTTAAACACTAAATCGCTTAATTGTAGAATAATTTCCCTAATTAATGGTATACGCGGGTGAGTTTATATTACAAACAAAAATTTTAAATTACTCATTATTAAAATCTGTGATATTCCGTACGCATTCGCGTTAGTTTTTTTTTAACAAAAACAGGAGGAGTAACAAAAAATTAAAAAATTGTGACTAAAAGCTAAACATTTAATGAACCTCAAGTGACACGCTGCTGTGAACAGTCATGTGAAAAACTTTATTCTATTTTTATAATATTTCATAATACAATAACAACACAAACTTTAAATATTTTTTATATAATTTATTGTGATAATTAAAGAGAAGAAAAATAAATAACTTTTTTAATATTTTCATTATGATATATATACTACCGTAAATATAATTGTTAACTGTATTCCCACATATAAGTTTATATAATTGTATAACAAGTGCATATTTTCTACTTCAGCTTCAGAAATGGTGTCAGCGTAATGGGCGGTACAAAATACTACAGTAAATTTTATTCACTTTTCATTCCACCTATATACAGTTCTGTATTAAATTCTCAAACTATATATGGCAGCAGCTGATAGGATTATAGATATTATCAGTAACCTTTTTAACTCAAAAGAAAAAAAAGAGAACGTTCAAAAATTAAAAGAAAAGGTGTGGTAAATTTACTGATCAATACAGCACACGCTTGGTTGTGGATTCAGTTTATTCGACATCTTAACAATATGGTTTTTCTAAATATCAAACAAATTTTTAAAGATTTCATCACATTGTTAAATTATCTTTTATTAATTGTAAGTAATTCACAATCGAATTCTTTCAATATTGGATATTTTTTGGAGAAACTTCGAGTTAAATTTTATAAATAAATAAAATGTCCCTCCCTTAAAACAATGTTAGAGTTTACTATAATAGCTTCCAAGAAAGTTTGTTACTACTAATTTATTCCCAATCCCAGAATCTGAAAAGGATATGTCATTATAATAACTTCATCATATTCACAAAGATGAAAAACATATTTATCAGTTGCATAATATTTTCAGATTTTTAAAATATTAGAAACAAAATAAAGTAACACTTTATATTAACAGGGAATAAGATATGATTTAATTCCAAATACTAAATTAACTATTACGATTTTACTACACAGAAGATTCCTGGAAATAATAATATGAATTCATCATTTATCCATGAGAATCTTAGAATTTATATATATATATTCAAGTAATATACATTTACTGCAAATAACAGTTTTTATTTACATATTATAAAAATGGAAAAGATATAAATGTAGCTAAAATATGATAAAAATTATTATAAAATTATAAAACTTCATAAGAGTTAGAAAGTAAGAAATTTTATAACTTTTTTTTATATGTCAAAGAATTGACTGAAAAGCGAATCCAGGCCAGCTGCTTGTAGGGTGGGAAGCATCACGGGCCAGCTGCTTATAAGGCAGCTATGCTAACTGCTAGGCCACCAATGCTTGATTACTTTGTTTAATTATATATCTTTATGTGTCTCTTTTTCTTTTCATTATAATTTAATTCCTGATATTTGTTGATCACTTAAGGTTTGATATTATGAGTTGGAATTTATTCCAGTAATAATAGTTTATAACGTTATATTTTGAAAGTCAGAATAATGTATTTTGGTACCCTTCTAAATAAAATAAGTCCAAAGATGATGATGATTAAAGATTTGGCCAATAATACTAATACATAAGTCTGGGAATAACCATGATAAATATTATTGAATATGTTTACTAAGAATGCTCTTACAATATTTAAACATTCATTTATCAAATAAATAAAAGGATGGTGAAATGCTGAAAATTTATTGTCTCATATTATGCAACCTTTGTGATACAACAAAAATGGAATAATATCACAGATATGATAATAATATATGTATGTTATAAATTGACAGATAAGATATTCTCTATGAGGTAATGCCATTCACTTTACTGTTGGTGTCATCTAAAATCTTCACTCATTCATTATATTAAATTCATAAACTTCAGGATTATTGATAAAACCATTCACCACCACCAATTTACCTAATTTGATAAGTGAAATAGATTTTAGTATAACCATGTTTGGGCACATCTTTAGTTCTCTAGCAATGCTCAACATTACTTATTTCACTGAACTTATTATAAAAAAAAATATTGGATAATGCAAATTTGTTTTATTTGTTTTGAGATATTGATGAGTCTCTTTCTTCTGACTGCATTTTTTATAGAAGATTTTCTATTCTTTCTACTATGAACTTTTAAATTATCATTTTAACAATAACAAAAGATTAGAAAAGAAATAAAAAAAAATTTAAAGTACAAAATCATATTGCACACTTTGATAAATAATTATCCTTTTTATGTAAAATAAGGTGCATAATTATGCATAACTTTTGCAGAGTTTAAGATAATTATTTAGATTCTTGTAACATTGTATAAGATAAAAATAAAAGTGACTTCAGTGAGATACAATACATTGCACAAACTCAATTAAATCGCTTGTTAATTACATAAAGTTAATAAAATATATATATATTTAGATGAAATTTACTTGTCAAACATTTGATACTAAAAAATATAATGAATAGGTAAAACTAATATATATATATTGTACCGGTCACCCCACATCAATAATAAAAATCTAACCCGAAAGTCAAATTCAAACCCAGTCTAACCAAATTGAATTCAAACCCAACTCACGAGCTCAGATCAAATCAATGGATGACATAAGTCGACAGTACATGACTATGAGCCAAGAAACTAGCTCAATGGATGATGATGATTTGAGCCCCCTGATCTGACACTAATAATGTATAATAAAATAACTAAGGATATTTCTAAGTCAAATCATATATGTATATGTTCGGGTTGCCAATACAGACAGCGATTATTAATATTAAAATAATTATTGAATAAAAAAGAGAGTAAAGAAACCAAATGTGTTAATAAAATTTTTAATAATAATAATAATTTTGTTCAACTTTTAGATTATGATTATATTGATTACCTCTAGTCTTTAAATGAAATTTATAATTACAATAAGAATGGCAGTCCTCATTATATACCAATAACCATTATGCAATATTCTAGGAGGATTATATATGTCTATGCCCGACAAGAAAATAAAGGTAGATAAAGGTATTTGGCAGTGACAGAAATTATGATTCTAATTCTAAACGAAAGAATATGAGATTTATTTTCACACAATTCACGAAGAGCAAGATATGTATTTAGAGCACAACTTTAATATTTAATAGAAAACTTACTTAATTATAAATGAATACGAATTTTTTTGACTTTAATATAATCAATTCATCATGATTTATGAGCATGAGAGTGGGGCTTTATCTGAGCTGAGAAGTAAACGGTACTGACGTCTTATGAGTTATAAAATGAATATGTAAAATAATGGCTTGTTGGTGATTTAAGAAAATAGCAGGGCGGCTTGTATTTTATAAGTCTTTATGCCCTATCAAGGAAATGTGGAACACAGGGAAAGCCAGGTTGGGTCATAGCCATGAACCTTTGGTGTTCCAATATAAACAAGAAAGTGAGGAAGTGCTTTCTTCCTATGGAATTAAAGTAATAACAATAATATCACTGAGGACAAGCCTACAAAGCAGGTGGTGACTCGTGTCAGCAACGTTCAGAAAATGATGACCAAGTTTAAGTAATAAAATCCAATTTATATAAAGAATGCTCTACATGATGACCTGATCATGGAACTAAAATCAAACGAACTTTTAACTAAAATTATTTAACGCAATTATAAAATTATATTAATTATGCCCAAACATCATGCCCTCCCTGAATATTAATAGAAAGGATGAAATTTAAATTGGAATATATTCATTTAATTCCTTTATCGACCTTTTTGCAACATTATATATGAATAAATAAACATTTGTAAACTAGATAAAATAGTCGGGGGCATAGATTAGAAACTGGGCTAATAATTTATTATTAACCATTAATAAAAATAGCAATATTTAATAAATTCTTCAACTCGATAATTAATAGAACTGTATGAATTTAGTTCTAGTAGGCAAGAATTACTATAACTTAATATTAGATTATTTTCATGAGGGAATTTTAATGAAAGGGATTATTATCGAGTTGAAGTTTTATTGGCATATAATAAGAAATAAATGACATTAATAAATTACTCAATAAATATATATAATACAGTAAATGAACTGCCATCGTAAGAAAAGAAAGTTAACAGATATTAAATTTAAAGACTAGAGATTAAGAGAATTACTACATAATTTAAAATAGCATGAATAAAAAAAAAACTTTTACAGTAGATATCTTAAAAGGTGTGTTAACTTAAAGTTCAGAACTGGCCAGTAAGTTACGGTTCAAAAGGGAAGATTTTACCCATCCTTCCATGGCTGGTTTTTTGGTTCACATGGCAGAGTCCGACTTGGTTGAAATGTAGGCGCACATTTTGTGAATTAGTTGGATAGCATTTTCATTGATTTCTCTCCAATTTTTGGCAGTACAATTGGTGTGGAAAGGTTTAAAGTTAGCAGCCACATTGAAGATCTTCAGGGGACTTTGGGCCCAGTAGTCAGACTCCCGATGTTTAGCCCTTCACCATGATGGAGACACTATTAAGATTTATAATTTAATATGCATGTAGCTTCTAGTAGCATTTCTTTTGAAACTAATATGACTTTTCTTTTTTCTTCCAAAGCCTTTCAGGCTATTTATACCTGTTCTCTCGATGCATTCAGGCTAAAGCTTAATGCTTTATCAAAGTTTACAAAATCTCATTAATTGATTTTAGATACATTCCTTCAATAAGGCTTTCAAACTCATTAACTTGAATTCATTTTTTAATTAGAAAATGAATTTGTAAATCAGAAAATGATTTTAATTAGGAACCGTCCTTACATTTTAAATAATTATCTTTTTTCTAATTAATAAAACATTACCCATTGTTTTTGGAAAAGGATGATTTGAAAGCTTATTGAAAGAATGTAGCTTTTAATCACTGAAAAACTAACCAAACTAGTAAAAGTAAAATATAAACGTTCCGACGCAATGAAGCTTTATAATGAATGTATATATTTAATGATTTAGAAATATATACGCACAATCCACACAGTTAGAACATATATTAATTCATGAATACTTTTATTATGAATTTATTAATTGCATTGATTTATTTAAATATGAAAGTAATTGTTTTTAAACACATGTTTATATATTAGTGGTTTTGAATGAAACTAGCGTGTATTGCACGTATGAGGTTCCATTGCAGTCGGAAACTCACGGTTAGTACTAGGGTTTGAAGTGGGCTTCTGGTGAGATGTCATGAATCTAGGATTGAACTTAGATCTAACTGCTTCAATATATATATATATATATAATACTGGTCAATGTTCACTTACCCTGTGGTTTCCATGTGCACAGAACCGAATATGAAATGTCTGTTGTGCATCAGAGTACAGTTGTTACAAACTCAATAATAAACTCTGTACATGATACATTAAAGTTAACCTATTGAATTGTTAAATGAGAGAGGAGAAATCAAACTGAAACTGGTTATATTTCATGTGATCTCTCTTGTTAAAAATGTATTTCCCTGCTTATAATTGTTGATGTGTTGGTCATCACATACCTTTAAAAGGCTGAATTTGAAAGTGGCCTTTCAGCACCACTTCCAAAAAGAAAAAAACCCTCCCAAAAAGAGATGCATTTACCAACAAAACATATTGCATAAATGAATAAAAAAATATGTGCAGGACATTAAATTTTTAACCCCTGCTAAAGTAATGTCCCATGGGCTAAGCTCCATCATCTCTTTATCCCAGGTTACTGGTGGATTTATCTACTATTGGAAATATATGCATGTAATATTGTTGGAGAGAGAAAAATAAATGAGACTCTCATCAAGACCGAATATAAAACACAAAAATGAATATTTATTGTTCGAAATAACTCTTAACCATTATATATATATATATACACGCACACTCTAAACTCCACAGCATTATAATACAAAAAGAAAATTAATACTAATGTTTATGCAATTGAAATATGGAACTCCCTCCCTTATTTTTATATAAGTATCCTTAGATGAAGTGGTCTGAGTTTCTACCCCCCCTCCACACACACACATATTAAGCATCTCAGTTATTTATCAAAAAATCTGTTTATACACATATGTCTATTTACACATCCATTCTACTACTTACATAAACATTTTATACGCATGCACTTGTATATAAATCAAGCATATGTGGAGACAAAATCAAAACTATAATTTAAATCAATTCATTTCTTTATGCTATATGCATATGTGTGTTATAAGCAATAACAAACTAATAGAAACCATGCACATATACATATGCATATCTAGATGTATTAAACTTAAGATGGAAGGACAGTTTCACATGAACAATCCCATGCTTTGCAGATAAACAGTTCAACATACATTTATTTAACCAATATAAATACATTCCATCATATAAACATCTTTTAAAAAATATTGCAAATGTTAATCATTTTTGACTGTTAAAAATAAAAAAAATATTACTCCCATATATTATATAACTATGATATGTGTAAAATTACAAATTATATATTCTTGCATATGGGTAAAATATATTCACAGGCCATCATCATTCAGTTCTCGGTATCTTCATATAATTTATACCTAGTTTATTGTAATTATAATAGTGATGAATATAGCTTAAATTAATACACACTAATATTATATATATATATACACACACAAATAACAATAAAAATAATAAATATAATGATAATTACCTAATATATATATAGTACTCAATCTGCAGACGTACTTTCGGTTAATTATAACACCATTTATCAAAATTAATGATATATTATAGTAAACATTTTAGTTAATCTATTTAGTGAGAATTTCAATAAATATAATTTAAATGAAACTTTTACTGTCATATTACTTCTTTTTATTATTGTTAGTATTACTATGTATAATAGAATTTTGAGAAAATATCTTTGTCAAGCTCTACAAAACTATTTTTCTTGGGCAATGTTTGGTTATTTTCTATGCAAGTATTAATTTTCTTCACAACAGGAATTGTTTCCAATAACTTAAATGATTTTGAGTTTATTCTGAGTTCTTGAACTTGTAACTGTTCTCTCATTTCAGAAATACATTTTATCATATACAATAGATGGAAGATATAGTATAGGACATTTATAGATTCCATAGATAATATTTCACCAGTGATTTCATTTTTAAATAGTAGATGTGTGATTCAACTAAGTTTATATTTAGCATTTTTTATAACAATTGACATTGTGAATAAATTCATCATATCAGCAATTAAAAAAAAATGACAAACTCATTTACATGTTGAGATAACTTTGTTCCATTCCTTTTCTTACTTTTATTTCTGCTATTTTTGTAGGAAATCATGCATTGAATGTCTCATAATATATAATCTTTTTCTTGATCACTAATTACTTTTACGTAATCGGCTAAAAACTGACTTCAACATTGTTTCATGTCCTTTATATACAATCTGTATTTTTAAAAAGAATCAGTGTTGGCATAATATTAAAAACAACATGACATATTTTCAAACAGTATTGTTTACCATTACTTATCATGTTTTGAATCATTTTATTTATTTTTTTTCAAAGTTTTTTAATGACAAATCAAATTATTAATTAATCATAACAATTCTTTTTTTGTTTTTAAATTTCAACTTTAGTTATAGCATGAAGATTTTTGTAATTATGCAGTTATGCGTTCTAATAATAGACAGCTTTAAATTTGCAAGTTATTCATCTTTATGAAAAATAACTATTAAAAATAATATATTTACAATAAAATATTAACTATAATATCATCTGGATGTCAATAAATTTTATATATTTATTAGAAATAAGTATGGTAATGCTTGTTTATTTATTAAATAATGCCCCTAATTTTAATCTAGTATGACTTTCATTTTTTTTAGGAAAAAAAATATATTGGATGTTACTAATCTTCAGTTAACTTTTATTTACAGATGCAATATTTGATTAAGATACTGAGGTCTATTTAAATAACTCACGAATATATAAACAAATGAGTTTAGTAGCCTATAGAATTTTTTATAATTTTGTGAATAAAAAAACATGTCACAGATACATATATATGATTAAATATTGCAATTTACATTAGAATGTTATATAGATTTAGTAATAACAACTAAGTCCATGAAATAAATAACGTTTTCATAGTTTCTGCCCAAATTTAAATATTAAGTGTTTGTTATAATAATATTATTATTTTTATGATGAATCAAATCCTTTATTATGTGTACACTCTTATTTCTTATTTATTTATTACATATTTTTTCTTTTACAATCTTCATGTCTTTTCTAATCTGTTTAAACTGTATAATTTCGCTTTATCACTTTTTATTAAATAATTTAGCTTACATAACACTATTTTTTTTATATAAATAATTAGATATGTAAACATTGGAATGACAACATACTAATCACTGTCAATTTTAATGTGACAGCTTCTTTGTCAAACTGACCAACAATTAGTTAATTGATCATGTGTACTAATTTGGATTTATAGAAGTGTTTTATATATATTATTTTGGCCAAACCTCAAAACAAACACAGTCTCATAATATAGCAAATCACAGAACTTCATAAGATAGACATAATTTTATTAAGTTTTAAACTAATAATATTAATGTTCCAGTTTTTTTTCCACCAAACTGTCTAACAAATGGGAATAACTTATTATAAAACACAGATTTAAGTGACATTGTTATTCTCCCTTCTTTAGAGTTTTATGTACAGTCCATTGACAGTGTTAGCATTTAAATTCAATCTGGTTAATACTACATTTGGAATCATGATCACAAACTAGACTATTCTACCAAAAGCTATAATCAGTGTAAAATTTATATACTGATATATAAGAGACTTCTTGATTTCACAGTTATTATTTTTTAAAAAAAAAACAAAAAACAAAGTTTAATATATTTGGAAAACTATAAGAAACAACTCTGTAACAAAGTGATGAAATAGTGGAACATTTAATTACAGGAAAAGGAGCCAGCTTTTGTAAAGTTAAATAATTAATGGATAAAGATCATATAGTGCTATAATAATACCAATTCCAGATCAGTTTGTCATAGTACTATACCATCTGATATGCTTTGATTAATCACTCTTAGAATATTTAGAATTAAGAGATCTCTGCTTTTGAAATTTTAAAAATAATCATATGAGTCAGATGGTAATAAATTTAATATATTCAGACAAATAGCAATATACTGACACATCAGTTGCTATTATTGTTTTCATTAAAAAAACATTTTACATTAAAAAAAAAAGAACCATTCCACTTTAAAAACATTTACTTTGTATATAAGAATTAATCAAATCAACACATTGTATAAATAATGTAATAAAGATCAAAGAAAATCTCTGATATTAAATTGTATTTTTTAAAATCCTATATACAAGTGTGATTTATGCGTTAACTATTTGCTATTAAACTATTTCTGATTGACAACTTATTCCTAAACACCCATTATGAGACATACAATTATGTATAATTTGCTTTTATCAATTGATAATTTTAGTTATTATTTAATAAAATATTTTCTTTCCTTAATTTGAATATAATAATAATAGTAATGATGATATTAGCGATTAAGCCAATGCACATGCGCTTTAAAGATAAATTAAAAATTAATACTCTCACTTTTTTCCATTTTTTCTAAAATACTATATCTTGTGTATGGAAAAAGGTGAGAGTATTCATTAGTAATTTATCTTTAAAGCGCATGTGCATTGGCTAAATCGCTAATATCACTATTACAGTATTAAAACATAGTGCTATAAAAAATAATATCTCAAGAATAGTAGTGGAAAACTATTCAGGAATGTTTAAACCTTTAATAAAAATAATATCTAAGCATTATTTTCGACCAGATCTGTCATAAACGTAAAACTACAATAAAATATGTAAATACATATATACATTAAAATGAAATATGCCATGTATGTGATAATGCAATCCATGAGTCTTTCTTGTTTATTGTGTGATTATGATTGACTTGGTCTAATGTTTAGATATTATTTTTATTAGAATTTTAAACTCTCCTGAATAGATTTCCATTACTATTATTATTTAATTACTATTGATTATTTGTGTTTATTGTTGTTACCTATCAACCAAATTAATTTTCAATACTAGGTATCACATAAAAAACATTTTTTTGAGAATAGCATTTCATCTGTTTTCTCAGTCCCTCAAAAGCACATTCTACATTGCATGCAATGTGATGTGATATACTATGACTTCTCATTTCTCAGAGTCAGGAATCTCTCAGCCAGTATGCCCAGAAAAACCTATTAGGCACTTTACATTCCCTTTCCATTCCCCAAACTAAGTTTTTCCTATATTCTTTTCTATTCTGCTCCATCACATTTTCACAAAATTATCATTGTCCACTCAATGGTTTGTTTATCTAAATTTCCATACTTTTTCCCAAACCCAGTATAAAAATCAAGAATTGACTTTCTTTATAATCATTTTGTTTATATTTATTTTTCCACAACTTCATTATTTATACCCCTTTTGCTTGTAAGCATTTACATTTAATTAACATATGCCAACTCTTTTTTATGCCTTTCTTGCATAACTTGCAGAATAAATCACCCACATTTCTCCATTTACGTGTATATTTTCTTGTTGCTAACAATTCTGTTTAAATCTTAAACAATGCCTCATATTCTGTTTACATATATATATATATATATATATATATATATATATATATATATATATATATATATAAACTCTTTTTACTCTCCAAAACAGTAATCCATCTCTCCATCTCCCTATTTTTTATTAATGCATCTATTTTTCTATCTCATTGCTTCCCACTATAACACTAAACAATTCTTCTAACACACTCGTCCCACCTTTTGCATAAGTATTCTGACATAAAGTTTTATCCAAATATTCTGCATACCATACTACATTCCTCAACCCTCTTGTTGTCTATCCTTTACTCATAATCCAATTAAATACTATTTTGACTATTCTTTTATTATCCATAAATTGCAATGTACTGAACATTTTTATTTTATTTTTTGCATCTCTCATATAAAAACTTGACTACACAATTTCTTCTTGAATTGCCTCCTCTGCTGATCACATATCTGCATCTAATGCATATCTTCCTACTTCTCTTTGTACTATTTCTAAGTAATATAACACCCTTTTCCTAACACATAATGCATCATTACCATAAGTTAGCCCTGTCACTGCCACTCTCTTCCATACAAGTCTAGCTTCATCATATTTATTATAAGAAAACACTGTTGATATCTTTATCAGCCCTTTTTCTTTTCTTTAATTTATTTATTCAAATTTTTTCTCCCATTCAACCAAATAATTTCTCTGATTACTTAAGATGATTCCCAAATAGTTATATCTATTTACCACATTTAACTTTATATCTCCCAATAAAAATTCTTTCTCTTCTCTTTCCCCAGCATTTATCATCATTACTTTTGATTTTTCTTCACTAAATTTAATCCCCATCTTTTTGCCACTCTTGCATAGGTCGTCAGCATAATTTTCATAACTTTCCTACTTTCTATGTACAAAAAGATATTATTAGCAAATAAAAGACCTGATAATGTATATATTCCATTGTCGTCTATTATTGGTATCTTTAGTTTACAAATCTTTAGTTTACTGACATCTAGTGGCAATTTTTGTTATTATATATTTAATTAGTAATAATTTCAACCTTGTTATTACTGATTGTTACTTTCTTTTTCACTAACCTTCCCGCGTGTTATGAACTTTTCTAATGAATTGAATCGTCTAATATTAACGATATAGAAAATTTTCAATTTGATTTGTGCTTATGACTTAAAATTGGGTTATAATCTGTTCAAATACCTATTCGTTCAATGATTCTACTGTTGAATTTTCACAAAAATTAAAGAATGTTTATGTCAAATAAAAATAAACATCACAGATCAGAATGTGAAATATTAATAACTCAAAATTATTTTTTTTTTAAGAAATCTACTGCGAATTATTAGTAAACGTAATAAATAATGGAAAAAAAACCCGTAGCAAAAAGTAATTATAATTTATTTATATACTTAAGATATAGTAAGATATTAAAATAATGCCCTGTCAAAAATTAAAAAAGATTTACAACAGATTTCAAAATTATGTAAAGTAGTACTGGCCAAAAACTCCTTTGTCAGAATTCACAGAGGGCCGGTCAAGGAAAAGTCAATACTCTCAATCATTCTACTTGCAATTGGATATCCATCGTCACTTTGTATAATAATAAAGATAGTGAGATACCCTTTAACTGACCAACATTGAATAATTGGCTAAAAGGTCAGCTAGCTAATAAAAAATAAGTAGATATTCATTATCTGTCCAATGTTGGACGATGAGTTAGGTTAATTAAATGTCAACTACCTGAAAAAAAAATTCAAAGTCTATTGAGGAGAATTTCATTGGATTCATATTCAAACCCCAGACCATAAGCATAGTAGATGGATGTATTAGTTCCTTTATCATGAGGTTTTTCAAAAGCATGTATAAATATTGCATAAAAATAACAAAGATTGATTAATTTTTATAATTAAATCAAGGAATATTTTAGATTTTTTTATTTGCAATGTAACCAAAAAGGGGGAAGAAAGGAGAATAACATATTTTTGTTTAATTATTCATAATAAACTAAAGCGATATATTTTTTATATTAAAAACATTCTAATCATCCATATGAACAAATAACACATTCAAAATTTAGATGTTTTCTGAAATTATTGGCATTTAGATTGTTTAATGTTTTTATGAATATTGAAATATATATACATATCCGTGATCGAATCTGGGACAAGTAAATTTAGTAGGATCTAATAATTTTTCGTAGTCAAATCAGGCCTTAATTTTTTTTATGCAAACAGCTGTCATAAATGGAAATCTAGTATTAGCTAGTGGTCAATATCTTTTCCTTTATTTTTTATTCTAAGAAGAGCATTTGAAAAACGTTAACCATACAGTGTTCTTTTTAAAGGAAATTGTTTTAATGCACTTCACATAATTGTATTAAAATGTACCGGTTACTTAAATTAAGTTTTACACCTAAATAAAAAAAATTTCAACAAATAAAAAAAAAATCTATTTATGACACATTTAATTTACAATACTGTTCATGCGCAAAAATATTGTAAATTGTGAGCGCTCACTATGGCTACTATGTGTTTGTAAACATTTAGTGCTGTGCATTTGTTATTGTTTATTTTGTTGGTTAGATCCTTTAAAAATGAATGGTGAGTCTGCTCCTCAACATTATATAATTGATTTTGGAGATAGAAATTAAAATAATCTTTAAGCATAAAGGGGCCTTTTTTTTTCAATCATTTGGTATTATATTACAAAATCTTCCATTTTTATTATTATTATTATTATTATTATTATTACTACTACTATTATTATTATTATTATTATTATTATTATTATTATTATTATTATTATTATTATTATTATTATTATTATTATTATTATTATTATTATTATTATTATTATTATTATTATTATTATTATTATTATTATTATTATTATTATTATTATTACTACTACTACTACTACTACTACTACTACTACTACTACTACTACTACTACTACTACTATTACTACTACTACTACTATTATTATTACTACTACTATTATTATTACTACTATTATTATTATTATTATTATTATTATTATTACTACTACTACTACTACTACTATTATGGTTATTATTATTATTATTATTATTATTATTATTATTATTATTATTATTATTATTATTATTATTATTATTATGTTTCAAAGGATAAACTTTATTAGTATTCTAAAAGGTTATACAAGTTACATTTGACACATAGTTCTTACATATAAATTGGTTTCACAAAACTGCATATGTACAAAGATTTGATCAGTAACTGTATGCGTTATCAAACTAGAAGTATCTAAGAAAAAAAAACAGTTCATAAAAACAATGATGATCATTCAATCATATGATAATATTTAATTAGATATATTTCAATTAAATTAAAGCAGGAATGCATCTACTTTGTTTCAGTTGGCTTTAGAACTGGCACAAGGATCCATGTTAGATATAGTTGTTTTTTTTTGTTAGTGCTTTTATATAAGTTCTTGTATATTCCAGGTGTCAATGTACTTAGATTGATCTGTAATTGTCATGTCTCTTTCACGTATGGTTTGCAGCTTATTTCTGAACATGTTTGGATGTCTTCTGGGGTTATACTTGTAAATGAAATTACACCTTATTAAAAGAAGAACTTTATTGATGACCAAGGGGTTGCATTTGCTATAAGCCACTCCATATACATATGTTTGCATTGCTAGTGAAAGGTCAAGTTAAGATATATATATATATAACATACCTTTTAGGATTATAATTTTTTGGGGGAGGACTGATAGGTTATATATTTATTTGCTAATTTATCTTTGGATATATCTTATACAAATACTTTTGAGGAAGTACAGACACATATGTATGCATTACATTTGCAATCTTTACTTCCTGTAATTTGAGTTCTCAAAAAAATCTTGTATTATCACTGTTCAATTACAAACATCAGCATATAAATTTGTTGTGTTACTGAGTTTAGTATATTTTCCAGTATTTGAATCTTAATTTTGTTGTTACCGCCCTCTATATCAATCGTATGGAGTCAAATACTACATTCTCTCTATTTTTATTTGTTGAAACATGTCACACATTTTTTGGAGAAAAATATTTAATTGAAGGCATTGATTGGTGGTTATATCAGTCACCTTACAGGTTTGATTGTTGTGTTATCAGTGACCAGGATTTGGAAAAATATCTGGTTGTGTAATTTTATTATTTTTGGCTTGTAATTTTTCCAGTTTGATATTAAATGTTGATGGATGTCACCTTGTGTTGTTACCTAAGGTGAATGTGCAACAAGTGCATCAATATGCATAAAGCACAAAAATGGCTGCACATACTGATGGGATATGGGTTAAAGATTGTCTGAAAGGTGATGGTGGGTTGTCTATTTACTCTTGTCATTATATTACAAATTCTGTCTAGTGCTGGACAATAATAGAAAAGTTGTTGCTGTCTTTCAACAGCCTTGTGGCATAGCAAAAAGGATTTCTGGTATCTCATAAATATGATGTGGGCAGTGCATGAAAATTTAATGTTAACAAAAAATCAAAATATTTTGGCTCTTGTACCAGTCAAAACAGTCTGATCACTCAACAAGATTCAAATCCTAAGCAAAAGTACCTTGAATCTGATCATGCTCAAGATACATAGGTCTGGAGCAATCCTGAATTCTAACCTATTTGCCTATTTTTCGAATCTCTGACCCAATGAACAACACTCTTGATGATACAGGACAATTATTTAATTCTGGGCCCAGTAACAAAGCAGTGGAGCATAAGATCAGAATGATGATGATGATTGAGATAAGAGTAGCCAAGAAATTACATTTATTAAAATTATGTTTATTAATGCTAAGTTTTTAGCTAAAGAAAATAGTTCTAAATATTGACTAGAAAATAATTCAAAACAAACCAGGATTTACATGAAATATATATTTAATAAAATATTAAACAAGTGTATATATATATATATATATATATATATATATTTATATATATATATATATATATATATATATATATATATATTACAAAATTGTTTCATGCTTGAGGTGACATTATACATTTACAAACTTGAGATTTGTTTTTATAAAATCCTCTTTATTAATTATATAATTTTACAGAGTGTATTGTAACTTGCGCTGAGTTAATATGCCAATTTAATAAAATTTTACTAAGAGAACGTTGTGGATGCCAAAAATAAATATAAATGATCATGACAGGTTTACTAGTAAATGATTTGATAAACAGGCAAAATATACAATCTTATTTATTTAGCTATCTTATGGAAATCATTATATATGTTTTTATTGCTGGCATTGTTTGGAAAAGATGTCTTTTGAACATATACATAAGAAACAAACAATGTGCTGCATTTACAAGAACAAATTATACAAACATTAATACAAATTGATTTATGTCTATGGGAATCGATTAGTATTTTAAAAGAAGGCAGTTTTAAAATCAACATATTGACTAATTAGCATGTTGCTGCATTTCATGAAAGAGTCATTATTTCTAACACTTAACGAAAGATCAAACAGGCATAAATCCATTAAATAAAACAATAGCAATGCTAGGATGGCATTAAAGAAATACAGATCTTATGGTACTTTGAATACTTCATCATTTACAAATTTGAGACTAGATTAGGGTTGATACGTCCATTTTGACGATATGGTATCGAATGCCAGAGTCAGTGGTATGAAACTTCCACAGCACAATGAAAACCCCATAAACTGTGTGTTCCACAGGGAATAATGTATATCCCTGATTAAGAATGGTTTGGAGACAATAGAATGGGAGCTTCAGACTTTGAAGTCCCCAATGATAAAGCGATAAAGAAAATATATGTGTAAGTACCATCAGAAAAGGGAAAGGTATGCCAGCAACATAATATATGTGCAATAAACTTAATATATTATATTCTAAAGCCTGTAAATGCTTTGACTCCTGTGCAATGATATATTTAAATAATGAATCATTCAGAAAATTATAATGGCGAATAACTCTGACATTAAAGTAATAAAATTTATATTTAATTTTGATTCCCATATACTATTACTGTTAAAATTAGCCCTCCAGGCAACAGCAAAAAAAGGTGGAATAATTATATTAATGTTCATGATCTTTTAAAATGAAAATTTAAAGACAAATTCAAATAATACAGTAAGATTTAGCAGAATACATCCACAGTAAAAGTTTTTAATTAATTTTAAGAATTTAAAATGAAAACAAACTAGCAAGCGATTTTTATTTTAAATAAACAAAACTTTATTGATAGATTTTAAATGAAGTCCCTGCTTCTTCCACAAATTAAACAATTGTTTCCCCTCTTTTTCAAATGCACGAGTTTGGGTATTTGGAATATTAAAGAAAATAAATTATACGTATACATTAAACAAAATACATTAAATATTAATGGAGCCACACAAAGTTATATATATGAGTTCAAGCATTAAAGGTAAGTTAAAAATACATTATATTAGTAAGGGATTATAGAGAGAGACATTAAAAGCATAATTAATAGAAACTTATAAATTAATATCTGAATAAATCATAAGATTTTCATTATATCTTATATAAACTGATTACCTAAGGACTTTATGTTAAAGGCAGCTCCACATAGAATGGGGTTATGTCAGAATAGCTGGCAGATGCAGTATAAGTAGTCAGCAGTTGGAACAGTGATTAGGCAGTCATCTCGCATGGCCATGGATTGAATATGGCAGGCAAATAGTCCTTTGAGAGGAGAGAAAGGTGAAAGATTCCTCTATTCAAACTTCATAGAGTTGAACTGGTTGACTTTTTAAAATTTGAAGATCTAGAAACACTTCCTGAATGTGAAAATTTTCTTGCTGTTCTGCAACAATTTATTAGCTAAGTCAAAGTTTAATTATGAACTCAAAGTAACTGAAAGTAATTCAAAGTCAAAACTCAAAGTAACTGATTGAAAAGTAAGTGAAAGTAACTGAAAGAAAAAGGTAAAGTCCTTTGTTCTATGGGTCCTTTTAATAAACATTTTAATCCCCCCAAGAATGCAATTTCAGTTGTCCATACCTATCCTTGTAATCTCTTAATTAAAAAAAATATGTTATCTAATTAACAAAAATTTTTTAAAACAGATAAGGCTCAAAATACCATTTTACATGTTTTTAAAGATTTGCAAACAAACTAACAAAAGAATTGCTTATGATTTTAATTAAGATTTATAATTTTAATTAGTGAAAATAATCTGAATCTAGATAAAGTTCATTTCAGTCTTTCAAACCTTCCCCATTTTACTTTGTTTTTACATTCCAACAGTTTAATTAAATGCACATATTGTAATGGTCAGGTTTGTACATTTGCTCAACAGACTGAGAGTCCAAGCCAGAGAACCAAAGGCTGACCAAGTCGGGATAGTAATATCCTACATCTGATCATACCTCAACTCTCTCACTCATGCTTCCAAGTCAACCCATTGCGAATGACATCCCCAAGGTTACACTCACTATCTCTTTATTCACATTCCAGCAATAGCAAAGCAGTAAAGACATCCCCCCTATTACATATTATATAACTTAACTAGTGATTCATAAGATAATGAGCAAGTAATGAGACTGAGACAAATTTATATTTCATAAATTTAATATAACATTTAACAAATACTAAAGTATAGTAAATTGTGTATAGCTGGCTCACATGCAGGTGAGTGAATACTCTGGTTATAAAATAATATCACAAAGCAATGAGCAGATTCTCTGGGTTATAAAATAATATTACAAAGCAATGAGTGGATTCTCAGGATTATAAAATAATATTACAAAGCAATGAGTGGATTCTCAGGGTTATAAAATAATATCACAAAGCAATGAGCAGATTCTCAGGGTTATAAAATAATATTACAAAGCAATGAGTGGATTCTCAGGGTTATAAAATAATATTACAAAGCATATGACTTTTTAATAAGCTTATGTCATTTTTCATGTCCTAATTCATGCTATGTTTTATATATTGGAAATCAGTTATAGTTAGCTAGAGTGATCGATTTATTGGCAAATGATAGAGATTATATTATTATTAATTTTAAAATTATATCATTATTACTAAATTTAAGATTATATTATTATTACTAAGTTTATGATATTATAAATATATTTGCGTGATATAATAATTACTATACAGATAAATGCATTAACTCAGATTCTAGATTGGATCAAAGCCGAAGTTACTTTATAGGGAAGCTGAACTGAAATGTGGCAGTTGAATGTCAGATTCTAGTGCAATAAAAACTATAGTATCATATAAGTGCACCTTGAATGTATTCTTAATAAAGGTTTATTACCTAGTAAATGATTCCCCTAACTGATCTGCTTGCTATAATGGAAGAGGCCTTTTTATTAAATGAACAGAAGATTGGCTGATGAGCCTTTGGAAATGCTTTGTTTCCATTAAATATCAATAACTGTCACATTTGCCTAAACTTTCGAGGTGTGACTTGATGAAATACGAAGAAATGTCACAGTTGCCTAAACTTTCGAGGCGTGACTGGATGTGGGAACAATCTTGAAGTAGGCATTATAGACATAGCAAGAAGATATGCATATTTATGCTAATTAGCAATACATTTGCAATGCTAAATTAATATTTTATAAATTAATTATGCCAAAATCTTAGCTTCTTCAGTGCCACTACCACTGGTCACTTCATAAATGACGTTATTAAATTATATAATAAAGGCGATAATGAGAATCTGATTTAAGGTTTTCTGCATAGTGGCTTATTATCTAATTTAACAAAGTTATAGCAAAAACTTTAAGATTTATTAGACTGGAAACAGTAATTATATGTAATATAATCTACATCTAATATCAAACTGATTTTTAGATAATCTAAAATATGGATTATAAAATAGCTCACACAAATTATTGATTTTTAAATAAATTACTCATCTTAGATAACTCGTCCAAAATAGACCTTACTAATAATGCAAAATGTGTTTTAAATAACAAATGCAAACCTACATTTTAAATAGCTTGTGTAAAATATACTGTTTAAATAACTGGCAAAATACATATTTTAAATCACTTACACAAATATAATTCTTAAATAACCTGGGCAAAATCTGCATTTTAAATAACATACCCAAAAGATACATTTTAACTAACTTTAGCAAAACATATTCATTTTAAATAACTTTAGCGAAATATTTTCATTTTAAATAACTTTAGAAAAGATGTGTTTTAAATAATATATGCAAAATATTTAAATAACTTTAGCAAAATATTTTATTTTAAATAACTGGAACAAAAGGATACGTTTTAAATAACTTGTCTGGGCATTATAAGTACTGATTCACTCTAGCATAAATAATAGTTTTATTTCAGAAAGGAGTTTTGACTATATTCTTTAGATTACAATAATCTGATGTAACAGAAAAGTGATTACTTGCCCCCTTCCCCTGATAATTTCTTAAAAATACAAAACTCCGTTCTGTTGGAAACATAGCATAAATTAATAGACATGAACTTAAACTAAAGATAGATGGCATAAGAAAAATTGCATGAAACGATCAATAAATGATAATTTAAAAATAAAAATTTGTTGTGTGGTTTTATAGAAACTAGATGTTTATGAGTATTTAAAATTATTATTAATGATCAAGCAAGAATTTTGAGAGTGCTCTAAGATTTAAATAAGTTTAAGATAAACATTTTAGTTGAACATTTAGAAAATATAATTAATTATGGGATTTATTAGTTAGCTAGCTTTCATTTAGAATATGTTTAGTTATGAAATTTAATATTTGGCAGAAAGGATTTACCGGTAGAGTCTTTAAGGCATTGTTCAATGTGCTTCTCTCTATCCAGTCAGTCTGGGTTTTTAGTCTGGATGCAGCTTTGCAAATTTATTTCTGTGGCAGCTTTCCTCATTACTCTGGTCAGGAACTCTCTGGTCTCTCAGGTAGAGCTTCTTTCTTACTGTGCTGGGCATGGTTGAGGTTTTCTCTCATCGGTAGCCGCTCGTCGAAGAGCAAATGGCTGTCTCTTTGTCTCTAGCCCATGGTCATCTTTGGAGCAGCTTGGATGGTGGTTGTCTAAGATTCAGCTTTCTAAAATGGCAGGAACAGTTTTCTTATTTAACTTTCAGCTCTGGTCTTCAGAAATAATTTTGGCAGCAATAACACAATTTTCACAGCAACAGCAACAGGAAAAATTAAGACGGATGGTGATGGATGATGGATGGTGATGGATGGATAGAAAAGGACATTGATGGCTATTTAGACCCTTTTTTATACTATATTTTTGATAGTAGTTCCCTCCTACTTTGAGTCATGCTACATCACCCGATGACTGGTTCAAACTAGCCTTTAACCAAATATCCAGTTAGTAACATATTTAGTACAGCTAAATCTGGTCTTGGAAAGGCTCTATTGTTTTAATTGGCATCATAGTTATACCTCGAGATAAAAGATAGATATATTTCCCAAGAGAATGGCCATAGCACTTTAGTATAGATTTATGCCTGACTGAATATTATAATTGGTCTTGGTTTTAATTTTTAAATAGGTCAAATTTTGGCCAAAGATTTATTTTTAGAACGAAGTGTTAAAACTGATAAACTTTCTGCTTGTGTAATTTTAAACAAACAAAAAGACTGAAAATTATCTAACTTGGAAATTATTTAAAATGAATACTGACTTAAATAATTAATTATTTAGAACGAATATTGAAAAATAAGTAATATTACAAATTTAAACTTATTATGCTGCTATATAGATAAATTTAAATTACACAGTTATGTTTATTTCAGTTTTAACAAATCTAACTAAATATGCTCGTATATAAATATTTGAGACTGTATTTTTATATTTATAATTAATAGGACGATTATATACGCACATACCCTGCTATATTATAAGCACAAAGTTTTTAAAAAATTAAGAAATACACGCCATCTGAGTGCAACGAAATATACTATTATCGAAGATAATAGGCGAAACAGATGTAACTGTTTCAATATATAAAAAGACATTTACAATTATATAAGAAAAAGTTAATTTTCAGCAATAAATATTAATAAAATTATTGCATCATTCATATACATATATACGCATCACACACACTACTGTTTTACTTTACTAAATATTTTTAATTTTATTAATTTCTTGGATTATTATGCCTACAGTGTGTGAGTGAATAGCATATATCTTTGGCAAGGTCTGAATTGCGGGCTCCATGGAAGGTTAATATAGGGGGTGAAGCATGAAGCTTGAAGATGATTAGACATCGATTGCTTCAATATACTCTTGTCATGATATTACAAATTCTAGTCTAGTGCTGGACAATAATAGAAAATATGTTGCTGTGTTTCAACAGCCTTGTGGCATAGGGAGAAAAAAGGATCAATATTGGTGTACAGTTTTTGGTATCTCATAAAATATGATGTCAGCCGTGCATGAAGATTTAATGTCAACAAAAAATCTAAATATTTTGGCTCCAGAGATTATTTTTCCAACTTACAGAGTAATTGTTGATGGTTAATTCTAAGCATTGTTGTCCTGACATGGATTTTGATGTATTAATGAATAAATTTGCCAGTATGAGTACTTGGTTATTGTTTGAAGCAATATCTGTGCAGACATGGTTTTAATATAAGTGATGATAAATGATAGTTTGTCATAGGTGGGGGAGTGGCCAACTGTTGGTGTTATTTGAAGAAGGCATTGAAGTTTGTCTGTGGCTATTATTACATCTGTAGCCTTCTTTAAGTGGAAAGTATAAATATTATGAAGTCCCAGTCCATTGTGAATGGATGGTCTGGTAAGCTGTTTTGAATATATTGACACTGTCTTCTTCTGCCACAAGAGCTTATTGCAGAGAGAAGATATTTTGTTTATAAGACCTATAGAAAAAGTAACAATGGATGAGTAAAAGGTAATTTCTGTTGTGACTATCTGGTTAAACAGCTAGATCTTGGAATATATTGATAGATATGCCTTCGAGAGTGAAGTAGTGATCTACTCCATCTCTTCTTTGAGTTTGTTTTTGATTTTAACTCTCAGTGCATTTGTACTCATATAGAAAGGAAATACCACTGCTATTATTATTTTTCTTCTTCTTCAAAAGTTTTTATTTGGGAAAGAAAAAAATATTACAGTTTTCTATTTGGACTACGTGTGGCAATACAAAAAGAATTGGGTGATGCTTAAATAAAACTTAACTAATCTAGTTATAGGTAATGAAAATGCCTATTGGTAATTTACACATATCATTATTTACATGATGTATTTAATATTATATCAATGATGCCTTATTATGCATTTTCACAAACAAACAAACAAATTTAATATTTGTTGTTTTATTTTTGGAAGAAGGTGTGTCATGGTACAGGCTTGTATTTAAATGAATTAGTGCCCAGGTATTGGTGTAAATACTTTCATCAATTATTGTCCTATATCTTTGATGTATTGTGTTTAGCTTGTTGGTAAATGTGTGCAAGTATCTTCTCATATTAATATTGTAATTGAAAGTGCACATGTGCATGTGCCAGCTTGTATTCTTGCAAAGAATTCCAGTTTAAAGGATTTTATAATGTATATTATATCTAAATCATTATGTTTTTACTATTTACTGGGAAAAGTTTGTGTATATTGTCTAGTTTGAAACTGATGTGAAAAATATAGTGTTTATGTTTCCTTATGACACAGTATACATAAATCTTCTGTGTATTGGTAGTTTTTCCTAAATCTTAGAAAATTACAGATAGGTAAAGCTTCTCAGTCAAAAAACATTGATTTTAATGGCCAATGTTTATATTTTCAGCAGAGTTGTTTATTATTAGTGTACAATTTGGTCTCTTCATTGGGGTCTATGGAGGGATAAAGAAGAGAATAGACAGCCCATTACTTGTATTTGTTTTTGTAGCATAGAGTTGCAGTGTTTAAATATCAAGTAGAGACTCAATCAGAGCTTTCTAACAGCCATTGTGAGGAGATGGTTCATCAGTAGGTGCAATTTTGAAAGCATCTATCAAATATGAACACAATTGCAGAGATTGAATTGAGAGTGTTTCGAACTGTAAATACATGAAGATTATGTAATCCAAGTCCATTGTGTGTGTGTTAAGGGACATTGATGTTTTTTTATTTGAGATTGCAACTGATTTATATTCCAGAGCAATTGTCTGCAAATGGTATATCCTTACTTTATAAATTGTTTTGAGAAAAATTTAATAGGATTATAATATGTAATTCTGGTATGAACTAGTATGTTACACAACAAAATTTATGAATACAGTGATAGATATACTTTTGATAGTGACTGAAAATTTAGCTCTATCTATTTTATCAGTCTATCTTGTATTTAAATGTGTGTTTTAGATTGGCTGAGGTAAAAAGGAAAACCTAAAAAATGACTTGGTGCCTCTTCAAATATTATTAGTATTAGTAGTAGTTGTTACTATTACTACTATTACTACTTTTTAAGTCAATTTTATTATTGTATATAATTTTTTACAACTATAATATATAAAAGGTAGATAATAAAAAAATATTCAATAGTACTACTATTACTACTACTACTACTACTACTACTACTACTACTACTAGTACTACTACTACTACTATAACAGTACGAAGGTAGATATCTCATATTATATTGAAACTCATAAAATTAAATTTAACACTTTTCAAAAAAATCTAGGTACTCTATTACATATAACGACCTATGTGCACATGTTGAATCCATAATTAACAGAGTTCTCAAAATTATTGGAATGATTTTTAGATACGATGGATCTTTAATGATCAAATAAAATACAAATTGTTCAGAATTTTTGTCCTTTATATTATTGAATAACAATTTGTTGTTTGAAATCCACACTCAGAAAGAAATATTATGGTATTAAAGTTCAATCATTAGGAGGAACAAAATATAAAGATACCAGCTTTAATAAAGATAGCATCTTATCTTCATATTCAAAAAGAACAAAAAACTTAAAAATTTTATACAAATTGTAACTAAAAAAGTAATTTGTCAAAATCTTATGGCAAGTATTTTAACTAATTCAGCAAAATATAAAACTAAGACTTCAGGTCTTTATATTTTAAAACCAGTTACTCAGATATTTTTAAATTTATTTTAGTTATTGGACTCTTATAATAAAGATTTTTGCAATAATGATCAGTTCCGTCTAAATAATAAAACTTATAATAAGGTTCTTATTAAAAAGTATAATCTTTAATTTATTACAATGGTGCCATTTATGGTACTTTTATTATTTTTTTCTTTTCTCATATTTGTTATTTATATTATTTATGATTTTTTTCTTATATTATATATATATATTATTTAATTAATTTATGTGAAATCTATAATTGGCCTTAAAGGGTTGTGAAATTATGCATTAAACAAATAAATTGAATTAAGTCATCATCATCATCATCATCATCGTCGTCGTCGTCGTCGTCATCATCGTCATCATCATCATCATCATCATCATCATCATCATCATCATTATTATTATTATTTATTCCTCCTATATTTTTATTTATAAGACCAAAATAAATAATATATAATTTTTAGTAATCGTTGTAATATACTTATCAAAATCTTCATCTATAAACATTTAATTAAATAACCAAAAAGTGTACATTAAAAATGAACCCTTTTTCAGATTTAAGTGTTTTACTGGCTATAAGGATCCAACACTAAGTTTAAGATATTTATTATAATATAATAAATTAAACTTCATTTGATAGATATTTTTGTTTACAAATAAAATAAATTCTAAGTAATCTCATTTGACTTTTAAAAATATTAAAACATTATATCATAATCAAAACAATCAATCTCTTTCATCATCATTATTTCAGAGAAAAGTATTTTTATTTTCAGAAAACAAATGAAATATTTTATTTAAAGTTTTGTTTATAAAATGTAACTATATAAATATTAAAATGTCATAAATTGATTAATTTATGCTTTGAAAGTTTAAAGTTTTAGAATACTTTTTTAAAGTATGTAATATATTTACATAGCTTGTAAATGCTCTCTGGTTAATTTGGATTGTCCAAAAATATAACATTCTATTTTCAAAAATGAAACATTTACATCAAAAATAAATAATTCATAATTTATATTCTTGATTTTTAATAATAGAGAGCTGCATGTTGATAGTAACAAGAAGAGATCGAAAACGCAATATATGGGTAAAAGAACAAACAGCTGCTACTGACTTTATTGAAAAAATGAAAGACTGGGGTGATGTTGGGTTGGACATATTGCTAAAAGAGATGATAATAGATGGACAATTGAAATCTTAAACTGGATTCCAAGAGATTGTAAAAGACCCAGAAAAAGACCACATGTGAGATGGATGGATGAAATAAGAAAGTGTGCAGGGGTGATATGGAGAAGAGAGGCTAAAGATCAGAGATGGATTGAACTTGGAGAGACCTTCATCCTGCAATGGATTGATAATGGTTGATGATGATGATAATACAATTATTCTATAAAAATAATCATGAATTTTAATAAACTCACAATAATCAAGTTTTTAATTATTCAACTATTTTCATCATGTATGGTTATAAAAATTAGTAATATCAGAAACATAATAAATACTTATTAAGACATGGCTTAAGTGTCTTTTATGATACCAAATTTTTACTTATCTTGATATGAAAGCTTTTTTGCAATTAAAACTTTAAGCAAAATATATACAATATAAGAAAACAATCTTTAACAAATAAAGTTTTCCAAAATTGTCACTAGGTGGCAAAAATAACAGATAAATTTAAAGAGAGTATGTAATAGTGATCATAATTTCTTTGTAATCGAAATGGTTAGTAATGTGATGGAGAATAAAAATAAAAGTAAAAACAATAGTGAATGATGTGGGTGGAGAGTGAATGATAAGAAAAAATTGGAAGAGTATAAAATACAAGTTGAAGAAACCATGGAAGAGTTGGTTGGAAATGAGTATGAGGACTGGTGTGATGAAATAGAAAAAGTGGTAAATAGGGTTTTAGGTGAGAATATTCAGAAGAATAAAAGAAATAAAAAATTAGTGTTAGTCAAATTGTAAAAGATAGGGAAAAAGCATGCAGAGAATATAAGTGTGCTATTAAGAACAAAGAAAGTGAAAAAGATATTAATGCCAAATGGGAAAAGTACTTAGAAAAAAAGAAGTTAGCTAAAATAGATAATTATAGAGAGAGAATGAAACTGAATAGTAAATTATTGGACAATATTAATGAAAGTGGAAGAGATAGAAGTAAAAAATTCTGGAATTACATTAAAAAGAGAAATGTAGGGGAGAGAGATATAGTATTATTGGATGATGAGGGAATAGAATGTAGCTCTAGAGAAGAATTAGAGAGAATCTTGAATAGGTATGTAATGGATATAGAAAAGATGTTAGATTTGAAGGAGAGAGGGATAGAAAACATGAAAGCATACAGTAATGGAAATATTAGGTTTACAGAAAATGAACTGAATAAAGCAGGGAAAAAATTGAGAAGTGGAAAGGCAAGAGGTTTAGATAGATGGGCAGCAAAGATGGTAATGAATTTGGGATGTATGGCAAAAGTAAAGCTATTATCATGTTTTAATAAGATGACTCAGAAAATAGTTTTTTAGGTAGTTGGGGTAATATAAGAGTAAGATTATTATTTAAAGGAATGGGTAATAATCCTAGAAAATTAAACAGTTATAGACCGATAGCCATAACATCAGTTTTATATAGTTTTTTTATATATATAGTGGCTGTAAGTGTTGCAAAATGGATGGAAGAAAATAATACAGTGGGGGAAATGCAAGGAGGTTTTAGGTCAGATGGGTGTATAGAAAATAGTTTATTTGTAGTTATACAACTTATGGATATGAGTAAGAATTCAGGTAGACAGTTATATATGAGTTTTATAGATATAGAAAAGGCATGTGATAGAGTAAATAGAAATAGATTATGAATAAGTTTAGCAAATTTGGGAATGGATGAAGCTTTAGTGGATATTATTAAAGAAATTATATGAAAATAATTAGTATACATATCAATGTGGGGATATACAATCAGTTAAAGTTTAAAATAGTGCGGGACTAAGGATGCCCTATGTCACCTATTTTCTTTTTGTTGTATTTGAGTAAAATGGAGAGAGCAATAGAGAAGAATAGGAAGAGGGCTAGAGATACCGTTAATAGGTGGGAAGGGAGTATATATTCTGCTGGGTCTTTTTTTGCAGATGATGTCTTTTTGTGTACAGAAAGTAGAGAAGATATGGAAGATATGCTGGGGACATGCATAAGGGTGGATAATGAGATGGGATTAAATTTAGTGAAGAAAAATCAAGTATAATGATGGTGAATACTGGGGAAAGAGAAGACAAAGATTTTTTATTGGGTGATATAAAGTCAAGTGTGGTGAAAAGATATAGTCATTTGGTAATCATCTTGAGTGATCAGAAAAATTGCTTGGATGAATGGGAGAAAAAATTGATAAATGAAGCAAAGAAAAGAAAGAGATTGATAAAGAAATTAACAGTGTATTCATATAATAAATATAATGTAGCAAGTATTGTATGGAAGGGAGTGGCAGTAGCAAAGTTAACACATGACAATGATGCATTATGTGTTAGTAAAAAGGTATTAGATTACTTCGAAAAAGTACAAAGAAAAGTAGGAAGACATGCATTAGATGCAGATGTGTGGACAGCAAAGGAAGCAATTCAAGGAGAAATGGGATGGTCAGTTTTTATATCAGAGATGCAAAAAGTAAAATGAAAATGTTTGGTAGATTGCAGTTTGTGGATAATAAAAGAATAGCCAAAATAGTATTTAATTGGGTTACAAGTAAAAGGCAAGCAACAAGATGGGTGAGAAAGGTCTTGTGGTATGCAGAAGTTTTGGATAAAGAATTTATGTCAGTATACTTGTACAAAATGTGGGGTGATTGTGTTAGAAGGATTGTTGAGTGTTACAGTGGGAAGGAGTGAGATAGAAGAATAGATACATTAATAAAGAATAGAGAGTTGGAGAGATAGAGAATTAGTATTGTAATGATCAGAAACATGTGATTCTTTAACATAGTGCAGAATTCAACCACCACACAGAACTGCAGCACCACCCAGGTAATGAAGCCACCCATAGTACTGAGTTCGAACATAGTTTATCAGTTCCACAATACAATCTATGAAACAACACATCTGATGCTACATTAGTAAATACTTCTTTAGGCACGGTGGTCAGGGAGATGCAAGAGAATCAAGAATTTTATTTTGAGTTAGCCAATAATAACATTAATATTAAACATTGATATTTTATAGAATCAAGAAAATATTATATTAAGTGGGTATCGAATAAATAAAGATGTAACGGCAGATGTATAGTTTGAAATTATTTATTTAAAACATTTTATAATGAATCATTTAACTAATAATATTTGGTAAGATTAAAAATATCAGAAGGGTTTTTTCCGATACTGTTAGATATTAAAAAGATACATTTATTTATATAGCTGACGTAATATAGCTGCCTAAATGCTCAAGCAAGTATTTCAAGAGCGTACCTTCAGGATTTATATCTTTGCAATGCAAAAGTCTAAATTAAGATTTATAATAGTAGTGGCAGACATACATTTATTTAATTAAATAAGATATTTATAAATTATTATGGATGGACATTTATTTGAGAGTAAATTATGTCAATAATGCAGAGATGGAGTTATACATTGAACAATAAAGTTAATAAGCAAAACACGTGGTACATCTAGAAAGACAATATGAGGGTGGCAGTATATTGAAACTGCGAAGTCATGGACGAGTTGAGAACAATGGGCTGGTGTTTGCTGTAGGCCCAAAGAGGTAAGGTGCCACATAAGCATAACCAGAGATGTTTCATGCCATGATTACTTCCTGGCTGCTTGACTGATGTCAAGCCCTATGGGAGCATTTATTATGTCCACTTGTGTAGGATGACTGGGATTAATTTCAATCCTAAAGAATCCAGAGTATCCAAGGCTTCTAATAGGTCATTGCATCTCTAAAACATAACACATGTATAATATACAGACTATTCTGCTAAGATTTAATATTTTTTATAACTTGGCCCTACATCACAAACATTTAATAAAGAATGTTTATGATTCTCAAAGAAATGCAATTTACGGAATTATTAATTAAAATTTAATACAATATAAAAACAATAGGTAAACTAGGTGAGTATTAATAACTAATATGTCAGCAATTTGCTAAGTAGTAGACCCCCGCATTACAATAAATGAAGCATTGAATGCATGTCGATTTATATGAAAATATTAAGTAATTTATGGAAGTAAATATTTATGAGGATTTGACACGCATCCACTGTTTCAAGCAATCATGGATTTATATTTAGAAAATTATGAGCATGCTATAATTAGATAATAAAATGCAAATTTTTAGAAATTCACACCCAAGAAAGATAGAATTAGGTGAGATAGATTATTAAAAAAATTTACAGAATGAATTAATAATTAAATTAAGTTTTACAGATTATAGTTTTACAAGTTATAGTTTACAATTTATATAGAGTGAGCTATAGCATGATTATTTAGAGTACTCTAGGAGAATTTGGATACAGGTACCTGTTTATATGAAGTTTTCAAATTCAGCATTCAGTAGCAAACTGTTCATGATTTCAGAAGTAGCAGTTCTTTCCAGCATTTAGATGATTTATTTATTTAACAGCAGCAGCACCTTTCTGATTGTTTGAGGCAGCAGATCCTTTTGGTTGATTTTGTGGAGGGCACATGTGTAGGTTTGCAGCATATGATCGACAATCTCCAGGGAGAATAGTCTTTGGCACTTTCTACTCAAACATACTGGGGTAGGTGAATTAAATTATATATCTGGAGACTCTCAACTGATCGAGAGCACAGCTAAAGTTTTACTGAAGTTCTTAGAAAGTTCAAAATGTCCTCCTTTCTTGATCTTATCTTTTTACTTTTTGTTATATTTTATTTTTGGATCCACTCATTTGCCCCAAGGATAATCAATACATTCTTGTAAGTTTAATTAATCTAGGAAGCTGCATTTCTATTGTTCACATTTAATTTTACATTTACATTTTTGTAATTAGATTTTAGGGAATTTTTCTTTTTAATTAATCTATTATCTCTCACGGACGGTTACTTTTAAAATTTCTATTACAAAAGGGAACATACGATTATTTTTACTTTTAATTAAATATTACAATCAGATTTCTAAAATTATTATTAAATGAAATTTAAACAAAGCAATAAATAACGAACTTTATAATTTAAAATAAATGGTTAAAATTATATATTTTTATATATTAAAAAAAATACAAATTACATTAATTATTTTTATCTATTGCTTTAAATTTGTTATCGAAATGTGTGTGTGTTTATGGTGGATTTTACATATATTTATTCATTTTTAATATTGCTACACACGCAATTTGACACCAAAAAGTTTAAATTTGGGTAGGATAGAGTGGTGGGTGAGAGACGATAGAAAAAGTGAAACATAAGATTCGAATGCAAATCTTACTGTTTCAGTATGGAGAGTAAAATGAGTCTTTAAATATCATTGTCATAATTATCAACCATTATCAATCCACTGCAGGATGAAGATCTCTCCAAGTTTAATCCATCTTCTCCAATCTTTAGCTTCTCTTCTCCACATTACCCCTGCACACTTTCTTATTTCATCCATCCATCTCACATATGGTCTCTTTCTGGGTCTTTTACAATCTCTTGGAATCCAGTTTAAAATTTCAATTGTCCATCTATTATCATCTCTTCCCATCTATTATCATCTCTTCTAACAATATGTCCAGCCCAACTTTACTTCAATCTATTTTTTCAATGAGGTCAGTAACACCTGTTTGTTTTCTTACCCATACCTTGCATTTTCGATCTCTTCTTGTTACTTCCAACATACATCTCTCCATACTTCTTTGAGTAGTCTGAAGTCTCTGTATTGCTCTTCTATTGAATGTCCAAGTCTGAGATCCATAAGTAAGAACTGGTAAAACACATTTGTTAAAAACCTTCTTTTTCAAACACATAGGCATATTTTCTTTTAGTATCAAGTTATTTCTACCAAAAGCACTCCAACCAAGTTTAATTCTATGATTCACTTCCTCCATTATGTTTCCATCTGTATTAATAATCTAACCAAGGTATTTGTAACTGTTAACTTCTTCTAATCCATCATAATCAATCTTTATTTTCATATTTTGAGCAAATCGATTAAACATTACTTTAGTCTTTTTAACATTTATCTTTAGTCCTAATTTTCTACTTTCATCTGATAACTCCTGCAGTTCTGAAGCATTATTTGCAAAAACAACTACATCATCTGTGAAATATAAATGACTTAAATAATCTCCATTTACTTTCACTCCTTTAGTTTCCCATTTTAATCCACAAAATACTTCTTGCAGCACTGCTGTAAAAAGTTTTGGAGATATGGAATCACCTTGTCTTACACCTTTCTCAATGTTGACTTTTCCAGTATCATTATGTAATCTAATTGTTGCTGTTCCATTTTTATAAATATTCTTTAAAATATGACAATATCCTGGATCTATACCTTGATGATAAATGCTTTAATCACTGAAGAAATGATTATAGAATCAAATGCCTTTTCATAATCTACAAATCCAAAACATAATGACCAACTCATATTCATTTGTCCTTTCTATAACTTCTCTCAGTACATGAATATGATCTACTCTACTAAAACCACTTTTAAATCCAGCTTGTTCTCTTGGTTGGTGAAAATCCAATGTTCTCTGTAGAAGTAAATGGAACATTGAGTGCAAGTTAATTTATGATAATAGTAAGGAAAGTAATTTATTGATTTAGGCTTGAGTGGGATCTTTAGTAACAAGGGAATTTACACATTACAGGAAAAATATAGGTGATTTAGTCTGCAAGTTGTGTAAAAAAGGCATAGAAAATATTAGGCATCTGTTACTTCAGTGTAAATGCTTGGAAGCAGAAAGGGTACAAATAATGAAGTTATGCAAGAATAAATATGAACAAAGTGATTATAAAAATAGTGAGTTATTCGTTTTTATGCTGGGTTAGGGAAAACATAAGGGGGATTTAGATATGAAGGCCATGGAGTTGACAAAGATTATGTTGCAGAAATGAGATGGAACAGATTATGGAAAAACTTAGGGTGAGGAATGGAAGGGAAGGTAAAGTGGCTAACAGGCTTCTCAGGACATAGCTGTTGACAGATTCCTGACTCCATATAAGAAATCACGGTGCATCACATCACATCACATACATCAATTATTTCATTTTTTTATTTATTATTTTTTTACATTTATTAGCCCACTGTTCCTCTCAAGCTCCATTATATAACAATTGGTTTTCATCAGCATTAAATTTCAGATCATCTACTATATAGTTATAGTGAACAATCCCTCCTTTGTCATATGAATTAAAGGCCCACATTAACAGTGTTATTTTCCCCCAATTATACCATTTTTTCCATTATATCATTTATTCAGAAGGTAGGGACTTGTTTCATTATTTTTGTCATCTTGTAGCAGGATAAATCATCTTTATGCTTTAGAAATATTTTTCAGTTTTTTATATATATTTGTGTCATTGCATCCACTTGTCTCAAACTACATTACAATATAATTATTCACTGATGAAACACTCACTACTTTTTCTCTCATTATATATATATATATTAAAAAATAATTCAATAAAAATTATTTAATAAGACAACTTTTTTAAAAAATATTATGTTTAATAAACCTTATCAACCCGGATTTCGCTTCTATATTGGAGCCTTATCAAGATGTAAATACACAAAGTTATATTATAATTCCTTCTATTTTACAGCAACTCCATCTATAGGCTTCATTTTACATTATACTTATAAATTATAATCATGTATTTACATTATATAATCATATATTTATATTTTAATATTATTTATAAATTTCCTAATTTTCTCTTTTTTACATATTATAACTATATTTAATAATTTAAACTTATCATAATTAGAATGATAATTATTAATATAAATATATACATATAATTTACCTATAATTATACTTAACTTAAATTTTCCAGCTATCTAATAACACCCATTTTCCAGCCAATTTTACAGGACCTTTAACTATATTCATACATTTTTCAAAATTCTCTTGTATATACACAGATTCATAACATATCCTCTCACTATACTTTTTTACATATTTAATCACTTGAATGTTTTTTTCACAATTTATTCTATGTCCAGTATTTAAAAAATGTAGATAAATCCCTGATCTCATATCCTTCCTTTTAATTGCTCTATTATGTTCTTTACCTCTTTCTAATGTAGTTTTCTCTGTCTGGCCAATATATATCTTGTTACAAAATTCACAAATAATCTTATATACTAACCCAGCTTTATCATTTTCATTATCATTTTGTATATTACATATCCATTTCCCTAATGATCTATTGTTTTTCCATCCTATTTTAATATTATTAGGTAATTTTTCTCTTACCAATGCTTTATATACCCTATCAAAATATGGAATTGAAATCCATTTATTATCTATAGTTAATTTGTGATTATTATAACATCTACTATCTTCATTTTTATTTTTAAAAAATTTACTTATATTTTTCTTTTTATATCCCATACTAATATAATCATTTTCAACCTCCAACTTTTGTATTAATGCTACATCTTTATCTAAAGTTAATCTATTATTTTTCTCTTTAAACCCTTTCATTGCTGCCATTTTTTGAGACCATGGTTGATATGAACTTGGATCTATTATACCTCTTTTATCTTTCTCTTTAATATAATGTCTTACAAAAATATTACCTGTTATGTCCTTCCTCATAAAAATATCTAAATATTTTAATCCTTCCTCTCCATTTTCTATCGTAAATTTAATACCATATTTATTATTATTCATTTCATTAAATGCATTATTCATACTTCTACTATTACCTATTATAAGTATATCATCAACATATCTATGATATTGTATAATTTCTTTCATTTTTATACATTAGAAAGAGGTAAAGAACATAATAGAGCAATTAAAAGGAAGGATATGAGATCAGGGATTTATCTACATTTTTTAAATACTGGACATAGAATAAATTGTGAAAAAAACATTCAAGTGATTAAATATGTAAAAAAGTATAGTGAGAGGATATGTTATGAATCTGTGTATATACAAGAGAATTTTGAAAAATGTATGAATATAGTTAAAGGTCCTGTAAAATTGGCTGGAAAATGGGTGTTATTAGATAGCTGGAAAATTTAAGTTAAGTATAATTATAGGTAAATTATATGTATATATTTATATTAATAATTATCATTCTAATTATGATAAGTTTAAATTATTAAATATAGTTATAATATGTAAAAAAGAGAAAATTAGGAAATTTATAAATAATATTAAAATATAAATATATGATTATATAATGTAAATACATGATTATAATTTATAAGTATAATGTAAAATGAAGCCTATAGATGGAGTTGCTGTAAAATAGAAGGAATTATAATATAACTTTGTGTATTTACATCTTGATAAGGCTCCAATATAGAAGCGAAATCCGGGTTGATAAGGTTTATTAAACATAATATTTTTTAAAAAAGTTGTCTTATTAAATAATTTTTATTGAATTATTTTTTAATATATTACGTTGCAAAGACAACATTATGAACAAGTTTTAATTTAAAATTTGATCATTTTTTGATATATATATATATTGTGCCCTTTTCTATAGGTCAGTGATTGATAATTCATTATAGTCAATTACTAAAAAATTTTAAATTTAGAATATGTTCTTTTAATACATTAATTATATTAAGTCAATTATATCTTTAAAGTACAATTTGAGGTTAAAGTAAATAAGTAGTATATAAAATCATTTAAAAATAGTTATATAAAGCTTTAAATATTGTTGCATATGGTTGTAAAAGCTGGCCATATTAAATAACACAGCTATAAATATTAAAAGTATATTTAAAAATCCGATTTTAATAGTTTAAAACATATGATTTAATAAATGCTATATTTAGATTTGTAATCATATTAAAATAGTCAAAATTAATATAGTATATTTTTAAAATAAACTTTGTGATGGTGAAAATTATATCTAATTCTATATTTTCTAAATTATTCTTCCAAATTTTTTATAATTATTTTATATAATATAATAAGTGTATCAATTTTATTAGTCTAGGCAGAGAAATAGATTAAAGATCGTCTGTCAAAGTTATAATCACGTGATTGTTTTAATGTATACTATCACACACACTGCTTGTTTGAATTAATAACAAAGTTTAAAATATTTTAAAAGTTATATTATAGAATTGGACAGAATTATTGCCTATCATAAAAGTAAATAGTATTAAACATTAAGTTAACTGTCATATGTAATGTTTAAATAGTGATGTAATAAAGACGAATACATTCATAATATATAAAAAAAAAAAATTTTATTTAAATAAAAATAGATAAATTGAATAGATAAATGGAATAAGTTATTTAAGGTTATTTTAAAAGTTTAAATAGTTTTAGTAAAATAATAATTTATTTAAAATTAATACGTTAAATAATATTTGGGTTTATTACGTCATCATTTTATTTTCAGATATAATTCTGCTATAAATTGAAAACATGTACATTTGTTTTCAAGTCGGTGTAAGAATTGACCAATAAGAAATAAGTATCCTTACAGATGATAAATATTGTTGTAACTAAGTTAGAGCGGGAGATTAAAAATGTATTGAAACCGGAGAGAGGTAAATTATAACTATCAAAAGATAGTATTTTAAATCTTTTATTTAGTCAATTTTTTTTAGTACTTTCTTATAACTTTATCTGCAAAAAACTAATTGATAATTTTAAATATATATATTTTGCAAAAGTGAGTATAAACTAAAAATATTTTAATAATTTCGTTTAATATGATTTTCTAATTTTTAAAGTACTTACCAGTCGTATTTTATCTAAAAGTTTAACCTAAGCTATGCAATAAAAATGGATATACTACAAAATAAAATGGATAGAAATTGTAATGCTGAAGAAATATTTGAATATTTATTGATACAGCTTTATTTATGCATAACCGGAGAACTTTTTTGGTACATAAAAAAACCACAGCTCGGACATTATACGGAGTCTACAAATGTATTGAAACGTATGATTTATAAGCTTATTCAAGATATTTTTTAAATGGTAATAAGATAATCATATATTGCATGAATTATTTTATAATATGATATTTAACGGAGTAAAATGTTATATCCTTTCTAAAGGTAACATTTTTTTTTAAAAAAAAAAGATATTTTCGAGTGCAAAATTTAAGAAAGAACCCAGGAGATTATGTTATAGAAGCGTTTTGATATTAAAATATCCAGTCTTCGAATTATTTAAAATGTACTTGGAAAAGATTTGTTCAAAAGTATTTGAAGTTTTTATTTTAAAAGAGATTTATAAAATACCAAACGAAAGTTTTAAATGTACCCAGAAGGAAACATAGATAAAAAAAAGTGAACACATAGATGAATAAAAAAAAAATGGATCCATGGAAATACAAAAATAGTACTAAAAAGTTTATCGAGTATTTTAAAATTAAATTAGATGGATTGATGCATCGGATACGCAGAGAATATTGGTAGAGAAGATTAAGAAGCTTCATGGGATTATTTAATCATTATCATCTTAAATTAAAACCAAGGACTATTTTCTAAATTTTACTAAATGGATTGATAATTATTTTATTTTAAACTTTAACGCGCTTGGAGAACATTTTAAAAAAAACTCTAGAGAAAATAATAAGCATGTTGAACTTATCAGAACTATCGTCAAGAAAATATGTAACTATAGTTTTGATTCTTTTTGTTTTGTTAACCTAATTTAAATCTAAAATTTTATATAAGATTAGGAAAAACATAAAAACATTAATTTGTTAATATTAAAATCTTATAATATAACAATCTAATAATTTAGCTAAAAAATATTTTAATATAAAGTGTATGGGTATGAATTTTTTTTTCTATATCTGCAATGCTCAAGTGGACAAAGGAAGCCTACTGAACACGATGACTAGATAAAGGTTATTGGTAATAATAATAACTATTAATAATTTTATAATGTATATTTTTGTTTTCTTTAGATCATCCATAAATTGGAAGAATGAAGTGTAAAAGTTTTTTTAAATTATATGTAACACATTTCATACAACATTTTAAAAGACATTATGAAATAGGATTGATTTGAAATATGCATACAACAATTTTTTTTATTATTTATTAGTGATATAGTCCAACATAATAAATAATTGTGTGATTCTTTTAAAGTTTTTTATGATATGGGATATTCAAATATTGTCTAAGTAAATCGTATATGATTAAACATACAGAGCAATGAAGTAAGCAGACTTTTCTTATGGGATAGTAAGATTGTTTAACTATTAATGAATTTTATTTATTGTTTTTGTAAATGCAGACAGTTATTTATCGATGTAAGATGTAGAAAAATCTTGAGAAATAATGTTGAGATAGTGGCTTGGAAGTACTTAGTGAACAGGAAACCAAGATGATGTATTTTTAAAAAATAGGATATGATAAGGAATGGGAATAATATTTAGTCTTTAAGTGGTTATCAGCATAGTTAACATAGCCCTATGATTGATACACATTTTATTTGGACAGTGTTTATATTACTTTAAATATTTGATGTTCTAATAAAGCCGAAGAAATAGCTTTAACATCGTCCCTGTACTAGAGGATATTAGGCAGATAAATGTCCTACCTCTTTGCACTGTACCATGATTTTGAGATATGTTAAGAATAATACTCTAGCTTTCTTCCTTAATCCTATGCATCTGTTTTCGCTATCCTTATTTCATGTAACTGCATCGTTTAGTAAGATATTTTAAAAGAAATGATAAATAATTTAGAACTAAGGTTGTGCTATCATTTTTTGTATAAGATTAGTTTAGTTGCTTATAAGGAGCAGAATGTTATAACTTAAGATTGAAGATCCAAAGTGTCCTAGGGAAAGAAAAGAATCATAAAATATATTTTTGAATTTTATTTCGGAAATGAAATATAAATTTTTTAAAATAAGGTATCTAAACAAAGATATTTTTTGAAGTGATAATAATTTTAAATGCTTTATTATTTTTTTTTTTAAGAGAAAATAAGTATTGCATTTTTTTTTTTAAAAATTCAATAGTACAAAGTAGATTATGTAAACAATATGCATAGTATATTTTTTGTTTATTGATTAACAGACATGTATTAATGATTAAACTTATATCATATTAAAGTAAGGCTTAAAAAAGAATATATTACGATTAGTAAACATTGTGTGATAAATACTAAAATCTAGTACTGAATTTTGGATAATATTTTTTGTATAACATCTTTGACTTTGCAAGATGAATTTTTTTTAATATTTTGAGAAATCCATACTCATTATAAAATTTTGTTTTCTATGGAATGTTTCTAAGTATGAATTTTTAAAATAGGATAGTTTAATAATATTAGAGATAAAATGCTGTTGTTAATAAAGTAGATAAATTTATTTGTAATAAGTTAACCATAAGGAGAAACCAAATAGTAACATTTTTTTTTTAATTTTGTCCTAAATCTAAATAAAATATAATTGAAATATAAATTATTTTTTTTATAACCAGGTAGATCAAACTGTAAAATAAAAAGGGTTAAGGATATCCACTGTAAATAATGTAAATAAATTGTTTAGTTATTTATTGTTAGTAATAAACTTTGTTAAATTTTGTTATTTAAAAAATTTTGTGTCAGAGTTATTTGTTTCTCCACATTGCTGCATGAAAACACGATATATGCATAATATGTAATTTTGCACAAAAAAGGTAAATAGAGAATTATTTAAGAATTTAAATATTTTGTTGGTATTCATTATAATTAGATAATTATAATCTTACATTATTTATTGGTCATAAATTAGTTATCACAATATTATATTAAATTATATGCTATCAGTTGCCACACATATTTTGCTTGTCAAATTATTAAAATGCTACCACGTATTTATTATATCATTACATGAAGAATATTATTATTGTTATTTATTATTATTAGTTTAAGTGTAGTAGATTATGACATAAAATCCCTTCTCATATTTTACTACCGTATTTTATTAACTTAGAATAAACTTTATGAACCTGAGATTATTTTATTGAGCTAGATTATTATTAAATAGAAGATTAAGATTTAATTATTAGTTTAATCTTAGTGAGTAGAATTTATTAAAGTCGTAAGAATACTATGAGTTTGTTATTTGAAATAGTAATAAAAGGGGGGATAGTGTTCTTATGCCATTGAGGTAGTATCCTGTAGGATATTGGCTCAATGTAATTTATCTTGTCACCTGTATTTTCACTTAAAGTCTCATGAAAATATTAAATATTTATTTAATATATTTTATAAATTGAACCTTATTCGAATTTTAAATTTGAGCTAGTGGAATATTTTAATTTTAATACTGAATATTTAGTTATTAATGAAACAGGAAGATTGCTCTGCAAGTCTTCATTTCACCTTTCTCTTACATTTCACCTACCCTTATACCTAAATTCGAATCCCAAATCGTTCGTAGCATGTCTGTACGGCCATTTATATACTAAAATCCCGCCTAAAATAAACCACGTAGGCATTATTACTCGTGGAGTCCAATTTTCAACCCTTCATTTTTATTGATATATAAATGTCGAGTATGTGCATGTTTACATATTCATTTAAAAGGTTATATAGGTAAAACTACACACAGACTACGATGATAACTGTTAAATATTAATATCAATCATTGGAATTATATTATTGGATTGTGGTTGTTGAGTTCATTTATTCTAAAAATATTGTGTTGCAATATTTATTTTCTATTGTAGGTAAAATAATAATTATTAAAAGTAGTTTATAAACAGATTCATGCAATTACAATCTAAATGTGAAATAATTTAATATTTTTCTAAAATTATAAAGTTCCCGCCATTGAAAATTATATAAATATAAAATAAGGCTAGGTTGAGAATATAATAGATTTAAAGTAAAACCTTTTGGATTATAAATTCACACTTCATATGTCTACTTAGGAATTTCCAATTAGCAAAAGTCTTCAACAGAATGAAATAAATGTTTTAATCTTCTTTCAATCTGAGCATTTACTGGAATTTATAATTGTAAACTAAAAAAAAACCCTAAAATGGATTCCTTCTGATGTTCAGATAAGAAATAATTAATTGATAAAAATGCAAAAGGTTAAAGGTTTGTCATGCCCCAAGGCAGGTTCTTTTATAAGATAAACAGTATATATTGAATGTTTTTTTTTTTGGTTTAAAGGAGGGAAGAAACAAAAGCTGATTCTGATGCTGTTTTCTGCTGTTGGATTTTGTGTTTTGATTTTATTTTCTGAGGTTATAAATTTTTTTATTCTGAGAATTCGGACAGTCTGAACTATTATTTTTGGTATGCTGATCCTGATGTTTTGCTGACTCCCCATGCATGACTTAAATAATCCGCTTTCAAAAAAATGTACAAAATGCTGACCTATCATAGAACCGCCAATATGACTGAGTAGAGTCGGCACCGTGGCTATTTTCCTTTCGGAAATAGCTGGCTGCTGCCGATGTACCATCTGACGCATCACCAATATGCCTTAAGGAACCGCCTATGCTGCTGCAAACAGAGACTGAATTAACATGCTGCTAAATCTTATCCACTCCTGAAATGTGCTCCAGCTTCAACCACCAAAGCAACTGAAAGGTAACAAAATTAACCCAAGAGCTCTTGTGATCTAAAACCCGCTATAGCAAAAACAAACTCCCTTTTTCTCGCCACACTTATTATCATGTATGTTTTAAAAATGTATATTTAAATTTATTGCTCGATCTAAACCTTGGGTTAATATCAAATTTAAATTGTTTTATTTGCGTATTTTATGGGCTTGCATAGCATCGACCGAGCAAAGCAAATCTTAATTAATGATACTCCCCATTTCTTATAAAGAATGTAATTTTACGTTCATGAGTTTCTCCCTTAAATGAGATTTAGTAAGCCGCTCGTTCAATGACTATAGTACTTTCTTTATAATACCTAGAATTGATTCATAATCTTCCAGGATGTATGCGAGGTGTGGGAATAACTATTGGCAGATGTGGGAGTGCGTGGGTTAATTACATTTTACTTAAATTCTCACATTCACACCGTCCTTTTAATGTTAAACCCCTTTATTTGTTTTAAGTATTTCTATTGTTATTCTGAGTTTGGGAGAGTGTAGACGCTTTTCAACAATGCAGTGAATTGCTTAAGTGCCCAATCTTTCGTTATGTCTCCTTTTTTGAATCGATTACATATATATTTTAGTGTTGCTGGCAAGGGTATTCGATGTTGAGATCACTTTGTTCTTTAAAAGGGCTTTAAATGGCCAAGTCCGTTTCCCCTTTACTTCTTCCTGCGGTTTCCAGTCAATGTGTGTACCAGAGCATTACACCTGGGGATGCTGACGCAGTTCTTCGCAGCCATATGCTAGCATACTCCGATCTTTAGGGCTACGGCTGAGACCAATGTGGGGTGCAACATATGCGTCTGATTTTATGATTTATTTCTTTATTGTCGTCACAAAGTTCCTGTAGTTTAAATGGACTACCACCCTCCATCGTTTCCTAAACCTTGCGAGTACCACTGAATCCCTTTTTAAGTACTTTAGGATAATATCATACTCACACACATATTTCCACACTAAGCAAGTCACTGCTGCCAAGCTCATTGGAGCCGCTCTGCATTTCTTCTGAAGTCAGCCTTTATCGTAAAACTATTTAATATCTTTTATTATAAATAATTCCAGTACTCTTATTCTTGGGCTTCGCATGTATTCAAGTTTTAGTAAGGCACATTCATAAGCGATAATTGACCCAGGTTATAGATTAACGAGTAAAATGATTTAATCAATTGTAGTTAACCATTTGACGCCACTATTTAATAAATAAATAGTACCAGAAATCATATTTAGCCACTTAATAAATCATGTTAATTTAATCAATTTTTTATGTTGGTGTTTATTTTCTGATTCATCTCATTGTCTCGTATTGTCTGGGTTATACACGTATCTATTAAGACTTTCCAAACGCTAGCTGTTAATTTATTTATAAATCTCACATAGTTTCTTCTTTCTCTCTGACCACCATAGCCTGAAAAGATGTTGCTATTGTGATGGCGGGTTCGGGCTCCATCGTATTTGGTTGCATAGTCGATCTGCTGTATTCGAATCCGGTATGATAGGCCCTGAACCCACTTGTGGTGCTGCTTTTCAAGTGTGGTGGAGAAACTATGCAACTTGTTTATGAAATGTGCGAATTCTTACCGTTACATAGTAAATTTTTTTTTGAGACTGGCGCCTTAACGTGGAGCAACGAGATAAACACCCACATTCCCTGAGTAAATTTTTTCTCACTGTTGATATATATTATATTAGACATGTAAATCCATTATAGTTGATATTTATTAATGTATGCTTTATATCATATAAAATAATAGTGTAATTATTTAAATCTAAACCCCGTAATGTTTTTCCAAGTCCCGTGAGTAATTTTACTCTTAATAAGGATTAATTGTATATATTTAAGACTTCCTTGAAAATGCAAAAATGTGTATATATGTTTTGTTTGACTCGGGCGTTTGAATATTAGTTAAAGATAGACAAACTGTTAAACTTGCTGTAGTGCGTTGCGAGCTGATCATGAGTTATTACTGAACAATTGAAAGTCACGCTATCATCATGTTTATTATTTAAGAATTTAAAATCACTCAATAAATATGGCGTTGAATATCTAATGGTTATTCCAAATGAATATTGTGACAAAATATATGTTGTAAAAGTTTTTTTTTTCTCTCTTGTCTTTTCCTCCGTGAAATAAGTTAGAGCTCGAGATGCAATACAGTGAGAATACTTCCGTATGATATAGCCTAGACAAATAGGTGACCTTACAATGTAATAAATACGCCCATAGTTAAACGAAAGAAATTTTTTTTTTTGCAAGGCTAATTCTATATAACAGTCTGTATTTTATTTGAACTGATGACATGGCGCCCCGGGATAGTCTCTATAAATGAAACTATTTCTAAAATAAATTTTTGTCGTCAATTTAAAAATTTTATTGATGTAAAGCTTAAATGTATATATTATTTTGAGAATCAAAATGCGTTATAAATGTGTTACCAGACAGTCAGACGTGAGGGGATCGGGAGATAAACAATTGTCCTAAAAATAAATGATAGTAAAAATATTTTGTTTTATATATTTGTATATATGACATATATAGATGCGTGTTTGTTTTAAATGAGGGAAAATAAAATAAATATGCCCGGATCTAGCGAACATTATATAGATAAGAGTAGGAGATTGGAGAAATTAGATTCAAGTAATAACAAAATAAGCAGCATATTAAATATATTTTCTTTAGATATTAGTACTAAAATAAGAGTTAGTTTGCAGCAGATGGAAAACTTTATATGATATAAATTTTATGACAGCAAAAGTTAGTTAAGGCATTGGTGATATAAGAAGCAGCAAATAGGCCAAAAGACCGGAAGGGAAATAGCCGATTAACCATTAGTATAGAAAAATAAAAAAGTAAACCGCACAGAATCCTGAATCCAAATTAATATATATTTTGTAGTAATTAATTTAGAATTGAATCGTAGAAACCATCATCAGTAGAGACAAAACAAATATGGAAGACCATCAATACGACCATGGACCAGATGTAAACTCAGCCGAAATTGTGGAATCTCCACCACCAATAATAAAGCCCGAACAGAGATCTGGAATCGGAAATTTTGAAATTGCGTACCTGATAGATATGTTTAAGAAGAGTGAAGAACGAGCAAGGAAATGGGAGGAGGAAGAATGAAAAAGAGACCAGGAATATCAAGGATTTGTTGAAGAGGTTTTAAAAGAAATAAGAGATATAAAAAGGGAACAAGCAGCCCTTGCACTCCGGGTAAAACAGTACAACCAAAAACATGGGAATCCAGAGCCAAACCCTAATGATCCAAAATCATCTAAGGAAGTAAAAGTGGAAGAAGATGATTAAAAAAAAACGATAGGAGAACCAACAGACTTAAACCCTATAGCTGTATCGATTGATGATCCGGGAAACCAAATAGAACGGCCCATTAATATCCAGATGAGAAAAGATGACACGGACCAAGATGCCAAGACCGCCATATGCAAAAATGATGATATATCATCAACCCCGACCAGCAGCAATAAGACCATCTATGCGGAAATTAGCAATAGTCACAAAATTATACCACTTGACATAGGTATTCAAACTCAGCTAGCCAAAATGGTAATCATTAAAATCTTTTGCGGTGATATTGGATAAAATCCCCACCCGCATTTAAACAGTTTAAAGGATTTTTTTTACATCTATAGAACTAGCCCACATGAACAGATTACAATAGCCAGTCACTACTTACATAATTATGCAAAGGATTGGTGGACTATGTTAACAGCCAAACCCGAAGACTTTACAGCCTACACCAAAATCCTTTTAAAGTATTACTGGAGCGACGACCGGCAGAGTAAAATATTAAATGCAGTCAGCCAAGAACAATATGGGACCATAAAGGAAACTCACACTCAATTCTTTATATGGCAAACCAATCGTTTGAAAACATTAAATGCATTCGCATTTTCTGATGCCCATATCATTGGCACCATCCAACAAAATATGCCGATAGCCATCCAGCATTGATGATAGGGAGCATAATTAGAAGCATTGAGGAGATGGCCGAATTTCTGACCATGCTTGATTTTACCACTTGGGCCAAAGAGCCCCCTGACAAAATTAACAAAACTAACAACCCAAGACAGCCGCTGTTTAATAACCGAGCCAACCATCACCCACCAGACCCAGGAGCATATTAAATGAAGAAACTCATGGACATGGACCTGAATTCGGATGTGACAAAGACAACAATGTTTTTTTTTCTCTCTGTAAGATTTAGAAGTTAGGTAGTTTCAATGTTATCCGTGCGTAAGATAGTGATTAGTTTACCAAAATATTCGTTAGAGTTAAAACCCTAGTAAAAAAAAAAAATTGATCTGGGTATATATCTGTATATATTTGTATCTTTGAATTTATCCCCTCATTTAAAAAAGGAAAAAACAAAGATGTATTGTTACCTTATATTTTTTTAGATTTCTGTTGGGCTGACTTTGCTAGTCAATATTATTTGTTTGTCAAAGAGATTCCTCGGTAGACCTTTATGTAAGACCTTTTTTTTATAAAAAATTTTTTTCGTAACTAAGGGAATGTGAAACAGGAAGATTGCTCTGCAAGTCTTCGTTTCACCTTTCTCTTACATTTCACCTACCCTTATACCTAAATTCGAATCCCAAATCGTTCGTAGCATGTCTGTACGGCCATTTATATACTAAAATCCCGCCTAAAATAAACCACGTAGGCATTATTACTCGTGGAGTCCAATTTTCAACCCTTTATTTTTATTGATATATAAATGTCGAGTATGTGCATGTTTACATATTCATTTAAAAGGTTATATAGGTAAAACTACACACAGACTACGATGATAACTGTTAAATATTAATATCAATCATTGGAATTATATTATTGGATTGTGGTTGTTGAGTTCATTTATTTTAAAAATATTGTGTTGCAATATTTATTTTCTATTGTAGGTAAAATAATAATTATTAAAAGTAGTTTATAAATGGATTCATGCAATTACAATCTAAATGTGAAATAATTTAATATTTTTCTAAAATTATAAAGTTCCCACCATTGAAAATTATATAAATATAAAATAAGGCTAGGTTGAGAATATAATAGATTTAAAGTAAAACATTTTGGATTATAAATTCACACTTCGTATGTCTACTTAGGAATTTCCAATTAGCAAAAGTCTTCAACAGAATGAAATAAATGTTTTAATCTTCTTTCAATCTGAGCATTTACTGGAATTTGTAATTGTAAACTAAAAAAAAACCTTAAAATGGATTCCTTCTGATGTTCAGAGAATGCAAAAGGTTAAGAGGAGCATTTACTGGAATTTATAATTGTAAACTAAAAAAAAACCTTAAAATGGATTCCTTCTGATGTTCAGATAAGAAATAACTAATTGATAAGAATGCAAAAGGTTAAAGGTTTGTCATGCCCCAAGGCAGGTTCTTTTATAAGATAAACAGTATATATTGAATGTTTTTTTTTTGGTTTAAAGGAGGGAAGAAACAAAAGCTGATTCTGATTCTGATGCTGTTTTCTGCTGTTGGATTTTGCGTTTTGATTTTATTTTCTGAGGTTATAAATTTTTTTATTCTGAGAATTTGGATGGTCTGAACTATTATTTTCGGTATGCTGATCCTGATGTTTTACTGACCGACCATGCGTGACTTAAATAATCCACTTTCAAGAAAATGTACAAAATGCTGTCCTATCATAGAACTGCCAATATGACTGAGTAGAGTCGGCACCGTGGCTATTTTCCTTTCGGAAATAGCTGGCTGCTGCCGATGTACCATCTGACGCATCACCAATATGCTTTAAGGAACCGCCTATGCTGCTGCAAACAGAGACTGAATTAACATGCTGCTAAATTTTATCCACTCCTGAAATGTGCTCCAGCTTCAACCACCAAAGCAACTGAAAGGTAACAAAATTAACCGAAGAGCTCTTGTGATCTAAAACCCGCTATAGCAAAAACAAACTCCCTTTTTCTCGCCACACTTATTATCAGGTATGTTTTAAAAATGTATATTTAAATTTATTGCTCGATCTAAACTTTGGGTTAATATCAAATTTAAATTGTTTTATTTGCGTATTTTATGGGCTTGCATAGCATCGACCGAGCGAAGCAAATCTTAATTAATGATACTCCCCATTCCTTATAAAGAATGTAATTTTACGTTCATGAGTCTTAATTAATGATACTCCCCATTCCTTATAAAGAATGTAATTTTACGTTCATGAGTCCCTCCCTTAAATGAGATTTAGTAAGCCGCTCATTCGATGACTATAGTATTTTCTTTATAATACCTAGAATTGATTCATAATCTTCCAGGATGTATGTGAGGTGTGGGAATAACTATTGGCAGATGTGGGAGTGCGTGGGTTAATTACATTTTACTTAAATTCTCACACTCACACCGTCCTTTTAATGTTAAACCCCTTTATTTGTTTTAAGTATTTCTATTGTTATTCTGAGTTTGGGAGAGTGTAGACGCTTTTCATCAATGCAGTGAATTGCTTGTGCCCAATCTTTCGTTATGTCTCCTTTTTTGAATCGATTAAATATATATTTTAGTGTTGCTGGCAAGGGTATTCGATGTTGAGATCACTTTGTTCTTTAAAAGGGCTTTAAACGGCCAAGTCCATTTCCCCTTTACTTCTTCCTGCGGTTTCCAGTCAATGTGTGTACCAGAGCGTCACACCTGGGGATGCTGACGCAGTTCTTCACAGCCATATGCTAGCATATTCCGATCTTTAGGGCTACGGCCGAGACCAATGTGGGGTGCAACATATGCGTCTGATTTTATGATTTATTTCTATATTGTCGTCACAAAGTTCCTGTAGTTTAAATAAACTACCACCCTCCATCGTTTCCTAAACCTTGTGAGTACCACTGAATCCCTTTTTAAGTACTTTAGGATAATATCATACTCACACACATATTTCCGCACTAAGCAATTCACTGCTGCCAAGCTCATTGGAGCCGCTCTGCATTTCTTCTGAAGTCAGCCTTTATCGTAAAACTATTTAATATCTTTTATTATAAATAATTCCAGTACTCTTATTCTTGGGCTTCGCATGTATTCAAGTTTTAGTAAGGCACATTCGTAAGCGATAATTGACCCAGGTTATAGATTAACGAGTAAAATGATTTAATCAATTGTAGTTAACCATTTGATGCTACTATTTAATAAATAAATAGTGCCAGAAATCACATTTACCCACTTAATAAATCATGTTAATTTAATCAATTTTTTACGTTGGTGTTTATTTTCTGATTCATCTCATTGTCTCGTATCGTCTGGGTTATACACGTATCTATTAAGACTTTCCAAACGCTAGCTGTTAATTTATTTATAAATCTCACGTAGTCTCTTCTCTCTCTCTGACCACCGTGGCCTGAAAAGATGTTGCTATTGTGATGGCGGGTTCGGGCTCCATCGTATTTGGCTGCGTAGTCGATCTGCTGTATTCGAATCCGGTATGACAGGCCCTGAACCCACTTGTGGTGCTGCTTTTCGAGTGTGGTGGAGAAACTGTGTAACTTGTTTATGAAATGTGCGAATTCTTACCATTACATTAATTATTAACTGAGATAGAACCCGTTTTATTTTATACCATATACTATCTGGAAGTGAAGATTCATAATTACAAGGATAGAATATATATATATGAAAAAAAAACACAAGTTAAAAAACTTGCTAACGCTTGTATTTATGATAACAGATGGCGTTCTACCAAAAACGCTGTCAAGCATAGTTTTCTGTTTACATAAACGTCAGAGCGAGTATTCACTATCTCTAACTTTAATTCCACTTTCAGATCATGATTTCAAGCTATTTGCTATCATCAGTGAATGACAGGAATGAGAAACTAGATCTAAACACAAACTCTGAGCATTTATGAAACAGTTTTTATTCAGCTTGCAAGCGTGAATCTTTTAAACACGTTAATGTCTTCAAACTCAGCATAGCAAGCCAGACAGCTACATGGGTCTGATCTCAGTTCAGCATCACCACATAATAGAAGCCTCTGCAATATACATCATTGCAAGAAAGACCTCAAAGGTACACTTATGAAAAACAAAAAAAACACAAGTTAAAAAACTTGCTGACGCTTGTATTTATGATAACAGATGGCATTCTACCAAAAACACCGTCAAGCATAGTTTTCTGTTTACATAAACATCACAGCGAGTATTCACTATCTCTAACTTATTCCTGTCTTTCACTGATGATAGCAAATAGCTTGAAATCATGATCTGAAAGTGGAATTAAAGTTAGAGATAGTGAATACTCGCTCTGACATTTATGTAAACAGAAAACTACGCTTGACAGTGTTTTTGGTAGAATGCCATCTGTTATCATAAATACAAGCATTAGCAAGTTTTTTAACTTATGTTTTTTTTGTTTTTCATAAATGTACCTTTGAGGTCTTTCTTGCAATGATGTATATTGCAGAGGCTTCTACTATGTGGTGATGCTGAACTGAGATCAGACCCATGTAGCTATCTGGCTTGCTATGCTGAGTTTGAAGACATTAACGTGACTAAAAGATTCACGCTTGCAAGCTGAATAGAAACTGTTTCACAAATGCTCAGAGTTTGTGTTTAGATCTAGTTTCTTATTCCTGTCTTTCACTGACGATAGCAAATAGCTTGAAATCATGATCTGAAAGTGGAATTAAAGTTAGAGATAGTGAATACTCACTCTGATGTTTATGTAAACAGAAAACTACGCTTGACAGTTTTTTTGGTAGAATGCCATCTGTTATCATATATATATATATATATATATATATGATATCCATTATATATATATATATATATATATATATATATATATCATAATGGATGGTTGAATTCGCCTGGATTCACACTTTCCCACACATCAGATGTAACAGATGGGAAAATAACTTGTGGACTCGGATAATATTTAGATATAGCAATCTGGAGACTATGACTTAACCTTTTAACTGCTAATTATATTATTGATTGTGTGAGGTAAAAATCAAAGCTTTTAATTGGCCAATTCACAAACTGAAGACAAAGTCAATTTTCAAAATATATATTCACCTTTAATATCAAATTCACTTTAGATTCATTTATAAAAAGTATATTAATAATTTGTCAGGTTATGAAAGTGAATGAAAGTTCTTTCAAAAATAAATTGCTATTTATTTATTATAAACTATTCAATTTTGGCAAATTTAAAAGTGAAACATTCACTACTTTTTCTCTCATTATATATATATATATATATATATATATATATATATATATCGTAATGGATGGTTGACTTCGTCTGGATTCGCACTTGCCCACACATCAGATTAACAGATGGGAAAATAACTTGTGGACTCGGATAATATGCAGATATAGCAATCTGGAGACTATGACTTACCTTTTAACTGTTAATTATATTATTGGTTGTGTAAGGTAAAAATCAAAGCTTTTAATTGGCCAATTCACAAACTGAAGACAAAGTCAATTGTCAAAATATATATTCACCTTTAATATAAAATTCACTTTAGATTCATTTATAAAAAGTATATTAATAATTTGTCAGGTTATTAAAGTGAATGAAAGTTCTTTCAAAAATAAATTGCTATTTATTTATTATAAACTATTCAATTTTGGCAAATTTAAAAGCAAACATACAAACGAATTAAAAAGAGTTGCTGACGTAAATGCTTTTTTTTTAGTTTTACATTATGGAAAAGTAAATTTTTTTTTTGCTAAAATCTTACATATTTTTACTAAAATCTTCAATATTTTTCTAAAATAATTTTGTTTTTTAGCATATTTTATGAAAATGATTTGTAATTTCTTAAAAAATACTTTTATAATAGTTTAAAACATTTGTTTATCATATTCAAAATGAAAATTTCAGCATTCTTCTTTATTTTCTTTGATCAGGTGGTTTCTTTGTTCTTTCCAGCCAATCAGAATGTCTTTGACAGCTGAGAGCCAGCTGAGACCCAATCACCGACAAGCTTTCTTATTTGTTTAGCTTTACAGGCTGTTTTATTGATTTTTTTACTTGTAAAATAATTCAGGAGAGAGCAGCATCTTACAGAACTTTTAAAAATCTAACTAATGACTATAAAACGGCTATCCTAGCATTAAAAATAATGGAATTAGAGTGATGTCAATCGTCAATGAAAGGTCTCATAAGCATCATCAGAGAGGTTAATGTGCCCTAATTTATTTTCCCTGATGTCACAGTCTGCAGAGACCTGCCAGGCTTGGAAGGGGAAAAAGCTGCATCTAACTACAGTCAGACTTTGGTTTTCAGTTAGAATGCTAATAAAAAACCTGATGAAATGTTTAACCAATGATTGCATGCACTTTAATTGACTAGCTCTATCCCTATTTAATAATATCAAATAGGCCCTAATTTATTTTCCCTGATGACACAGTCTGCAGAGACCTACTAGGCTTGGAAAGGAAAAAGTTGCATCTAACTACAGTCAGACTTTGGATCTTCAGGTAGAATGCTAATGAAAAACCTGATGAAATGCTTAATCAATGATTGCATGCACTTTAATTGACTAGCTCTATCCCTATTTAATAATATCAAATGCAATGTAGGTTAGTGCATCCACTTTCACCCCTTTCCTTCTGTTATGCCCTAATATTCAAACCCAGAGAAAATATTGCTTTTGACTCCCTTAACAGGTAGGAACAGATACCCACAGCAACTCCTGCACCTATATATAGATTACAACTAGTGTTTATTATATTTGTTTTATTTTAAAGTTTTTATATGACAAGAAAGATAGATGTGTGTGCATGCATAATTGTTTATAAACTGTGAAATGTCAGGACAACTCAATACACCAGAGACTGAAATAATATAAACTGTTAAACATTTATTAACAATGATAAACAACATTAAGTTTAATAACAATAATAATGATAAAAAAAACAATAATATATACATGTGTTACATGTGAACATCTACCATTTTATTAACTAATGATTCTCCAGATCCAACCCTTATACCCCATGGTAGAAATCCATCTATGTCACTCATTCTTTACAAATCATAATTATATAGAAAAATAAACTTTAGTAATTTAAAATAATTAAGATGCTGGCTAGCTAAGTTATATATTTACTGATTTTAACAATCTATTTAATTTAAGTTCCCCCCAATTTATATATATATATATATATATATATATATATATATTATATATATATATGATAGAGATAGAAATTATTACTAGTTGACTAGTCAATCATACTGGAAATATATATATATATACAAGGTTAATCAACAAAATAAAACATATAATATGTATTCCGTATCAAGTGTTGCAATTTAATCTATAAAAATAAATGTAGAGAATCTTACCTTATTATTTATGTGGATAACCTCATGTGAAGTAGGTGGGTTAACTTAAACTTTATTTACAATAAAAAATAGAAAAATATCTAATTGAATAATCCCCCCTTTTCTTCTTTGCTATTTATAAAAAATGAGGCTTCAGCATCAAAGTGTAAAAATACAACATAGATAACAAGAATAAAAAAATAAATAAATAAAAAATTTACAATATTAATTTCTTGATTAAAAATTGTAATAGGAGCCAAGTTCATAAAAATTTTCCTAATATAAGTAGTAGTTGATAGTTAGGCATGCTGTTCTCCAAAAGCAGTTTCACTTTAGTAAATAATTTTCCTTAGCAAGGATAGATGCAAGGATAGATAGGTACAATGGTGTCTTCTGTAACTGTGTATGGTAACCACTTTGAACTTTAATTGATTCGCCATTAAATATTCCAATGCTTGTTTACTTTGGAATGCAGGCATCCTCTTGTGTGTTTTACATTAAAGTATAAAAAAATAATAATAGAGATTTAATGCAGCTGTTAGGAAATAACATGATGCACAATAGCATGATTTGCTTTAGCCCATATTCATATAAAAGTACAATTCAATAATTATTTGTAATCATAAATTTATATTGGATAATATAGAAGCATTTTACATACATATATATTAAGAAAATTATTTCATTTTTTTTTCTTTTTCCAATTTTCAGCTGATTAATTTTCATTAATTTTCATTATTTTTTTTTGAAAGATTACTCTAACAACTTTCAAAACATGCTTTGATTATTATAAAATTTATCAACTATTCTTACTTCTTATTTCACTTTCTTTCTTCTGAATTTGGCAAAATTTTAGTTACAGCATTTGACCTTTAAAAATTTTTATGATTTAAATAAAAGAAAAAAAACTCCAATTCAGTGTTTTAAATTTTGGTTTAACTGCTGTTTATTGTTATAGCTGCTATATTATTGACAAGAAGAATGATTTGTAAAAAGTTTCTGTTTTTATACAATTCGTGCATAGGTCTCCTGAAATGCTGAGATTTTTAACTGCCTATTGTTTAAATACATTTAGATTTTTAACTGCCTATAGTTTAAATACATTTCATTTATTACAGATAAAAAATAAAATAATAAAATGAGTTTTATTTTCATATACAGCCACCTAACTTAACCTCAGGCTATTCCTAAGTCATTTGATTATAAATTAATATTCAATTAAAAAAATTTTTAAATACACATATATTACAGTTTATTAATCCATTAGTTTATATATATACAATATTACTTTCTAAAATATTATTCAATTTTTAAAAAATTTAAATATATATATATATATTATAGTTTATTAATCTTATAATAAAACAATAATTTATTGTACATTATATGTATATATGTAATAACAACAAACAAATAATCTTCCCATTATTAATACAAATTCCAAATGGATTTGGTTCAATAAGTAGGCTCATCCTGTTAGGAATATTTGCACTGTAAGCTATCCTTTAAAACCCCCTCTCCTTGCAGGATTAGAATTTAATCTGTCATGAAAATTTTAACACTTACACAAGGTTTGCATTTGAAGTTTCATGGCTTTTTTTACACAAATATAAGAAGGGTAGTGAAACCTCTTTCTATTGTTTTCTAAACTCAACTATGCAAATTGCTTTTTATTATTTCCACTCAATCTCGTGAAATACTTTTCAAGGTAGGGTTAACATAGGTTTTTTCAAACTACTGATGGCTATATTTTGAGCACACTAATAAAATGTGTTTCTGTTTCAGATAGACATATTTTTTTCTTGTTATCCTCTATCCTGATCCTATTGAGTCTTATTGGATTTTCTTTGAGGACTAACAGAAAATTGGAGCAACCATCACTTGGTGTGGTTTACTCTTTTAAATAAAGTGGCCCTAAAGTATCCTAATATCTGCTTTGGCATCCATTAGGGAATACTCTAATCATAATTTTTAACCTAACTTCATAACATCTATTTTTTTTTACTTATCAGCATTCATCTCTTTTTTTCTACACATCAGTTGGGTATGACAATTGTATAATTACTAAGATTGTCCATAGTATGGTTTCATAATTTGGGCATTATATGTGCCCCTAACTTGTCCTTTTATATTCAACCCAAATGCATTAGGACTCAATTGTTTAACTATTGTGTAAGGTCCTTCATATAGATGGTAAAACTTACTGTATTTATTGTCCATTTGCTTACTATCATGAGGGTTTTTAATTAAAACTTTATCTCCTATTTTGAAAGTATGTGGAGTTCCAGTCTTATTTTTGTTTCTTTTATCAGCCTTGCTTACAAACCAAAGATATGCTTTCTGTACATTTTCCTCCATATTACTTTGTTTATATCTAGTCATAGGTTGATATTTAGCAAACAACATGGGAATTGATTAATTAAAATGTAATTCAGTGGGTGTAAATCCAGTGGATTCATTCACACTCCAGTTGATATAATTAACTATCTGATCTATCCATCTTACCCACTCTTTATGGTCATCCCTTAGGTAAGTCCTGAACAAATGACCGAGCTCCTGCATTACATGTTTGCAAGGGTTTGACTGTGGATTCCTAATGGACATGAGCACATGCTTTATTTGTGATCTTTCCACCCATTTTTTCCATTCTTTGGATAGGAAAGGGGTACCATGGTCTGTTAAAATGGTTTTGGGTTTTCTTATCCTCACAAATTGGAGCATGTCTAATACCTTGTTCATATATGTGGTATTATCTTGGAGTATTGGGTAAGCAGAAACATATTTAGTAAAAGAGATCATAGGCAACCAATAGATATTTTTGTTTATTAAATGGGGGTGAGGGCCCATAATAATTGATCACTAAGATCTCATTTGGTCCTTTAGGTAATATTGATTTTGCAGCATTATAATAAGTTTGACTTACTGGCTTGTCTCGAAGGCACACTAAACAATCTTGAAATGACCTTAATATGTCTTTATACATACCAGGCCAGCAAAATCAATTTCTTAAAGTATACTCTGTTTTATGGGCACTGTAGTGGCCATATAAACAGTGAATATATTTTATGAGTGGAATATGCAATGTTTCCAGTATTACTACCCTCCACTCATCTGTAATATTATTTACTTTATATAGCAGGACCTCATTTTCTATCTTATACAAATCAATATTTTTGGCACAATCAAATTTTCTCTCCTTTCAAAGTTCTCATGATTAAGTTTAAATTATTACCTTTAAGTTGCAATTCAGGCAGGTTTTCCAAATCGTTCTCTACATTCAAATTTTCTCTCCTTTCAAAGTTCTCATGATTAAATTTAAATTATTACCTTTAAGTTGCAATTCAGGCAGGTTTTCCAAATCATTCTCTACATTACCAATCAGTCATCATATTGACATTTGTAATGTAGGCATTCTTTACCGACAAATGGCTCCATTCTGATCTCCTTTGGGTTTTGACTAAACATATCGGCCACAACATTCTTGGATCCCTTGCAATACTGCACAGTGTAATTAAATTCCTGCAACAGCAAACTCCATATATCTAGATGGCTCTTGGTTAGATAACTGTGGTTCAGGAATTCAAGGCTTTTGTGATCTGTGATCATTATCACCTCCGATCTGAGAAGCATCTGTCAAAACTTTTTGAAAGCCCACACTATTGCCAGTGCTTTCTTCTCTGTTACAGTATAATTTATTTCTGGACCTTTCAGGAGTCAGCTGATAAAATAGAGGACCCCAGGTTGGCCATCCTCCTGGATTTCAGATAATGTTACCCCCAATCCAAAACCACTACTATCCATCTGGACTATAAATGGTTTACTAAAACCAGGAAAGGCTAATATGATTTGCTCTAAAAACCCTGTTTTATTATTCTCAAATACCTGATCCTGCTCCTCAGTCCATTTCCATATCTCATTTTTTCTGATTAATTTTAATAATGGTTCCATGTAATCAGAGAATTTTTGGTAGAAACAATGGTAAAAATTACATACGCCTAAAAATGATCAGATTTGTTTTTATTAGTCAGTTTAGGAAAGTTCTGAATGGCACTGATCTTCTCTGGATAAGGTCTTATCCCATCACAACCTATGATATGACCTAAGAAGATAACCTAGTTTGAGGCTAGGGTACTCTTTTTGAAGTTGATCTTGACACCTTTCCAAAAGCACTCCTGGAAAAACATAATCAGGTGTTGAAAGTGCTCTTCAACAGTGGTAGATGTGATAATCACATCATCCACATATATATTAATGATCTGCTTCACCTCAGGAGATAAGGTCTGATCTAAACATTGTATCAAACCAGAACCACTATTTATCTATCCAAATGGTATCCTATTAAATTAATATGTAAATCCCTCATATCAGAAGGCAGTATATTGGTGATCATCCGATCTGCCAATAGCTAGAGGTTAGATTGAAAGTGGAAAACACTTTGTTTCCAAATCTCACAAATAATTTGTGTATGGATGGTGAATATTTCTGTCAGGGATAGTATTGTTTAGTTGTCTATCATCTAAACAAAATCTCATCAACCCATCTTACTTCTTCACAGTTACGACTGAATTACAGTATGGTGAAGAGCATTTGGAAATGATCTCCCAATCTAGCATTTTGTTAATTTGTTTGGTTATCTCTTGCTGATACTGGTATGGAATAGGATACAATCTGGATTGAAATGGGTTGGTCATGTACTAATCTTATTCTCTGCTGAAATCCTTCTATCACTCCTGGTATCTCCAAATAAGTCAGGCTAAATTTATGTATCACAGATCTCAATTTCAATGTCTCTTTACTTCCAAGCAAATTGGACTCTGCAAGCTTACTATCTATGAGTGCCTCCAGGATTCTAGATATAACACATTAAACTTCAGGAAGATCATATCTTGGAAGTAATGTCATCTCCAAGACCTCATCACTTATCTTAACTACTTTGTTAAAGAAATCAATAATACAAGTGTTCAAGTGTAGGAAGTCTGACCCATGTATGACATCATGGATTAAGCCACTCAGTGTAAGGAACACATGATAGAGGACTGTTTGGCCAACTTTCATTTCAACCCAGATTTGTTTTTGTAAAATTTTTTCTTCCTACTGTTAGCCATGTTAACCTGAGTAGATTTCAATGGTAAGGTTTTAATTTTTGAGATTTTTAATCAAAATTTCCTGGTAAAATTTATCTGAGATAATGGAAATCTGGCTAACAGAATCTAACAGTGCTTTAACTTGTAAACCCTTAAACAAAACATCTATCATGGGGCAGCCCTGCAAAGCATAGTCAGGTGCTTTGTCTCCCCATGAACACATCATATTAGTAATCTCTCGATCAGGTGTTTGTTTCATGTTCCTCAGGGTATTTTCAGTCTCTTGAGGTGAGGAACTTAACCTCAAGTACCCTTTTAGTTTAGTTTCTGTTGAATTTTGGTGTATAATTAATACATCCTCATTTTGGAGATTTTTCAGGACTATGGAGAAAGTTTATTCCTGTTTTGCTAATATTTGTTTGGTTTCTTTTAGCTGACCATACTTAGGGTGAGTTACTTTGTATGGATTTCCCTTTCCAATGGTTATCATCATTTTTATTTTTTCTCCTTTTATAAAAGATGGCATTATCAGTAGCCTCTTCTTTCCTTTTTTCAGGTGCCCTAATTGACATGTTAGCATTGTTCATATCTCTATTAGTTAACAATTCTGCCACTTGTTCTATGGTCCTAACATTGGTACACAATAGCAATTGTTCAATCCTGAGTGGTAAGTTTCTCTTTGTTATTCTGATAATTTGGCTTTCACTCAGGCAGTAGGAATTTAACATTCTTAATTTCGTAACTTGACAGTGGAAGATCTTTGTCAAGGTTTCTCGAGGTGCTGCCCTATACTTCTTTTGGAATGGCCAATACAATAAGGCCTCTTGCCTATCATTGTTCCAGAAATTCTTCACCAGCAATATTTGATATTCATCAAAGGTAGATGGGGCCTGAAACAATGACTCCCACAATACCAGTGCATCACCTTGCAGATGGCTGTATGCAATAATAACCTTTTCACCCTCTGAAAAGTTTCTATTTACAGAGAAATAAAGGCTCAGAGTCCAGATGTGTTCAATGGGGGCTTCATTGGTAGATCCCTTGAATACCTTTAATTTGACAAATTGTTTAATAGCATTCATTTGTGCAGGATGGTAAAGTGTCTTGTTAATTTCTGTAGTGTTTACAGGTGGGGTCAATACATAATCATCATAGTATGTTCAATAACTATCTGGAATTAAACCTTCTAAACTAAAGTTAGGAGGATAATCTTCTGCCTCAGAATTAAACCTTCTAAACTAAAGTTAGGAGGATAATCTTCTGTCTCAGGCAGGATGCTACATGGGATGGGAGTTTCTTCTAAAGGAACACTTATCCTCTGTGAGTCCCTAAGGGCAATCTCTAGGTGATGATTCCTACAATCCCTTATTTTATTACTGCTGTGCATCCTTACATCAATTTTAGCATGTTTTCCTCCAATGGTTGGCATCTCTTGGCACAGTTGAGACTCGAGTACTACCAATCTCTGATTAAAGGCTTCACCCATTCTATCAATGTCATCTCTTATTTTATGAGCACTTCCCACCAACTTTTTTATACTGTCTTTGTCCATGGTCATGTCCATACCCCTTTGACTATTCTACCCTCAACTCATTTCAGATGTTGATCCAAGTCTACTAGCATCTTATTGCATGACTGAACCTGATCATTTTGTACTATGGAGAGTTGTTCTATTCTTGATTGAATCCCCTGAAATTCATCTTGGATCTCAGAAATTTATGCTGTTCCACACGCACCTCATGTTTTAATGTTTCCTGACTCTTACATGCCTCATCATATTTTGAATCCAATTGTTCCATGATGCCAATTGTTTCATGACACTGAATTTAAAATCATCTAATCATTGTTGGAATTTCATATTCTTTTCATCAATTTCCTTCTTCATTTCTAACATTCCTTGCTTCAACTCAATATTATCTTTCTGAACATTTTCTAATTTTAGGGAAAGTTGTCCCATATCTTCACACAGCTTAATTTCAACATTATCAATTTTTGTTTCCATTTATTTTTTTATATCATTCACATCCTTCTTCAATTCTTCTTTTATTTTATTTATATCAGCTTTCATTGCCATATTCTCAATATTACTATTTATATCACATTTCATTTCATCAGACTTGGTTGCCATATTCTCCATCTTACTACTTATATCACTTTTCATTTCATCAGCCTTGGTTGCCATATTCTCCATCTTACTATTTATATCACTTTTCATTTCATCAGCCTTGGTTACCATATTCTCCATCTTGGTTGCCGTATTCACCATCTTATTATTCATATCATTCTTCATCTTCATGATTTCTTGGATTAGTTGTGCCAAGGCTGTAGGGTTTTGCATAGCCTGAGTTACTCCAACTTAGTAATCTCACTGGGAGGGATCACCTGTATTTGATAAACTATTTGACTCCCTTCCTGCATTTGTAGAGATTTTTCAACTTCCAGTATAGACCCCCCAGGTATCAGGATCAGCATAGATCCCACCTTATTACTGGTAGTATCATCTACCATCTCATTGTCACTATTATTTTTCTCTACCTCCAGATGTATCGATTCTATACTACTTAATTGCTTACCACTTCTGGTTATCATTAAATATTTATTTATTTGCATACTATTTATAAAATATTTGTTTACGAATCTATAAATATTCACATGCCACAGTACATGACGCCATTCCCAACTATTGCACTTATTTTTTACCTCATTTTTTTAGGTTTTAATAGAGCTACTTTTAGCCTATGTCCTTTTACATGCCTAACTCTACTATTTTAGTATCATTTATTAATCACTTAACTATTTATCATCAGTCACTGTTTATTGTTCAATCCTCTATATTGTCAATTTAGACTCAATACTTTAGATCTCTTTACTTATTGAAAATTGATTCAAGTTTATATGATCTATTATCACTATTACTATTCTTTTTGATGAAAGTGCAAGTTGTTTTCCAAGTTTATAAGTTCATTTGGGTTTATGTTGATAGAAATATAAAATGAAATGTGACTTTAACATTTTTTTAAAAAAATTTTTTTTAACAACACTCCAATTGTTGGATCACTCTTACAATTATAGTATATTCATACCTAACATACTGGATACCAGATGTAAGTGATCATGACCTACACCTTGCATGCCAGATGTAACTATTGGTAAATACATTTAGATACATAGGTCATATTCAACAATCAGCTGGTTCAATCACAATGTATAAATAACTTACACAAAGTCTGTAAGTCCTGGTACACCTATCTTTCAGGCCCAAAAGTTGATGGCACCAGATGTAATGGATGTCCATACACAAATGTCCCAGTCCAAAATTAACTTGGATACCTCTATCAACTGTAATATCTTCATGCCTAACATGTTGTGTGCCAGATTTAATGGATGGTCGACTTCATCTGAATTTGCACTTTCCCACACACCAAATGTAACAGATGGGAAAATAATTGTGGACTGTGATAATATGCAGATATAGCAATCTGGAGACTATGACTTAATGTGCCCTAATTTATTTCCCCTGATGACACAGTCTGCAGAGACCTACCAGGCTTGGAAAAGAAAAAAGCTGCATCTAACTACAGTCATACTTTGGGTCTTCAGGAAGAATGCTAATGCAAACCTGATGAAATGCTTAACCAATAATTGCATGCACTTTAATTGACTTGTTTTATCACTATTTAATAATATCAAATGCAATGTACGTCAGTTCATCCACTTTCACCCCTTTGCAATTCTGTCATGCCCTAATATTCAAACCCAGAGAGAATATTGCTTTTGACTCCCTTAACAGATATGAATGGATACACACAGAAACTTCTGCACCTATATATATATAGGTTACAACTAGTGTTTATTATATTTGTTTTACTTTAAAGCTTTTATATGACAAGAAAACTAGATGTCTGTGCATGCATAATTGTTTATAAACTGTGAAATGTCAGGACAACTCACTAAACCAGAGACCAGATTAATATAAACTTTTAAACATTTATTAACAATAATAAACAACATAAAGTATAATAACAATAGTAATGATAAAAAAACAATAATATATACATGTGTCACATGTGAACCTCTACCATTTTATTAACGAATGATTTTCCAGATGCAACCCTTATACCCCATGGTAGAAATCCATCTATGTCACTCATTCTTTACAAATCATAATTATATAGAAAAATAAACTTTAGTAATTTAAGATAATTGAAATGATGGCTAGCTAAATTATATATTTACTGATTTTAACAATCTATTTAATTTAAGTCCCCACACCCAATTTGTATATATATGATAGAGATAGAAATTAATATTAGTTGATTAGTCAATCATACTGGAAAAATATATATACAAGGTTAATCAACAAAATAAAACATAATATATGCATTCTGTATTAAGTGTTACAATTTAATCTATGAAAAATAAATATAGAGAATGTTACCTTACTATTTATGTGGATAGCCTGATGTGAAGCAGGTGGGTTAACCTAATTTTATTTACAATAAAAATAGAAAAATATCTAAGTGAATAATCCTCCCTTTTCTTCTTTGCTAATTATGAAAAATGAGGCTTCAGCATCAAAGTGTGAAAATGCAATATAGATAACAAGAATAAAAAAATAAAACAAAAATTTACAATATTAATTTCTTAATTAAAAACTGTAATTGGAACAAAGTTCATAAAAATCATCCTAATAGAAGTAGTAGTTGATAGTTAGGCATGTTGTTCTCCAAAAGCAGTTTCACTTAGTAAATCATTTTCCTTAGCAAGGATAGATAGGTACAATGGTGTCTCCTGTAATTGTGTATGGTAAACACCTTCATACTTAATTGATTCACCATTAAATATTCCAATGCTTGTTTACTTTGGACTGCAGGCATCCTCTTGTGTGTTTTATAATAAAGTAAAAATAAATAAATAAATAGAGGTTTAATGTAGCTGTTAGGAAATAACATGATGCACAATAGCATGTTTTGCTTTAGCCCATATTCATATTAAAGTACAATTCAATAATTATTTCTAAACATAAATATATATATATATCAAGAAAATTATTTAATTTTTTTTCTTTTTCCAATATTCAGCAATTTAACTTTCATTATTCTTTTTGAAAAGATTTAAAATATCAAAGATTAATCCAACAACTTTCAAAACATGCTTTAATTATTACAAAATGTATCAATTATTCTTACTTCTTATTTTACTTTCTTCTGAATTTAGCAAAATTTTAGTAACAGCATTTGACGTTTAAAAGTTTTTATGATTTAAATAAAAGAAAAAGCAAATCTTCATTTCAGCGTTTTAAATTTTGGTTTAACTGCTGTCTATTGTTATAGCTGCTATATTATTGACAAGAAGAATTTGTAAAAAGTTTCTGTTTTATACAGTTCATGCATATATGTCCTGAAACACTGAGATTTTTAACTGCCTATTGTTTAAATACATTTCATTTATTACAGATAAAAAAATAAAATAATAAAATCAGTTTTATTTTCACACACGGCCACCTAACTTAACTTTAGGCTATCCCTAAGTCATTTTATTATAAATTAATATTCAATTTTAAAATTTTTTAAAATATATAAATATATATTACAGTTTATTAATCCAATAGTTTATATATATACACACAATATTACTTTCTAAAATATTGGTCATATTTTATTTTATAATAAAATAATAATTTATTGTGCATTATATGTATATGTAATAATAACAAACAAATAATCCTCCCATTATTAATACAAATTCCAAATGGATTGGGTTCAATAAGTAGGCTGATCTTGTTAGGAATATTTGCTTTGTAAGCTACTCTTTACAATATATATATATATATATATATATTGTAAAGAGTATATTATATATATATATATATATATATATATATATAATCAAAGAGGATTTGAACTCAGATTTTCAAACTTCCTTTAGTCATTCATCCCATCATATACAACTGATACCCACTAACTCATACATATGAAAACGATAAATGTTCTCCAATATATGTATTTCATGTTGAACCAACACTCATAACTTGGTGCAGATCATCATCTCCCAAACATATATAAGTGCATTAATGGACAAGCTTCAATCCTCTCCACTCTCCAACTCTTCATCCATACATATCATTGAAAATCTGACAATGGCAAAGTTCGAAGCCCTTGCTTGCCAATTTTTGTTGCCATACTCATGTTGACCATAATTCATTCTTACCCTTTCTATGCAAGCCCCTTGATCTCATTTAACTACAAAAAAGAGGAATGGATAGAATACAGTCTGAACATGTCATACTTAAATACAAGTATAATATATATTTTATGGTGGATGGATAGAATACAGTCCAAACATATCATACTTAAATACAAGTATAATATATATTTTAAAATAGATGTAATCAGAAGGGATTTGAACCCAGATTCCTACTACTATGGATGGATGAAGAGTTCAAAAGTGGAAATGATTGAAACCTGTCCAACAAAGTTCGAAAATTTGCTATGTTAATATAAACTGAATACTTATTACATATGTGTGTGTGGGGGGGAGGGATGATGATCCAGACCAACTGATGAGTGCTGATTCAGCACAAAATACATATATTGAAGATCATTTATCTTGTTCACATGTATGTGGTATTTTGTATTGGTTGTATAAAATGGAGTTGATGACTAAAAGAAGTGTGAAAGTCTGGTTCAAATCCCCTCTCATTACATCTAGCTTAAAGTGTATATGCTATACTTGTATTTAATATATATATATAATCTCATCACATGGTTTTTGTGATATTAAAACCTAGAATTATATAACAATAGTAACACTTTGATATTTTTCCATTATAATATTTGCTCACAAGATAAGAACTGTTTTTATTAACAATTAATATAATATTTTAAGCTTTATTGCATTGAAAAATTAAATTAAATAAAATCTCATTGCAACATATTATTAATACAAACTGCACAACTTTTCTTCTCTTAATAATCAAATAATAATTATTAGTTATGCACTTATCATTTATAATAATGACTCTAGCTATAAAGATAATAAAATATATAAATGTAATGTGATCATTCACAAAGTTCTAGTATATATATATATATATATATATATATATATATATATATATATATATATATATATATAATTAATATATATATATATATATATATATATATATATATAATTATTCAAAACAATACAATAATTAATACAGTAACAATATTTTAAACAAATATATACCAATTTAATAGAAGTCTTTCAACTATCTATGTGTCGTTGTCAACTAGACTCAAATTGTATTAGAAAAACCGCTACAAATGTAAACAAAAGCAATCGCCTACTCATTTTCCCACAATTCATTAATTTTTATATTGGCTGTCTGTCTATTTATCAACTGTTGCTTTTCACTTTTTATTAACATAGCTTCTTTAATTTTGCGCTTATTATTATTTCTTTCAATACACAGAATTTTAACTTTATTAAAATCAAAATCAAAACCATAATTACATGTTACATTATGATCAAAAATACTGATGGTGATACATCATCATTTCTAACATTCTCTTGTCTTGATTTTTGCACTCGTTTATATAATAACAAATGCTCCCTTGATCTTTTCTCCAATGTACATCGAGATTCCCCAATATATCTTTCCACAAAAACATGCCATTTATATATTGCACAACTTTGATTTAAAATACCACACCTATTTTTTGAATTATTTATTAATCTATTTAAATTAGGAGTAGTATAAATGCAACTCGACATATATTTTTATATATCGTTTTATAAATTTAACCTGTTCATTACAAATAAATGGTATTGATATCCAAGTATATTTTATTTTATCAATATCTATAGCATCTAAAATATTTCTATTATTATTAAACTTAGTAACAATATTATAAATTAATTTATGATCATATCCAACATTTAACAAATCCATAATAAATACATTTATGTTACCTATTTTATCAGAATTATATTTACATAATTTATTATTCCTAAATAAAAATGATTTTAAACTGGATAATTTATGTGCAATTGGCACATTTGAATACCAAGGAATATATCCTCTTTTTTCAATATCTTTTATTACCATACAATAATCTAATTTATTTTTATTACGGTAACTTTAATATCTAAATACTGAATTGACTTTTTTTCTTCAAAGATTTACTCCATTTTAAACCTTCTAAACTATTTAATTCATTGAATAATACATTTATAATATCTAAACTTCCACAAACAAAACATCATCAACATACCTGTAATAAATTTTAATACCTTGGCAATATATATTAGTATTAAAATTATATCTTCATATCTTGATACTACAAAACTACATATTTGTCAAACTACAGGAAGTCCCATAGCCATCCATAATCCATTTTATAATAATTTTCATTAAATATAGCATATATATTTTTATCAATAAAATATAATACATCATTTACAAATTTTACTTTTTAACATCAACTTTTTTAACCTTAAAGCATCTAATATAATTTTTATAGATTTTAATCTATCTATTGAATCGACATCTCACATATATCAAATGTACAAATACTATCATTATTATTAATATTAATATTTTGAATTTTCTTTACAAAATCAAACGATGAATTAATAGTATATTTTCCAAATCCACTACATTATTAAAAGATGTTCTTGGATTTGGAAAATATACTATTAATTCATCGTTTGATTTTGTAAAGAAAATTCAAAATATTAATATTAATAATAATGATAGTATTTGTACATTTGATATATGTGAGATGTACGGTTCAATAGATAGATTAAAATCTATAAAAATTATATTAGATGCTTTAAGGTTAAAAAAAGTTGATGTTAAAAAAGTAAAATTTGTAAATGATGTATTATATTTTATTGATAAAAATATATATGCTATATTTAATGAAAATTATTATAAAATGGATTATGGATGGCCTATGGGACTTCCTGTAGTTTCACAAATATGTAGTTTTGTGGTATCAAGATATGAAGATATAATTCTTAATACTAATATATATTGCCAAGGTATTAAAATTTATTACAGGTATGTTGATGATGTTTTCGTTTGTGGAAGTTTAGATATTATAAATGTATTATTCAATGAATTAAATAGTTTAGAAGGTTTAAATGGAGTAAATCTTTTGAAGAAAAAATGTCAATTCAGTATTTAGATATTAAAGTTACACGTAATAAAAATAAATTAGATTATTGTATGGTAATAAAAGATATTGAAAAAAGAGGATATATTCCTTGGTATTCAAATGTGCCAATTGCACATAAATTATCCAGTTTAAAATCATTTTTATTTAGGAATAATAAATTATGTAAATATAGTTCTGATAAAATAGGTAACATAAATGTATTTATTATGGATTTGTTAAATGTTGGATATGATCATAAATTAATTTATAATATTGTTACTAAGTTTAATAATAATAGAAATATTTTAGATGCTATAGATATTGATAAAATAAAATATACTTGGATATCAATACCATTTATTTGTAATGAACAGGTTAAATTTATAAAAAGATATATAAAAATATATGTCGAGTTGCATTTTATACTACTCCTAATTTAAATAGATTAATAAATAATTCAAAAAATAGGTGTGGTATTTTAAATCAAAGTTGTGCAATATATAAATGGCTATGTTTTTGTGGAAAGGCATATATTGGGGAATCTCGATGTACATTGGAGAAAAGATCAAGGGAGCATTTGTTATTATATAAACGAGTGGAAGAAATCAAGACAAGAGAATGTTAGAAATGATGATGTATCACCATCAGTATTTTTTGATCATAATGTAACATGTAATTATGGTTTTGATTTTGATTTTAATAAAGTTAAAATTCTGTGTATTGAAAGAAATAATAATAAACGCAAAATTAAAGAAGCTATGTTAATAAAAAGTGAAAAGCAACAGTTGATAAATAGACAGACAGCCAATATAAAAATTAATGAATTGTGGGAAAATTGATGTATGACGTATTGCTTTTGTTTACATTTGTAACGGTTTTTTCTAATACAATTTGAGTCTAGTTGACAACGACTACATAGATAGTTGAAAGTACTTCTATTAAATTGGTATATATTTGTTTAAAATATTGTTACTGTATTAATTATTGTATTGTTTTGAATAATTATATATATTTTATTATAATTGGAATACAGACATTGATTAATAATTTACATATATATATATATATTATTGTCATCCATTTCCAAGAAAATGCTAAAGATGCATTTTCAGTTCTTCATGATGTACTACAAAAGTTTCTACAGGCCTTTCGTTGTAACAAGTGATTTTAATTATGTCTAATATTTATAGTTTTTACAAAGTTATTAGTGGGATTCAAACTCAGTCTTTCACATGACCCACTACTCTCAGTGCCATCTCATATTGCTGCCCCACCTGATCACACACATGTTGAAAAGATAAATAATCACCAATATACATATTTCATGATAAACCAGCAATCATCAGTTGGTCTAGATTACTATCCTTACACATATGTACAATCAGTGCTCAGCTTTATATTAAGATAGCCAATCTTCATACTTTAATGGACAGGCTTCAAACTATTCCAACTCACAACTCTTCAGCCTTCCATTTCATTGAAAATCTGATTATGGAACGTTCAAAGCCCTTGTTAGTGCCAAGGGTGGTTTAGCATGAAATATGAATATTGGTGATTATTTATCTTTTCAACATGTGTGTGTTCAGGTGGGTCAGCAATATGAGATGACACTGAGAGTAGTGGGTCATGTGAAAGTCTGAGTTCGAATCCTGAATATATTACATATATAAATGCAGGTTTAAGCCTGTTACAATGTATACAATACTAATGAAAAATATCTTACCTACCTAATTAAAGTTAATATTAAGATCTTTGCTGTATTAAACCTGAATCATCTCCATATACATCTATCATTATATATCAGCTTTGCATTATCCTAACGATTTTATTTTTTCTGTTGTTGTTGAGGACAATGATTTTTTCAAATATTATTTTGATTATACCAAATTTCAGACTTTTTCGTTTGTGATCTATCTAAATCATGGTTTTTTATATCGTTTATAAAAGATTTAAAGTGAGACCACATATAATATGGATAGATAAAATGAGAACGTTTGTGGTCTGAAAGATGAAGAGAGAAATTAGGAATTGGAGAAACCAGATTGCATTGCAAAATTGTTTTATTCAGTAATTGGTCAATAATGACTGAAAATAATGATAATAATTAACTGTAAGGGATTATTTTTTATATAAAAGGTAGTTATAATTAAAATTATTTTTGGTGAGGAAGAGTAATTCACTCTTTTATTCTACTTCTGAGATATCTCTTACGAACTTGAATTAACAGTAGATTTCAGACATTAGTTTTGTTGACACCATTCTGGTATACAATCTGGTTATTATGTATTTTTAATGAGGAACAGAATTTGTTCTCATACATCTAGCAGACATTTTTACATTTTGCTCTAAGTCACTATGCAAATTAACTAACAGTGATTTAGAATAACGCATAACAATTTTATTTTATAATTATAAAGATATACAACTGAGACATAAACTATATATTTTATTGATAATGCTTATATATTAATTGCTCGCATTTTTCGACCTATGGTTATAAATGAATGTAATTGGAATGATTTATTACTTAAACCCGGGCAAACAATGAATTCTTTGTTTAATATAATTAAAATTATTATTAGAATTAAGGAAACTCAAATAATATAGAACTCAACGAAATATTTTAATTAAAAAAAGAAAATCTTAAACTGTATGTAATTATAAAACAATTATATTAAAATAATATTGATTAAAATTATTAATACTAATTTTTATACTAGAAATCATAATTAAAGCATACGTTTTATATTACATGAAATTTCCAGTCTCGACTCATTAACCAAACGCTGTTAATAAATTTCTCAGCATCACTATTAGATTGTTATACTACTACAAAACAGCCATTTGTATTAAGTTCCAGATGTATATAGAGATTAGCAGATCTAGCAAATTTCTAAATAAGAATCAAATAAATGACATTGCAGATGTTAACACAACCCTATTAGTCAAGACATGAAATTAAATACAATGTTGGAAAAAACTATGTAACTAATTATTATAATTAATATTACCCAAAATATAGACGATGTTTCCAACAATCAGTTTCACATAAAATGTACAGGAAATAAATGTATACTTTATATATAAACTACTCAAATATAAATAAAGTTTTATTAAAAAGGATTCCACTTAACATTTTTTATAATGTAAACACTTAACGTACAAAAGTAAATAAACTAAATAAAATTTCTAAGATAATGTTAATTTTAATATACCATAAAAATCATTTTCATGTCTATGATTTAATGAAATATAAATATAAACCAATCAAGGCCTGGTTATATAAGCGGTTAAAATTGATAATGTTATTAATAGAAACTTTATTTTTCATAATTATAATAAGCATTTATTTTATAATAATAACAAATAAAAACTAAGTTTAAAAAAATGTAAAGTAATGAATTCAATCTTCATAATAATGATAATAAATGCGATTGTTTTAAATATAAAAATAAACAACTTAGAATAATTATAAATAATAATCATATTTTTTAAAAAATTAAATGCAAAATAAACTATCTTTAAATAACCTACTATGGATTTAAAATTTCTCCAACAATTGTTTCAAAATAATGAAGTAGAAAATGTGAGGGTTGTCAATTGTCACATGAAGAGAATATGAGCGATTATTCATCTTATATTACAATTTAGCTAGTAATAGAAAGATGCTCATTTTCTAATCAATATTGAATTATATAGAAGGTTATTACCGCTTCTCACAAGCTTTGCCATTTCACAGTGATATTAAAACTGCAAAAAATACTCCCATCCCAGTCACAGGATAAAGATTTTGACTGGGGTGAGAATATTTTTGCAGTTTTAATATCATTGTTTAATGGTGCTGATGAAAAGGCATGATTACCTTCTATACCATTACAATCTAAACAGTGTGCTAGTAAAATTTATTGATTATTACATACATAATATTGAATGTTTAGTTTGATTAGTTATTGACAATTACTTGAAAGAAAAATTCCATAAAATAGATAGTATACACATGAACTATTGTGGCTTCACAACCACATATAATTGAATTGATTTTGTAAAAGAAAAATATGAAATTTAAAATTTACTTTTAAAACTTCACCTCTGATAATCAATGTGAAGACTTAGTCCTTTTTCTTTAATTCATTCGTTATTCACTGAGTAGCAATGTTCATAATGGTTTCTACTTTAAACTTTTATTGTATGTAATGCATCATTTTAAAATTTATATAAGGAGATTATTCATTTTATTTCTTTCATTTAATATTAGTAGACTATCAATAATTAAAGACTATTATATACAGTGGTCAAATATCCAACGTGAAAAATTATTTGTCCACAATGTTGTTAGAGATATATACTTGATAAAATATACAATCTAAATAAAATTGAAATAAACAACCAATTGTATTTACAATTATTTAATTATCAACCCCATTTTCATCTTTTATTGAGACCTTTTCAATAAGAGATAAAAATCAGTTGATAATTAAATGATTGTAAATATAATTGGTTGTTTATTTCAATTTTATTTAGATTGATTATTATACAAAGTCTATTATTTTCAAAATACATGGAACTTAAAGCATTTTCTTAATTTTAATTAAATTTTTCTCTTTAATATTATTATATGATATTTCACAAAATCATTGATCCATTAAAAAGTAAATCTTCAAATCTTTGAAAAGTCAGTCTTTCATAAATATAAAAATTGGATTTTTTTTACTTCATCTATAGCATTTTATCTATTATGAATAATTAAAATGTATTAACACTTTAATTTATCAAAATTTTAATGACAATATAGTCTTTATTAAGTAAGCAAACTATAGTTCATAGCAACAAGAATTTATCAGGTAAACAAAATTTACTTCATAGCAACAATAATTTGATTTATCAGGTGAGCAAAATATAATTCATAGCAACAAGAATTTTATTTATCAACTGAGCAAAATATTGGTCATATCAATAAAAATTTGATTTATCAGGTGAGCAAAATATAGATCATGGTAACAAGAATTTGATTTATTGGGTGAACAAAATATAATTCATAGCAAAAAGAATTTGATTTATCAGGTGAGCAAAATATAATTCTAAATAAGTTTTATTTTTTTCTTGATCAAGGATTCAAATATGTAAAAATGGCTAAGAGGTATGTTGCTGATTAGTTTTTTTATTGCAGTCTAATTGGATTTCAAAGCAGTGTCTAATAGTTGTCAAATAGAATTTTTGTTTTATAAATAATTTGATGAGGATTGCAGAAAATTTAAAACACATTTTAAATAAAATTATTAAATTAATGCAATTACTGCAAACTTAAGTTTGATATCAGTCTGGACTACCTACTTATAAGTTGGATTTTAACAAAATCTAACCTATATTTTGTTTTATTTTTCAATATTAGAATACAATGTAATAAAATCAATCTACATTAGTATTATTTTATTTTTACTGAAGTCATTTTTATGGAATTTTCATTATTGCCTTAAAAATGTACAATTTCACATAACTTTTAGTATGCCATTAAAAATTCCTATTATTTCTTGCAATTTATAATTGAACTAATTTATTATATTATCTTTCTATTAACAATATAAATTAGAATTTTCTCATGAAAACAAAGATTCAGTTTTTTTTTTATTGCAGGTTCTTAAAAAGTAATAGTTATGTTTTCCTAATGGTCGTATTTTTCAATTACATTTCTGCATATTAAATACATTTTTTGAAGCCAGGTTCAATGAACTAAAAGTAGAAATAAAAGTATTATGTGATCCTTATCAATAGGAATGTTCCATTCTTGCTTTTATTAATGTAATTTATTTTAACATATATATGTTATGGTTAAAGTAATAAATCCACTTATTATTAATAACTACTGGTTAATATTAATAATTACTGGGTCTTTTGATCAAAGTGATAAAAATCACATTGACCAGGTAATTATTAACAATTACCAGGCTCCTAGTGGTCAAAGTGATGAATAATACATATAAATCACATTGGCCAGGTAATTATTAATAATTAACAGTAGAAGTATGGTAAATGTAATAAAAATATATAGTATGATATATGTTATTTATTATTTTAATATTTAGTGGATTTTTATTAATTGTATTATTTATCAAATTATGATAAAATTATTCAAATAAGCAAGACAAAACAAATGGGAAAACTTTAATTAGGTAAAACTTTTACATTTTAGAAAATTACAAACAATTACAAATTATTTATATAAAAAATAACATTGAAAAACTAGATATTTTTACAGAAAGAGCTTTTGGGGCATTTAGAATTGCAAAAAAAATTTGACTTTTTAAATTTGCTGTGATACAAGTCACAACTGCCTGTGCATTTGTGATGTTGGACTCCTTGACCACCTAAATTGTAATTCCCAATTCTCTTAAACTTATTTCTATATCTGGACCATTATTGATTGAAATAAATAAAAAATTGCAGACTGTAAATTTACTCCTGATCCATATTTCATACTGAGTTTATATGAGTTATTATTTTTAATTGACTGTATAATAGAAACAATATTCTGGTTATCTGTTTTAGCCCTATCTACATCTGCAATTCTTATCCAAATGCATTTTTCTACATTTGCATTTGGAAATTTAGTCTTCAAAAGTCATAACATTTTTTACAGCTTTCTTATTCAGACTCTTCTTAGCAGAGTTTCAAGTTTTTTTAATTTTTTCATATATTTCATCATGTGTGAAAGAAAAATATTTTTGTTCTGACAACTATTTTCACTACCAATATTTTTTTTCCTTTATCATCTTCCATGTCATTTGGCAATATTTAAAAAGAATATGGTTGATCTATGATTTGGCTAACACTCATTTCTATTATTAACTGCAACTCTTCAACATTAGTATTATTCTCTGCTATGATATTACAATCCTCTTCTAAGGCTATTCTCTGGAGTTCAGCATCACTATTAGATTGATCTTTTAATATCTTCTCAAGATCTTCTTCACTAGAGATTTCTGATAAAGTTTCAACCTGCAAGTATGCTTTCAGAACTCTTCTAGATTTATAACCAAACATATCCTCATAGGGACTGTGGTCTATTCCAGAGTGATGAACTCTATTTTTTTATAAATTAAACGAATTTTAATCCTTCCAACTATTTGGTTGTATTGTTTGTTACAAGCCAGGTAGATAATATAATATTTTGATTTTCTCTTTCAACTGAGCCTTTTGATTGTTTATGTCTTGGTTTTCCATGAATGATTTTATGTTCATCCCACATTCCACAGACTTATTCAATAATTCTGTTTACAATTCTTGGCCATTGTCATTTTGCAAAATGCATTGTGCTTCAAATATTGCAGATATGACCAGCAACTTTCTTGACATGTTTTGCTTTTAAATCTCTTAGTTGAACAAATTTTGTAAAATGTTCTTAATAAACCTTCATAAATTTCTAATCCCCATCTGCTTGCGATTGTATATCTATCAAATCGACTTGACATCTCGAATTAAATTGACTGCTTTTAATTGGTTTCACAATATGCCCTGTTTTTGGAATGCTTACTTCCTTTAGACAGAGTTCACAAAGATTTAAATACGGCATAATAATTTCCATGGTAATGTTTTTATACTTTGCCTTAAGATTTTTCATCATTCTGTTTTGCCTGGTTTGATCAATTGCAACATGGATGTCACGAATTAATTGAAAATTCTCTTCCAAAAAAGTGTAATATATAATTAATTTATTTTCATATTTAATTATTATGATGAGTTTTTTAACACTTCCAATTTTAAAATATTGTATCTTGATTAATGTTGGTATTCTGTAGGTGATTTGCTGAAACTCTCTTTGTTTTCTTTAACTTTAAGCAAAAATGAATAATACTCTCTCTCTCTCTTGTAAATAACTGATGTTTTTTTTTTTTCAATTTCGTCTTGCATTGGTAGTCGAGAGGTCAGCGCGACTGCCTTGCACTAGCAGGCAGTTGCCCGGGTTGCGGTTTCGCGTCCCGGCCGATGCTATGACACTTAAAAAAAAAAAAAAATCATTTCTTTATTATGTCTAGACCCACCATTATGCTTATCAGTAAAACAAAATTAAAGTGTAAATAATGTGACAGTTACATTAGTGATAGACATAATAATAAAACCAATCTCTTCCAATAAGATAATAATCAGCACTAAGTGAATGGTTAGCAAAAAACCCAAGCTGCCGACCTAACGTATTGAAATTAATCAAATTTAATGTTGTTCGCGAACCTAGCGGTATTGAAATATATTAAATTTACTGTTTTTTTTATTTATTTATAAAATATAGAATTTTATTCAGAAATTTAGTTACAATATATGATAATAGTTAAACATAGGATATATTATATGATAATCAGTGGGATGAAAGCTAAAAGGACTAATATGAAGCATATCAGCAAGGAACGAGTCTGGAATAGCATCCTGTTAATATAGATGACCAAGCTTGCATGTCTCATATAGTTCAGTGATAGCTCTATTCCTTTGTCCACGCTCCACATGACCAAATTGACCCTTCATACCGGAGGTTACTTCCATAACATCTCAGGATCTGGGCAATAATCATGCGGAGCAAGGTAAGTTATCATAAAGGGATGCAGGCCATTCAGCCTCAAATTACTCTCCAGGGAAGATTTCTATTTAGGAGTGAAAGGGATCAGCTTTGGGGGAAAGATCAATAACCTCCATGTGGAGTCATAGATGTAAGAGGAGGCCAAATTCTGGTCCCTTTTCCGAATTTTTTCCATTTTGTTAATATAGAGTTCAAGCGGATGCTCTAGTGCATGATTAAAGGTGAGCCAGCACCGTGTGTTGTCAGTCTAGAATTATGAATAATTACCGATTCATATGATTTTTTTTTTAATTAACCACTTTAATTGTCTTATTTGGTTATTATTAATAATAACCGGCAATTATTGCTATAAACCGATTAATCACTTCAACCGTAACATATATAAAGCTGCATCATGAATTAATGATGTCTCTATACCATTTACATTTTATTTTTGAATATAGAAAATTAAAACATTAACTTATATATATATAATCACATTACACTATCTACTATATATGTTAAAAGATATTTAATTTTCCCATCTCTGTTCAAAAATAATTACATCAGTGAAAGTCATAATTCTTTATTAAACATATACTTTTAGACACGTTTTACAATTTTTTTCGTAATTAATAATTCTAATAATTCTTCAGTATGACATTACTAAAAGTATCACTTTTTTTAAATTGTTGAAGTGTTTTTCCTTTTCATTGATGAGATTGATATTTCTAACAATCAGTGACCTCTACCGGTGAAATTTTACACTACGCAAAAGAAAGACTTAAAAAAAAAAATTTTATCTATGTTTTGATATTAATCTTGCTTTTTTTATAAAATATAACAGGTTTTTTTTTTAATTTCAACAGTAAACAGTTGAAAGTTTTCCGTTATATATTTATGTTATAGAAAAAAAATTACAAATAATTTGCTAAATGCTGAAAATATTTGAGATTATTAATCTTTGTGATAGTAGTAATAGACAAAATAATACGTTTAATGATATATTTAATGAAGTGTAGGTACCAATTATTCTTTGCAAGTAAACGATGGCAATATCGTTTTTTCATCGGTATCTATTCTAAACCAAGAAAAAAAAAAAAAAACAATAAAGAAAAATTCCAATAATAGACACTTCAAAACAACAAACAAATAAGATAAAATTAGAGTAAGAATTCTAAGAAAAAATGGGAATGCGATATGCAGGCACGCACAATCTTATTATTACAAATAATATAAAGAGATGAAAATTACATAAGATGCTCTTAATTTTTTGGGGGCTCAACAATGTTATCAATAATTAATAAATTATGTTAAAACAACATCAAAATTCAAGTAAAAAACAGTTAATAGTTTTAATTAAGTTTGTCCTTATTCAAATATTTTTTCCTTAATGACAATAATATATTTACCAATTAATACAGATGATTTGATTAATAGAAATAAATGTTAATGTTTAAGAGATTTTCCACGATTTCCGTTTTCGCTTTTATAGTAGTACAAATGTGGCAAATATTTTGCCTGTACAATTTCAGAGTCATACCGCAATAAGGCTAGAAGGTAAAAAAACTCTTGGTGGATATGATAATAAAATGTATAAAAATATGTATGTACAAGTTGTTATTTTTACTGAAAAACAATAATACTATTTGCTTTATATGTAATCCATGATCATAGTAGCATATTCTCCGTACAATAATGCCATCTAGTGCAAGCCATAGTAATCAATGATTGCAAAAAAGTTTGTTGATAAAAACACTATCTAATGCCTATTGATGCAATATCCTCAGATTAGTTTTTAGCTCTTGGTTTTCATTGATGGTGAGCTTTGTGTCTGAGAATACTGCACCCAGATCTGAGGATGTAATGTACGATTAAGCACTAGATAGGGATTTTATGCACAAATCTTCATATATAACAGAGTGTTTTAATCAATATTTTCCTCTCTTTTTCAGGTAATATTGACCTGACTTAATAATATTACTAGCATAAGGATTCAAAACAGGGCTTTAAATTTATGACTATCTCATTCCTATTTCTATTCTCATGCTAGTATTATCACTAATCAAATAAGAATAGACGAAAATAATACTCATCAAAACTTGATGTTATGTGCTAATAATCTGTGGCTATTACGGAAAGCTGAGTACATTTGAAAAGTTAAATAATGTTTGATTTTTAAATAAAGAAATTAACAGTCAATATTAGTTAACGAAAATATTTCAATATATAATTACAAGTAAATTTTTATAATGACAAATTTTAAAATAAACATAAAATACTTTAATATATTTATTAACCATTAATATTTTATTTTTAGATTTGTACATTAATTTAATAATATGTATCTATCTGACTATTTGTCTCTCGCTCATCCATATTTCTATTCATTTACCCGTTTATTTATTTCCTCATTCATTCATCTATCTATCTGTTTATTTTTTATATTTCTGTATATATATCTTTTTCCTATTTATTTATCTGACCAACCGTCCATTCTTCTACCTATCTAATTGCATATCTAACTATTCATTTATATGTTTATCAGTATATCTATTTATATATTTAATTAATTATCTACATATTTTATAAAATAATCTTCTAACCCACTTATTTATCTAACTGTATATTTATATATCAGTTGGTCCATTTACCCCTCTATATTTTATCTATTTGTCTAACAACATATTTATATTGTTATCCAATCATTTGTTACAGTCTAACTATATATATATATATATATAATACAAATAAAATGTCCATTAATTAAAAAATATTGTAATAATAAAAATAATAAATATAAAAATAATTAACTACTATATACAGTCTTTCAAACTGCAGAAGTACTTTTCATTAATTCCTTAACCCTCCTCAACTGCCGTTAAATTCAAAAAACAAAATGGAAGAGAACATCATCAACTCAAATCCCATGAATCCTGAATTTTAACATTAACAGCTTGTCTATTAATTATATTCATTTTATTTCTATTTATTAAAATCGCCTCCTTAATTTTTCTTTTATTATGTTTTCTTTCTTCACAAAGAATTTTACCACTTTCAATATCAAACTTACATTTATATTTACGTTTTTTCATGATCAAAGAAAACTGAAGGAGACATTAAATCACCATTATTTTTACTCATACAAGTGTGCGAAAAGTAAAAATAATAATGATTTAATGATTGTTTTAGTGTTCTTGGATCATGACAGGATATGTAAATATAAATTTAAGTTTGATGTTGAAAATGTTACGATTCTTTATGAAGAGAGAAACCATAATAAATGAAAAATTAAGAAGACAATTTTAATAAGTAAAAATTAAATGAATATAATTAATAAATAAGCTGTTAATGTTAAAATGTGAGATTCATGGGATTTAAGTTGATAATGTTTGCTTACATTGTTTTTTTTTTTTTAATTTAACAGCAGTTGAAGTAGGTTAAGAAATTAATCAAAAGGACTTCTGCAGATTGAGCAACTGTATATAATATTTAAATACCATTATATTATATATATATATATATATTCGTGAATAAATACTTTGTCTATCTACATATTGGTATATTTATTTGTGTTATTTTATATGCTTGTCTATAAAAACAACATCAAGTCTACATCTACCTAAATATATAAAAATATATATTTTAGTTCACTTACTTTTAAACTAAAGCTAGCTTTCAAATTGACAGTAATATTCAATTGTTCAAACTGAAAAATAAATGATTAAAGACTTTAAAGTGATAGAACCAAAGCTTTCATAAATAAAATTAACTGCTTATTTATTTTGTTAATAAAATATTAAATTATATTTCTACTACATTCTCATTAATTTACTTTCTCCTCATATTAATTCCAATAATTAAAGAAAAATGTGTCAATATGAAAATCTTAAGAATACTTTCAAGGATCCTTAATAATATACCCTTAAATTTTTACACATTTTTATGTGTACTAGATTATAAATATAAATAGTTTGATTTACTAATATATGATAGCACATATTCTTATCCTCATATCAATTTATCTTTAATTCTAGATTAATTAAATTTGTTCTTTTTAACATATACATAAATTACAAACAATATATATATATTGTACCTATATTGATATAGGCACATATAATTTAACATAAAATTAAACGTTGAAGAGTTTATTGCAGTTTGTTTTAGAAAAGGATAAGAATCAAATAGTTTTCTAGCGTTAGTTTTGAAATAAAAAAGCTACAATTAATTAATCAGAAGGGGAGAGGGGTGTTTCTATAGAGAAATTAAACTAAGGGTTATAAAAGGAAGTAAAGAGTTTTTATTAATATTCGTAAAAATATAATTTAAAGAGTTAAAACATACAAATCTCTTTTCATTCAAGTTTAATTAAACAAAAAATAATGTTAAAACTAAATAGTAAATTGTATTAAAAATATATGTGCGTATATATGTGCGATTTATAAATAAATAAAATGTATGTGAAATAAAAGAAGATTATCATTAAAAACACGGCAATGGCTATTAATAAAATAAAACAACACGTTTTATTGCATGGCTATTACTAATTAAGCAATCTTCCAAAACAAGTTTATCAAATGATTATCACTGGAATTTGACAACAGATCTTTGCTGGAGATATTAGAAAGACAACAAGGCGCAGGTATAAATAGACTTTTATCTGACAGTAGTCAGTTCACAAATTAGTTGAGTGAGTGCAGTTCACAAAGTAATTGAGTAGTGCTGTTCAGAAATTAATTGAGTCAGTTAAGAAACAAAATGCAGTGTTGAGAAGATTTTGGGAATTCACGCCTCTCCACAGCCTAAAAAGTCCGATGAAAACAGCAAGATCTGCCCATGAAATAATGTCAACGTAACAACTTAGAAAATCTCTGTCAGTATTTAATTGTCTCCGATAGTAATAATCGTGAAAATCAGGAAACTCAGCAAGGAAATATCCCAGCTGGCTGGTAAGCATTTATAATGGAAACATTTTCACTGAAAGCAGCCTCCAAAGAGAACAAAATTCTATGACTACATTCAAAAGCCCACGTAAAACATTTGCTTATTTCATTTATACTGTAATAGCCATTGCATTGCATTAATTCATACAAATCGTTCAATAGTCTAATTATATGAACTTTATATCATACATAAATGAACTATTGATATGTGTGTTTAAATTTCAAATGCTATGTAATACTTTATTATTATTATTATTATTATTATTATTATTATTATTATTATTATTATTATTATTATTATTATTATTATTATTATTATTATTATTATTATTATTATTATTATTATTATTATTATTATTATTATTATTATTATTATTATTATTATTATTATGTGTGTGCATGAGTTAATATGTGTGTGATCCTTATATCAATATTATTAGTCAAAGTAGATAAATTCACAGTGTTCTGTTATGAAAATATTCGAGAATATTTAAACTATTTAGAAATGTTAATTTAAAATATGCGTATGTTTAATAGAATTATAAAATGTTTAAATTTAGTAAATAAATGTTAGTTAATAAATTATCTTTAAAATTAAACTTTATTTGTTGGTCAATTCTTTTTATCAATTCTTTTACAATTTTTTTTATAAATTCCTTTTACAATTCTTTATCAAGTCTTTTAACCACTAATTATGTATAATCTATTATTGATTACAAACAGCTGAGCTAGTCGTGGATTTAGGCGTTGAGTTAGTGGCCATTGCTAAAAGTGCGTTATTTATTCATCCTTGAATAGATAGCTGGCGCCCGTGTTTATACACAAACAAAAATAGGTGCTTTGAACTTGGTGTTGAACTCAACAGCTGAGAAGAAGTTATGTCCTGGAAATGTAATGCTAGTTATATATTTTATAGCTATCGTTTGGGCATACATACTCTCTGAGTATGTTCTTCTCTGCATAAGAGACTGGTGTGTCAAATTCACACATTCGAACTCGGTTCAATATATATATATATATATTAGTAAAAATCAGTCACTGAAGAGAGTAATAGCTTGAAACTGGTCTGTTGATAGGGGAAATCATAGATAAAGGCTTTTCTCTTGTAGCATTCATCATAAAAACATAAAATAAATAAGCTTGTTTAGAGCTATTAGCAGGCTCTTTATATATTACATATATAATAAATTAAGTCTGATGTCTGTATTCTTTCCGAAATATATGTACTATATATATATAAATATTTGAAAACCAGGCACTCTTCACAAACCTGGGAGCTTAATTGGTTTAGCATGAAATACGTATATTGGTGATTATTAATCTTTTTTACATGTGTGTTGTCATGTGTATCAGTTGTATGAGATAGTGTGGATAGTTGAAGGGTGCTTGATAATCTGAGTTCAAATCCTCTATACTTATATATATATATATATATATATACAGTAAAATTCACACATTTAAAGTTATTTTATTTTATATAGTTGACAAAGACTACAAGATATATAGTCGAAAGTACTTCTAATAAAATAACTTTAAATTTGTGTGAATTTTACTGTAAATAATATATATATTTGAATATTATATATATATTAGACTAATTAGAAAAATAAAATAAAAACTTTTATTCACATAAATGGACTAAGAATGAAAAATATTTTTCTCCATCTTTTACTGCATTTTTGATATTATACTACCAAAATAAAAGTATGATTTTCATGACCGGAAATATTCTTAACTATTTTTGTACATAAGAGTCCCATGTTTTTATTTGAACATATAAGATAAAGAATACTATAAAAACTGAAGAAAATTTATTTTTTACTTTTTAGGGTTCATAAATAAAAGTCTATTTTTAATTCTACTTTTTAATTTCATAACTTTTTAACTTTTATTAACTTTTTTTTATTTGTACACTCTCTGTATTATATTTTTGTAAATACAAGCATATAAAAGCAATGTCACATTATATATTGATAATTATAATTTTACCTTTATGGTTTTGGCTATGCAGAGGCTATTAATATATGGTAGATCTGAATTTGGTTCAGTCCCATATAGCTATTTAAGTTAGATAGCAAGAGTAAAAGACATTTTCATGTCTGAAAACTTTAGAATTTCTATTTAAATATTATGTATGAAATAAGTGCTGGGTTTTGAGTTGATATTTTAGATCTAGTGTCTGAATATTCTAGCTTTTTACTGAGGTGAGCCACAAGCTTGAAACCAATTAATCTGGGAATAAGAGTATTTCGGATAGAGACTTTAAATATTTTCTCTTACCGCACTTATCAATTAAGAGCTTGTTTGAGATATTGGTATGCTCTCTGTATTACATTTTTGTAAATACATTCATTTTATATTTAAAAATCCAAAGCACATATGCAACAGTTTAATGCTGTTTAAATATTATAAGTACAAGCTTATAAAAGTAATGTCACATTATATGTGACTTTCTTTATTGATAATTAAAAGCTTTATTTACAAATATTTTAATCTCAAATTAACTTTTTTAAATATATCTATTTAATAAACAAATATAAAGCCTTTGTCCTTTTAAGTAATATTAATAAAAAAAAATTTAATTTTAAAAATCAAATGTCCATATAATCATAAGTTTAAGATGACAAACTTTTATTCTAACTTAACTGTTCATTTTATTTTACAATACCAAAATAACAATCCAAAGCAGTATAAAGCTTCATTAAACAAAGATTAAAATTTTACAAATTACATATATATTATGAAGTACTTTTTGTAATTGTATAAGTCAAGACCTGAATTAAGTTGACTTTCTTTAAATAATAATATTGCAGTTATTTTTCCCTTCATTTTATTTTGAATACTGTAACTTTTCTATGCAGAATAGTGAAATTCACTTTGTTTTAACCCTTTTAAAGGTATTCTTGTGTCACGATGGTCACGACTTCAAGTCAATCAGAAACCATCATTTTTTGAGTTATGGTACTGTTTTTATACTTACTTTAAAGCTTACAAAAAGTACCATAAGATGCTGCACTCTCTAGAATTATGTTACAAGTAAAAAAAATCAATAAAATTGTCATTCAAAGTTCAACAATGGAAGAAGGCAGTCCTTCCTCAGCACTGATTGGTTGTTGCTCTTATTAGACAAAAGAGACTATTGGTCAATAATTTTCACTGCTCTAACTTCTTTGTTTTCATTTTGAAAATGATAATGAATGTTTTAGAAGCGTTTTTTAGTATTGTTTACATATTATAAATTATTTAGTAAAATATGCAGAAATTATTGTTATTTTAGAAAAATGGTAAGATTTTAGTAAAAAAATTGTATACTTTTACATGAACCGAAATTGAATACAAAGCCAGCACTAACAACAATTTTGACACCTGTCAAAAATTTTTATCACCCCAAGTTCTTTATTTTATTTTCAAACAGAAATGAATAATTTAGAGTATTTTCTGGCATTTATTTACATATTATAATGTGTTTTGGTAAAATATGCTGAAAATATAGTTATTTAAAAAAAATAGTAAGATTTTAGTAAGAATTCTTTACATTTACACTAACATAAATTGAGAAAGAAATCAATAACATCTGCAGCACTTTCTAATTTGTTAAGAACTTTCTTTTTAAATCTTCTGCTATTGAATATTTTTATAATTATAAATAGAAATTTATTTTTGAAAAAAACTTTCATTCACTTTCATAATCTGACAAATTATTTATATACTTTTTACAAACAAAACTAAAATGAATATAATATTAAAAGTTGAATATATTTTTACAGCTGAGTTTGTTAATTGACAAATCAAAAGTTGTAAAACATTAATTCACATGGCTAATGAAAATTTAAAAAAAAAATTTTAATGAAAAGGTTAATGATTTTTTTAAAATTTATTTCCAAATGATTTTTTTCTATAGTTATATTGCTAAACAGTACCATAAAAAGTATTGAATTCCATAAAATATTAGCATTTTACAATTTTTACATTTTTTTTCTAAAATTGTTTGAAACTGTAATATATTTATATATATATATCATAAGTAATACTGTAATATATTTATATATATATATCATAAGTAATACTGTGTTATGCAGATTGGAAATTGAGAAATACATGAACATTAAATTTACAATATTTCACAGACAAATAGAAAGATAGACAAAAACATGTTAAGCTAACTAAAAGCTTATAGTAACATTAATCAGACAGCTGTATATAAAACAATATGAAATTACCATTGCAATGAATGCATATTTTCAGCAGACTCATTCAAAAGGTTATTAGGTCAATGGTTTTGCTTGGAATATGGCAATAAGAATAACTAACACCACAAATATCCTAAAGAAAACCCATATCATGTAATAATTACAAATTAGAGGTTGCTGTTAATATTCACCATCACATCACATCTTCTTTATTCATTTCAAATATGTGACAGGTTAATGGAGAAAATATTGAAAAATATGATTCAAACTTTTATAACTTGTTTAAAATATGTTTGCAGTAATTTCACTGAGAGAACTTTGCTGGAAAATATTTTGATGAATAATGATTTATTCCAGCAGAAACTATTGATTGAAATTACTTTATATATAAAGATACAAATGGGAAAGGGTTAGCTTATAATAAAGTTTTAAATTAGTCAAGGAATTTTAAAAAGTTATAAGTCTCATACTATTATTCACAAGATCTTTTATCCTTCCATTGTTCCCTCTGCAAAGGAAAAAAATTCTCCTAGTTATCTGTCAACATAAGATGTTTTTTTGTGGCCAATTACTGTATAGAAAATCAAATTAAATCAAATTTCAGATGGTTTAAGGAAATCTGTATAACCTGAAAAAAAAGCTATAGAGTTAAAACTTGTCATCATAGTAATAACAAAATAAAACCGAATCTCTTTTTAAAGATTAAAAAAACTTGGATAGTAGATTATCATCAAAAATTAAAGATGTATGAATCAGAAAGAACCCTGTTACATCTCTTTGAGTTATCTAAAGATCTGTAAATAACACAGACATTAGATTAGGAATTTTTATCATGATATTAAAAAATGTAAGTCAGAATTAATAAAAAAAGTCACTTCAAAGTTGAGTCTCAAGAAAAAAAATAGAAATTCACTTTGAATCTATGGGTCAGTAAAAATTCCAATTAATTCAAACTATCCAGTCATATTATAACTGCATATTGTTCTGGAAAAAATAATCCTTATATTATATTTAAAGTGGTTTATATCTTCAGGTCTTATCCTAAGCATCAATAGAATTGCTGAAATAAGGAATGAGAAGACTGACCCCCAAATAAATTTTAATATAGGGTAGCTATTCGTTTAATATTCCCAGTCAAAACTAAAGTCAAAGGCTAGTGAAAACCCAAATCCATTTAAAATCAAAGAAATGTTGAAAAGAAACAATGTCTACTGGTCTTTATGATAAGAAAAATAAAAATTCAATTATGAAATTAGATGATAAAGTATCCAAAGACTCTGCTCTTCAGAGGTACTAAAGATTCTAGAAAATTCAACATTTTTTCCAAACTTATTTCTATTTTAGTAAGTATTCAAGTTTAATTACCTAATATAATTAATATAAGTGAACTGAAATTATTATGATTATTGATTTATAATGCCTTAATTAATTGTTGTTGCAAGCTAATTATGCAATTAAATATTTTCATCAATTTGAGAATATAGTATTTGTACAGAATTAGTTTCTAGACCTATCAGAAATTTAAAATCTCCTCCTGTTATCTCCAGTGCAGATATAGACTTAATGTTTATTGTCATAAGTCATAAAGAGCATTACCAATATTTTGTATAAATTTAATTTCTATACGCAGTATTAGAAACAAGTCTTCTGATTTAACTACTACTGTTTTGGTACCACTACACTGATCTCCCTTTTAATCCATACTATTATTTTAATTTCTCTTCATTTATACTATGTCATCTACAATAGATCTAAAGCATAAAATGTTTTAACACTAAAATTAATAGTATTGAGAAAAGATTGGCATGATCTTAATCACCCAACCATATGTAACTCAGCATAAGGTATCTTCTTTATCACCAAAAATGTCATTCCTTTTGTGTTTGGTACAGGAGTAAAGTGGCAGAATCTGGAACTCAAGTGTTTTGGATAGCAGCTCCACTGCATCATTTCTGGAGCTTGGAATTCTTATATAATCCTGAGAAATGAACCATTAGATCATTCATTAAATATGTTGTGAAAATGCAGTGTGGTGATAATTCTATGTGGCATATGTTCATTAACTTTATTCACATTTGTTTTATAATGTTTAATAGTCTTGTTTTCTGAACCATTTGATTAGGGAAGATATGGTCAAGTGAATAGTTGTGGTAAGCCTCAATGGTTGAAGGATTCAACAACATTTTGATTAGGTAAATAAGTGCAAATGTTATCAAGTCATCCTCTATGAGTATGACTTGGTGATTGGAAAAAAAATGTATTTGGTGCATTGAAAATATGTGTCAACTGCAACTATAAACACATCTTCAATAATAGGTGATGCTCGATCTATATGAACCTAGTGACAAGATTCTGCAACTTGTTGCCATGTAGTTTTTTATTATGACAATTATATTTTGCTTTAACATTATCACACTCAGCTTAGCCAAAACTATTTTAGTAAAAGCTGGTAGCTTGTGTCCTGTTTAAGCAGAAACAATCTTTCTGTTGATCACAGATGACCAGATGATATCTATTTATAATTTTCTTTTAGCTTTTCACTATGAAGTTCACATCTATCTAGCCCCTTTTAGACTCTTTCATAAACCATCAGTTTTCCTTGCTATATGAATAACATTTTAGTGTTAAGTGCTAAAAATTAGGTTGGTGTAAATTTTCAGAGTTTTTGGACTATGGTATTAAATTAATATGTAGTACAAATGTATAATACTTTTGGAAATCTGATATTTTGTTCATTTTTGTTCAGTAATTATTCTGAAAATCTTCAATACAAATTTTATTTTGTTCATGACTATATACATCATTAATATCATATTGATTGATTAATTAACCTGGAATATTTATTTATCCAAGTCCTAAAGCTATTTTACATATTTCTTGAAAACTTTGGTTAATTTGCATAATGTGAACCATTTCTCTTTTGAAAATAAAAAAAACTATATATCAATTGTTTACCTCCATTAAGGTTCCTATTAAATAGTAAATGCATTACCAGAATCTGCTTAGTTGAGCCATTTTTGCTCTCTTGATGACTACCATTATGACAAGTATTTTCATATCCGTTAAAATGTAACTTTTTCTATGCAGATTGATTTTCTTAAACATGGTCAAGCAAGCAAGAATAGAAGAAGAGGAGAGAATAGTGTCACGTGAAACGTTATGAAACGTTATGCCTATATTAACCTGTGTGCTATTTCTAATAGGTGAATGATTTTTTAAAATTTTAAATAAAGTTTACATTTTGTTTCTAAAGACATTCAATATGTAATATTAGGTGGAAATAGTCCAACATGTAATTAATATTAAAAGGACATCCTCACTATCCTTCAAACAATAAGACGGTACTGTGGTATTAGAGCTGCGACATGAATAATTATAATCGTTTAATCATTAAATTAATTAGGTTATTAAATCAAAAACATATTTTAAAATCTACATTTAAAAAAAAACAATTTAACAAAAAAAAATATGAAAAGCATTAATGTGAAGAATAGTTAAAATGCGTGTTTAAATCAAATTGAGTGAGTGTTTGCATGTGCATATTCTGCCTAATCTATTTTAATACATTGTACAGGCTTACACCTGCATTTATATATGTAATATATGCGGGATTCGAATTCAGACTGCCATTTTATATTGCTGACTCACCTGATCACACACATGTTGAAAAGATAAATAATCACCAATATACATATTTCGTGCTAAACCAGCACTCATTAAAGTATGAAGATTGGAGCCAATAAATATCATATATAAATATAAAGCTGAGTACTAATTGTATATATGTGTGGAGATGGTAATCTGCACCAACTGATGAGAGCTGGTTTAGCACAAAATACTGATATTGGTGATTATTTATCTTTTCAACATGTGTGTAATCAAGATGGCACTGAGAGTTGTAGGTCGTGTGAAATTCTGAGTTCGAATCCCGCATATATTACATAGATAAATGCAGGTGTAAGCCTGTACAATGTATTAAAATAGATTATGCAGAATATGCACGTGCAAACACACATTCAATTTGGTTTAAACACGCATTTTAACTATTCTTCACATTAATGATTTTCGTATTTTTTTTGTTTAATTGTTTTTTTTAATGTAGATTTAAAAATATGTTTTTGATTTAATAACGTAATTAATTTAATGATTAAACGATTATAATTTTTCATGTCGCAGCTCTAATACCACAGTACCAATAAGACTTACTTATCTGTTATTAATTGTCTTTACCCTTTTATTAGAAAATTATTCATTTTTTTAACTCTTTTCTCTATGCAAATGTTAATATCGAGAGGATTTCATGTTGGTTTTTTATCAAATGTTTATTATTTCTATCCTAAAAAATGTTTGAACACTAAATACTATTTTGATGTTGTTTTCCGTTTAGCGATGTACTAAACTTCAGTAAAATGTTAATAATTTTATTAAGAAGTTTCATTTATTGAATAATATATTACACTTTGATTTAAATAATTTTACAAATTGTCAACAATTATTGTCAAACGGCTTTTAACGCTGTTATAATTATTGTTTTCTTTTTAATGTGACTGCGGCAGTAAATTGATTTTTAAATGCTTTTATATTGAACCTTAGGATTGTACTAATCCAAAATCCCACATTCCCGTTCAGTGTTTCTGGGTAAATACAATTTAGAAACACATTAATCTACGAAGGGGCATAAAGTTTCAACTTTTAATTCCAATAATTTGCTTACAAGCCAAATAAAAATATTTCCCAGTAAAATTTTAGTTCCCAGCTTTTAATCTCTGCGTAAATAAATGTTGACTTTACAATTATTTTTTTTTTTTTTAGTATTGAAGTTACTAAAATAAGTTACGTAAAATTCATGATGTTAGTTAGTTTTGAACACTAGTATTTATTTATTTAATATTGGTTAGAAATAATTTATTGAAGGGAATGAATATCATGTAAGACAATCGTAATTAAAAGTATTTGTAATTGAACTCTATCTATTATATACTAGTGCTGTTAAAAATATAAAACTAATTGCAGCAGTATATATAAATATAAAAGGAATCCTTTTTTCTAACCAATGAAAAACAAACTATTTATTTTTGCATACATTTTTAGTACAAATTTATAAACATATATGGTATATATATTAGGAAAACAAATTTTATTATCATGGGTTTTTTTTTTTTTCAGAAAATAATTTTCTGAAGAATTGTTAGAAATTTATATAAATTATCACAGATGATGATGATAAAAAAATAACATTTCATTATGTTAACACTTAATAAATATAAAAGTAAATTGTTTTAAAACAAATGATCGCAATAAAATTTGAAACTGATGTAGATTTCGATAGATTTCATTCTTGCTTTACACATTTACTGACAGATATTAAATAATTTTATCATTACAATTTTCAATTATTATTACACATGGCGGAATCAAGATATTTCCAAGTCTAGCCATTTTATCGTCTAAAACTTATTTTCTCCAAATCACTCAGGAGTACTTCCTAAACTCATTTTTCTATTTAGTATATTGTTTTTTTTATAGGTATTTAGAATCTTTTGATATCCAATTAAAAACTTCAATTGTTCTCTATTGATATCTCTTCTAGAAATGTGACTGTTCCAGCTACATTTTGGTCTCAGTTTCTTCAATGAAGTTAATGCTACTTATTTGTTTTCCACCCAAATATATTGTTCTGGATCCCTTCTCTATACTATTAACATAGAAACACATTTTTTCATCATGGTGGTCTGAAACCTCCATTTTTATTCTGTTAAGATTTGAAGTTTCAGATGGATTATATTTTATAAAGAAAAAAAAACCGTCTTAGAATATATATTTTCAAAATCCAATCTCTTCACCCACATAAACATATTTCCTTTTAATATTAGGTTATTTCTACCAAAAGCACTTCAAATTTATTTTATGATTAATTTCATCAATATATATTGTAACGATACATAAATATGTCGTTACATTAATTTAAAATAAAAACTTACAAGTTCGCAAATAAGAGTAAAAAACTAAACGCTAAAATTAAAAATGTTTGTTATACGTATATACATTCGCACAGATGCTAAACTTTAAAAATATTTTTTTCATAAACAAAAAAAAAAAAAAAGTATCTGAACGTATTTTTTTTTAATAAAAAAATACAAGATTGAAATATAAAAATATTTTAATAAAAAAATAACGTAAGTTAAAATAAAAACAGGTATTAATTAATTCCTGTAATCTATAAATGGAAATGATTGTTTATTAATTATCTAAAAGCTGTTTAATTAAAAAGTCAGATGAAAAGGTAGATAAGAGAAGAAAGAGAAATTAGCTTGACCAATGGAAGCACTAAGCCTTGGCTCGGACCCTAACGAAAGTGATAGACTAGTGACGTTTTGTTCATTGAATCCTTGTGGATAATATAAAAAGGGAAATACAGTTTTTTTCTGACAGTTCCAGCAAAGTGTGTTTGAGAGATGTGGTATGACGCACATACCACACTCTCTATAAAAAAAAATGAAAAGACTGTGATACCTTGAACCAGCTATTGCCATCTCCAGAACATTACCTTCCAATGGAGGCATCGCGGGAATTGAAAGCAGAGGCCTGGACTCTTATACCATAAGCTATATGAAATGAACAATTGTTAAAATCAATCAAGAACTTTTGTCAAGTTTTACAAATTGATAAACAATCCAACTGAAATGTTAAAACGGACTCTTATCTGACTTTTGTAAGTTTTTAAATCAAATTAATAATGTTTAATTTTATATGTTTTCCGATTGATAAACATCATTTCCATTTTTTTCTTATTGTAAAGATTAGTTAAATGTATGAAATTTAAGTTGTTTATAGATGCTTGCATGGATTCGTTTGCAGTTAATTATATTTTGGTTTTCATATTTGATCAAAATATATAGACATTCGATAAATAATGATACCATACGGTGAGTATCTAAAAATGTATTTATTCGGATGTCTTTTAAGTTATTGGTGACAATGCAAGTATCTTATGGTGAATACTATTGGGTTACTTATAAGTTTCCCTCTGCGATTGTCGGTATCAATAATTTTGTATTTTGATTGTTTATGTTTATTTTGAAATGTTTTTGACCGTGGAATCTATGTAATCAATCTATACCCAACATTTTTAAACAAATCTGTGTGAAGGTAATCTTAAATGTTAAAATTAAGTCAGGCGTGAATGGCTATATAGTTTTGTAAAGTGTATTAAGGGAGGGTAATCTTAGGTTATTCATTTCGTAGTTGAATTGGTTCAATGGATTGGATATATTTGTGTAATTAGTAGATGTAGTATGAGGTCCGCTACAGGCAGGATTATAGATATATGCCACACACCCTCTGTTTGCCTATGGATGGGTTTGTAAGTCAGCAGAAGACCGCAGTCCATTCCTATGGAGTTTTTTGTTTATTGATCTACTTGCCAACAGATGTCACATTCCTGTGGTGGAGAGTCAATGTCTTCTCTATTTCTACTTATTGTTCAGATGTACATTCCTGACAATATAGTATTTTGTGTTGTCTTATCATGCTACATTGAATACATGAATGTATCAGATGGATTGGCGCCAGTTGATTGCGAAATTTGTTGCCTAAGGTTAAATCAGGGAAGAATATTTTCCTTTCAAATGCAGACCTATGTAGTCCATTCATACTCGACCCTCTAAATAAATAGTAAACTCATTATATGCAATCTACTTAAATTTAGAATTAAAGATCAATATAAAATTATAAACGTTAAATTTATTCCTCAAAATTTAAATATTATTTTATATGTGCGTAAATAAATATTTTTATGTGTTAATTTCTGGCAGTGGCTTTTATTCTTTTATATTTAAGATATAAAATTTATAGATTTTTATCTTTGCGTCTCCGCTGAGCTAGTGACTTGGGCTAACGGTCGGAATATTTAAAGAAAGTGGAATCTTAACAGCGCGTATCTGCCTACTTTATAAATTTTTCTAGGCTCAAAAGCCTAGATGGTGCCCTTGTAGTGCAGATATTGTTTTTGCGGTTAGATTCGATCTTCACTTGCATTCCGATTGGTACAAACTGGCGCCCAATGTGGGGCCGATCTTTAATAAACACGAGTGCCCTGAGAATTTTAAAAGTGATCCATGCCCGTAAATTTTTTTTTCTGAAATAGTATAAATAGATTTGTTGTATTGACGTGGAGTTACACTTTGAAATTTTGTCTTAAAGGTACTGCCAGTCGAAAAATTGCGCATATGTAGAGATAAATTCGAGGAATAAAAAGTAATAAATAAAACGTAATTAATAAATATAAATCATCATTTTTTTTTAAAAAGTCTTGTTTAAAATCTAATCGTTTAACTTGCCTAAATAATACTTAAAGGTAGGAGAAATGAAACTTGGAAGGGAGGGGGCAGAAATTTAGCTGGTAGTAAGGAATCATCAGTCAACTTTTTTTTTATCATTATATTTGTAATTACTGTTTTGTCTTTTAAAAAAAAGTTTGTCCTTTTGAAATTTTATATATAACAAATTTGTGTAATGTAATTACTAACACTAAGTAATTTCTTTTTTTTTTTTAATGTTTTTGTTTTTTGAGGAAGTTTACTGATATGTAACGATACATAAATATGTCGTTACATTAATTTAAAATAAAAACTTACAAGTTCGCAAATAAGAGTAAAAAACTAAACGCTAAAATTAAAAATGTTTGTTATACGTATATACATTCGCACAGATGCTAAACTTTAAAAATATTTTTTTCATAAACAAAAAAAAAAAAAAAGTATCTGAACGTATTTTTTTTTAATAAAAAAATACAAGATTGAAATATAAAAATATTTTAATAAAAAAATAACGTAAGTTAAAATAAAAACAGGTATTAATTAATTCCTGTAATCTATAAATGGAAATGATTGTTTATTAATTATCTAAAAGCTGTTTAATTAAAAAGTCAGATGAAAAGGTAGATAAGAGAAGAAAGAGAAATTAGCTTGACCAATGGAAGCACTAAGCCTTGGCTCGGACCCTAAAGAAAGTGATAGACTAGTGACGTTTTGTTCATTGAATCCTTGTGGATAATATAAAAAGGGAAATACAGTTTTTTTCTGACAGTTCCAGCGTTGTGTGTTTGAGAGATGTGGTATGACACACATACCACACTCTCTATAAAAAAAATGAAAAGACTGTGATACCTTGAACCAGCTATTGCCATCTCCAGAACATTACCTTCCAACGGAGGCATCGCGGGAATTGAAAGCAGAGGCCTGGACTCTTATACCATAAGCTATATGAAATGAACAATTGTTAAAATCAATCAAGAACTTTCATCAAGTTTTACAAATTGATAAACAAGCCAACTGAAATGTTAAAACGGACTCTTATCTGACTTTTGTAAGTTTTTAAATCAAATTAATAATGTTTAATTTTATGTTTTCCGATTGATAAACATCATTTCCATTTTTTTCTTATTGTAAAGATTAGTTAAATGTATGAAATTTAAGTTGTTTATAGACGCTTGCATGGATTCGTTTGCGGTTAATTATATTTTGGTTTTCATATTTGATCAAAATATATAGACATTCGATAAATAATGATACCTTACGGTGAGTATCTAAAAATGTATTTATTCGGATGTCTTTTAAGTTATTGGTGACAATGCAAGTATCTTATGGTGAATACTATTGGGTTACTTATAAGTTTCCCTCTGCGATTGTCGGTATCAATAATTTTGTATTTTGATCGTTTATGTTTATTTTGAAATGTTTTTGACCATGGAATCTATGTAATCAATCTATACCCAACATTTTTAAACAAATCTGTGCGAAGGTAATCTTAAATGTTAAAATTAAGTCGGGCATGAATGGCTATATAGTTTTGTAAAGTGTATTAAGGGAGGGTAATCTTAGGTTATTCATTTCGTAGTTGAATTGGTTCAATGGATTGGATATATTTGTGTAATTAGTAGATGTAGTATGAGGTCCGCTATGGGCAGGATTATAGATATACGCCACACACCCTCTGTTTGCCTATGGATGGGTTTGTAAGTCGGCAGAAGACCACAGTCCATTCCTATGGAGTTTTTTGTTTATTGATCTACTTGCCAACAGATGTCACATTCCTGTGGTGGAGAGTCAATGTCTTCTCTATTTCTACTTATTGTTCAGATGTACATTCCTGACAATATAGTATTTTGTGTTGTCGTATCATGCTACATTGAATACATGAATGTATCAGATGGATTGGCGCCAGTTGATTGCGAAATTTGTTGCCTAAGGTTAAATCAGGGAAGAATATTTTCCTTTCAAATGCAGACCTATGTAGTCCATTCATACTCGACCCTCTAAATAAATAGTAAACTCATTATATGCAATCTACTTAAATTTAGAATTAAAGATCAATATAAAATTATAAACGTTAAATTTATTCCTCAAACTTTAAATATTATTTTATATGTGCGTAAATAAATATTTTTATGTGTTAATTTCTGGCAGTGGCTTTTATTCTTTTATATTTAAGATATAAAATTTATAGATTTTTATCTCTGTGTCTCCACTGAGCTAGTGACTTGGGCTAACGGTCGGAATATTTAAAGAAAGTGGAATCTTAACAGCGCGTATCTGCCTACTTTATAAATTTTTCTAGGCTCAAAAGCCTAGATGGTGCCCTTGTAGTGCAGATATTGCTTTTGTGGTTAGATTCGATCTTCACTTGCATTCCGATTGGTACAATATATATATATAAGTAATCTAATCAAGGTTATTGTAGTTAATAATATTTTGTAATTCATGATTATAGATCCTTGTTTTCTTTTTTTTTTTTTGTAATTATCATTGAACATTATTTATTCTTGCTTTTGTATGATAATTCTTGCAACATATCCAGGAGCTGTAATGCATCATCTGTAAAATCTATAAGACTTAAGTAAATTCATATGGTTTTTATTCTTTTAAATTTCATTTTAATTGAGAAAATGTTTTCTATAAAACTACTGTAAAAGATTTTGAAGACATGAAATTAACTTGTCATGCAATCTTATTAATGTTAATCTTCAGAAATATTACCAAATTCAACTTCCTTTATTTTGCTCTAATATCTTATAAAAATACAATTTATCTACTACTTTGAATACCTTTTAGATAAAATCTTTTATTGATCTATATTCATGCACAATCTTATGTTTCGACTGTCCTTCAGTCTTCTTTAGAGCTATTTTTATTTTGTTTTAAAAGTAAGAAAATTTAAAATAAAAATTAAAATCTAAGATTGTGCATGATTATAGGTCAATAAATAGTTTTTGCTAAAAAGTGTCCAAGGTAATGGATACATTGTATATTTACAATGTTGATCTTATTATTGCCATTATTTAGTCTTATCATTGCTGTTGCATTTTAATAAATATTTTTTAGAATATGTCAATATCTTAGATTTATGATTTGATAGTCCAAAGCTTTATAGATTAGAGAAATGCTTCTAGAGTCAGATACCATTTAAATATTTTAAATATTCAACCCATAATTGTAACTCATACTGTTTGGCCTTTCTATAAGTTCTCTTAATATTTGAATGTGATATACAGTGCTAAAATCATTTTTAAATTCAATTTATTATTTTGGTTGACTTGCATCTCTGCAGCCAAGTTGTAAGTATTTTAGTAAAACTATTTTTAATGCTGATATAAGACTAATATATCTAATAAAAAGCAAATGTTAAGAAATGACAACACAAGTTAAAATTATAAAAAGAAAAATTTATTAATGCTAAATACTTTTGATGCAATTAGGTATCACAATCAGAGTAGAGTGAAGATGATAGAGAACTGTATTCTGTAAATAATGTCTGTTTTTTTTTTTTTGTAATATATTTTTTTCACTTTCTTAAATGTCAATATTATTACTCCAGTTTTTCAATCAATTACTACTCCTTTGCCATGTAAACCTTTTTTATTTAATCTTACCGACATTTTCTATTGACACTACCACTTTATTTACGACATCAAATTCAATCATATCTTGTAACCTTTGACTCTTTGTAGATTTAATTGCATATTTCACTTCTTTATCTTAACTTAACTGCTTGACAATTCAAAAGATGGAATAATTAGAGTAGATCCTTTTTTCCTGCTCTCTATTACTATACATCTCTTTCATTCCAATATCAGCCTTTCAAGCTAATTGAGCACGCGTCTTTTGAGAGTGTTAAATAAATGAATACTCTCCTCTTCAATCCAAGATATAGTATTTATGCAGGAATAAAAAGAATCCCTCTTATTCCTACGACTCAAATTCTTTAATATGAGCAAATCTGAAGAACTGTTGAAAGGCTGATATTGGAATGAAATATAATTGCAAGCACGCGCTAGATAAAATATTTGCTTATATACATCTCTTTGTAAAACTTTTTAAATATTTTATAATGTCATCTTTATTAGAAATAATTTCATCTTTTCTTTTTATTGTTGATACAATTATTTTTCCAATATATATTTTACATTTTAAGACTTTTATTAGCAACAATAGCTTTTCTTGCTAATTCAGAGTTATGTTATATTAAAGCATTACCAACTTTTGTGACTACTTTATAAAATGTAATATGCTCACTTATTTCTAATGGATAATTTAAAAATATTTTTATATTTATTTTTCTCTTCAACACAATGTTTTGTCTCAATTGCAAATTTATTGCTATATTCCAGCTTTTTGTCCTATTTTTTGTACTATGTAACCTTAATGGAATGACATAAATTCTTATTGATATTTTTCATATCTAAATCTTCATTTACACCTGATAGTATTTTGAACCAATTTAAAAATCTTCATTTGAATTCACTGAAGTGTTTTTGAAGATTAGGAGTATCAATTGTTAATAGAGTTTTTTTTAAATAGTTTTGCCCTCTATCAAAGCATTCGTGTACAGCTTAGTGCTTGTTTTCTTTATTCAGTTTATTCATATCCTGGACATCTTGAAATATACATTTTATATTTGTCAAAATAAAATCTAATTAACCTGTAACTCTATGTTTAACATTTGTCTCTGTGATAAAATTCACAATATACTGTTGTTGTTTTTTATAACAATTTTACAAATCTATATCCTCTGATTTCTGACACCATAACAAAATTTGTCTGTAACAGTTGCATCTTTTAATTGTATTTTAATTCCAATATTAAAGCCCTCTAAGATATTTGCACAATCTTGTTTGATTTGATCATAAGCATTGTGCACATCCATATATTAATCCTCTCCTTCTTCATTCAATGAGAACTTGTTGGGAATAAACAGGAATTATTTGAATGTAGTAGTTTCATTAGTGTGAATGTACTATCTTATCACTCTACCTGATATAATGCTGTTTTTCAATTTTTTTATTTATAAAAATTACACTCCACTTTTTCTTATATAGCTTTATAGTAAAATACATGTATACTTTAAAAATCAAATGTATCTTCATCATTTTTTCAAATTCCACAAAGGTCAACAATGACCCATTTAACATGAAACACTTTTTTTTTTATTTAGTGAAGTGTTCTTTTAGTTGAAATAATCTATAACAGTAAGTCATAAATAAATGATTATCATGTAATAGTCAGCCCTCATTCTTATTCATAAGATTGTAAAAGCTTTTATCTTTATTTTTGGACTATTACCTTGCCTGATCACTTTACAATATCTTAAAAATAAGGTATGTTATTTAATTCAGTCTGTCATAATTGTAAATATTTAAACAGATATCATATATATATATATATATATATATATATATGATATCTGTTTATATATTTATGTATTTATTTTTGTTTTTCATATATATATATATATATATATGAAAAACAAAAACAAGTTTTAATCATGTTAACTTGCTGTCACTTGTATTTATGATCAATAGATGGCGTTTTACCAAAACACCAACCAAGCGTACGTTTGTTTACATAATCGACAAAAGAGTCAGAATTCACTATCTCTTTCATTTTTCCCATCCTCAGATCAGCTGATTTCAAGCTAATTTTCTATCATCAGTGAAGGATAGAGCTAGAAACTAGATCTAAACACTGACTCCAAGTGTTTATGCAAAAAGTTTCTATCAGCTTGCAAGCATGAAATTTTTTAGACCAGTAACGTCTTCAAACTAAGCCTAACAAGCTAGATAACTATATAGGTCTTATCTCAGTTCTTGTTAGGCTGAGTTTGAAGACTTTACCGGTCTGAAAAATTTTATGCTTGCAAGCTGATAGAAAATTTTTGCATAAACACTTGGAGTCAGTGTTTAGATCTAGTTTCTAGCTCTATCCTTCACTGATGATAGAAAATTAGCTTGAAATCAGCTGATCTTAGGGTGGGAAAAATGAAAGAGATAGTGAATTCTGACTCTTTTGTTGTTTATGTAAACAAATGTATGCTTGGTCAGTGTTTTTGGAAAAACACCATCTATTGATCATAAATACAAGCAACAGCAAGTTAACATGATTAAAACTTGTTTTTGTTTCTTATAATTGTACCATTAAAGTTTTTGCAATGATATATATTGTGGAGGCTTTGACTATGTGGTGAAACTGAACTGAGATCAGACCCATATAGCTATCTAGCTTGTTAGGTTGAGTTTGAAGACTTTACCGGTCTGAAAAATTTCATGCTTGCAAGCCGATAGAAACTTTTTGCATAAACACTTGGAGTCAGTGCTTAGATCTAGTTTCTAGCTCTATCCTTCACTGATGATAGCAAATTAGCTTGAAATCAGCTGATCTGAGGGTGGGCAAAATGAAAGAGATAGTGAATTCTGACTCTTTTGTCATTTATGTAAACAAACGTATGCTTGGTTGGTGTTTTTGGTAAAATGCCATCTATTGATCATATATATATATATGCCTTCCAAAAAAAAAATAACCAAATATATATATATATATATATATATATATGCCTTCCAAAAAAAAAATAACCAAATGATTGATTCAATTAAGACCTATAAGAAATCCAAGAATAAAGAGTATGGTGTTTCTTATCTTAAATTTATAAAAAGAAAAAAGACTATAAACTCTACAGCTGTTGAATGTATGTCAACAAACACATTTCTATTCATTAACAACAAAAATTGAAGTTATGCATATATGTAGTGAACATAAAATTTGTCATTTCATTTGTTAAACCCACAAAGAAAAATCAAAGAGTCTCCTTTCATCTTTTTAATTAGCAATAAACTATTTTCTACAAACAAATAATGTATTTAGATTTTGTAGAAAATATATATAGTTTGGCTGTCATTACATTTTTTTTTAAAAAAAAATAGAATTAGGCTTTATTGGTACAAAATGTTTTACAAGATAGGCATTGATTTACATAGTATAATATGGAGATCTAAAATTATACACTGTATTTTTTGACCATAGGATTTCCAAAAATTGATCAACCTGTAAAAACTCAAAGTATTAGTTTGCATGATGATTAATTATTAAAAGTATATCTAGGTTACAATTAGGAATTATTTGTAAGTCTAGAGTTCAAATTGGAATAGCATCTTAGGAGTACAATATTAAAAAATCCAATTTACAGCAGATAAGTTGAGGAATAGGAGAACACTTGAGATAATATAAAATATGCACTAAGTCAATGTACTGTTCAGTTCTCCAGAATGGCCTCAAATATCCCAAAAAGAGAGCAACCCAGCATACTTTTGGAAATCATGAAAAACAAGGAAAGACTAAGCTTTGAAATGTCTCTGCTGAAAACAATTCTAGTCCTTCATGAAAAGCCACATGAACAGCAAAGAGACAACCCTATCAATAACCAAATTGGAAATAATAGAAATAAATAGGATGAATCACTTGCAATTAAAACCATTATAACAAACTGCAGCTTATTTTGTAGTAAGGCATGGATAAAATCATTTATAAAAATAATGCTAAAAAAAAACGCTTAAAGTAATGTTATTTTTCCTTTCATATGAATGAGAAAGTCAACGTCAGAAACGATCCTCACAGCATCCTCATCCCAGATTCCATTCTCAACACAACTAGGATTTAGGCTCCTACAGTCCCTCCCACCCACCAGACCCCTCAACCACTCAGAAAAACTGAGTGAAACAAAGAATTTTCATTAAAAGGCAAAATCACTGTAAAATCTTTAGAAATTTCAATGGCTGCCATGTAGTTAGCATAGCGTTTTTATAATGGTTGAAATTATTCTTACTTGTGATATCATGTTGACATGAATTGTATATGAAGAGAGAGCTAAGAAACTCCTCTTTTAAATAGAAATAGTTTTAGAGAAAATTAATTTCCTAAACTAAGAAAAAAAGAAACTAAAACGGGGAGCCAGAAACAGAGTCAACTGGAGTTTTAGCCCCCTCTAGTGGATTTTTTCCTTGTTTTATTTTTTCTATTTTTACTTTTTTGTTTTTAATTTTTTTAATAGTTATGTATTCATAATGTTGTTCTAAAAGATGTCAAATAATAAAGCATGAACTTAAGAAATACATAAATTTATTTACATAATCTCAAGTAAGATTAAACCAACTGATTTATGACTCTACCAATACCTCTCAGAACAGAATGAAACTTTTTTTTATTTTCTCACTACTTCTATATACAAGATGTGCTTCCAGTAATCGTCATGCTAAGCAATCTTTCTACTTTATTCCATTCTGAAAGAGATATATAAATCCAAATACTGCTTATTTTAGTTTGGGCTAATATAGAATTTTCAGGTCAACAACTTTTCGTACTTTCAAAAATCTCATAGTAGTTTTACAAAATTTTAGACTAAAAACATTGAATAATTTATTATAATTACCTCCTAATCAATTATTAGTATATTATTAGCTCTAATAATCTTTAGCCATTAATTTCATTTTTTTTTTGAGTTTGAATATTTTTGAAATCATTTTTCTTTATTCTTTGGCAAACACTTTGACAAACATCAGAATAAACAGAAAGCATTACTTAAAGATTATTGTGTCAAAAAAAAAATTGCGCCTTGAAATGCGGTTGGTTTTGAGAAGTATTTTAACTGTTATAACCAGCAATTGAATAAATGCACGCTACTAAAGCTAATAAGATTTTGTTTGTGGATAACAATTTGATTATTCATAATATACATATATAAAAAAGATTTTCATTGATAATACAAACTTATACGTTGGATACATTTATATATACATTTACTTTTTATTATTATAAACACTTTACTGGTATAATAACTGAGCTCCATCTGCCGTTTAATTGGAATTTATGCAAAGTTAATATTTTGAGGATTACAAATAATACGTAAAAGATAACTAATGAGACCCAGTAAAAACAATATATGTTATCGTATATATAGATGAATCTGAAATATATGTTTGTACCAATATGCACATACACAAATATATATATATTTCGATTTTTTCTTATTTAAATTTTAAAATATTTACATGTATTTTTTTAAAAGATCTTTACTATTCACTATTGGTGTCCTACTTCATTGTAAATTTAATTATTATATGACATTTATGAAAGTTTTCATTTTCGTTCTTTGCATCACAACTTTCATTCCGAAGGGCATTAAATTAAATATAACGCACGACTCACTTAAATTAGGAGTTTTAACTCTCCACCTACGTGACATTTATTTCATAATATAGACATGAATATATAATTTAATATAGTTAGTATTTAAAAAAAATCTGTAAATTGTACAGATACTAAAAGCATAACCAGAAACATGATATAATTTCATTTCTGATCTATTCCATAAAAGATATGCGTCATTTAGCTTAACAGTCTCAAGTGTCTTCATAAAATTTTGAAGATAAAAATCTTTGTTGGAAAAATCATAAAGAGTATTTGGATTATAACATGTGACAGATACGATGAAAAATCAGAAATAAAAAAAAGTATAAAGTAGAATAGAGTTGTGATAAAAAAAAAAAATACAGAATATATTAATAATAAATTAATTCTTATACAATACATGATAAAACAATATTAACTTTTTAGTATAATCTACAGTAAGTTTGAGTAATCATTGATAACCAAGTAGTAAAATATTTAAATTGTCTTTCTATTCTTGTTGGCTTCTGACTCTTATGTTTATTAATGAGCCTTACAATTCAAAATTATGTAAGTAACGCCATTGTAGATCTAGAAACTATCTTTAACCCTATTTTACTATTCAAACCAAAAGTCTGGAATTAAAAGAATAACCAAAGAATTTTGATTCTAAGATTATCTGCACTAAGTGTTAAATTGGTTCATCATAGGTCAATAAGTATATGTTCTAATATCTTAACTTCTTCATTAATTGTAGGTATTTTTTTTATGGCTAGCAATATTAATAATAAAACAAAACACTTTTTTATTTAAATAATTATGTGATTATTACTTGCCCAGTCAAAGAAAAAAACTGTGGCTATGATTATAAAATAAAACTGAAATAATAGAACACATATCTACTGATACATATTCACTTCTAAATAATGGTTAAAGCAGTCTATTATAGTTTCAAAACTTTAGGGACTTTTAAATTTCAAGCTTTCAACTTAAACAGTAGAAAGTAATTATAATGGTAGTTTTTAAATGCATTTTTGCATTACTTGCAATTTTGAATTACATGCTTTAATAATAGAGGCAAACCAGAATCTAATATAGAAAAGAGAAGGTTCTAAACATTCAGGGTTATATATGCATTGGAGTACAAAAGACATTTTACAACACAAAACATACTTTTATTCTACAGTATTATAAATTATTTATATAAAATATATATGAAAAATATTATTATGTACTTGTGGTGAATTTCATATTGTCAGTTTGTCAGGCTCTTGGTTCATGGAATTTCATATATGTGTGTGAAGCACAAAACAGACTATTATTCTACAACACAATGTCGGATCATTGCTTTACAGCATTGTAAATTATTTATATATGAAAAATATTATGTACTTTCAGCTGGAAAAAATATTCCATCTGCAATGTCATATAAAATTATGATTGGTTAGATTTTAAACCCTCAGAGTTTTATATATATGCATTGAATTTATAACCTTTGTTTTAGAAAAAAAATCATGTTTTATTTTTTACTGTGAAGTTCAAAAAGCAAACCAAAAAAATAAAAATACTTTTTTAACTAAAATGTTCATAAAATATAATTTTTATTGTAAAAAACACTGTTGGAAAGCTGATTCAATAATGAAATGAATAATTATTACACATGCATGTAGTTCTTACCAATCACATGCTGTCTTGATTTAAATTCTGTGATTGGTAAAATGACTAGATTTTGAGGATATTTATACAGCAATGGCAAAAATTTGATAAAAAAAACTTTACTGTTTAACTTTTTATTTTTGCCCTAATAAAAATCACAATGTAATATTACATTGTTACATTAGATTGATTGAAAGCCAAATAATTTTAATCCATTTCTTATTGCAAGTTCCCATTTAATGTTAGGAATTCTATATTTTAATTTTCATTTTAGTTTATACATGGCAGAAGTAATTAAAATATAAAGCAATAAATCTCTGATTCCAGCTTGAAAATTTTATGGACAGGATTTCATTATAACATATAAAAAAGACATGTGTTTTATGGTTATTACTATAATTTTAAGTTTACTTCATAAATTTTCAACAAAATATAATTATAAAAATGAAACATAAATGTATAATTTCAAAAATAATAAGTTATTTTATGTATGTAAACTTCTACATTAAAAAATAAGATTCTCACTGTATATGTGTGTGTAAATTCAACTTGTAAGTTGTTTTTGTTTTTATTTGACATGAGGCTTTCATTAAGTTTAGTATTTGGAGAATAATATTCAATAATAAATATACAAAAAAAATATAATTTGTGATAAAAATGTAAGCATAAATAATTAAAGAAAGATAAATGGAAAAAAAATGGCAACTACTAAGATGTAAATTTGGAAAGAAATCAAAAACGATAAGTTAGACATGTAAGATTATCTGTAAAAGGGTTGACCTGTACAAACACACTCACTATCCACTGTGAAAACTATAAGACAAAAAAAGAGTATATTGTCTGTTCTTAACACTATTCACTGTGAAAACTATAAGACGCAAAGAGAGTATATTGCCTGTTCTTTGAGATAAAAACGATGAAAGTCTGTTGAAGATTTGTGGGGAAAAAAAAGACTGATTAATTAAACAAGATATACAATCGCTAGGAGAAAATAGTATGTGAACGATTTGTATTTTAGAAGATATCGTAATGATCATGTGATAATGATGATGAAGACACACAAATATTTTAAATTATTTATTTTGATTATTTTAATTTCTAACTCGTTTAAATTATTTATTTTCAATCTAATGTATAATTTATTAAATGATACTTTTCTCCTTACATTATTTTAAAGTAACCTAGTAATCGAATAAAACATTCACCTTTAATAAATTCCACTTATATACATATATATTTTAAATGAATGTCTAATGAAGGGCAAAGAAAGGATGAACTATTTCAATTAAGTTTGATATACTGCCCTCAGGTGCACCTGAGATCTAATGAATTTAAATACTTTTGCAAATTTGTTTTTTTGTTTTTTTTTATTTATTTTATCAGTTATATATATAAATTTTAAATTAACGTTATGCAGAATTTTATTAATTGTCGATATTTAAACTAATGGTTTTTATTTTAATACAATAATAAATATTTTATTATTATCATTGATTTTAAAAACTGACAATCAATAAATGCGATTTACCTGGGTCAAAGAATAACCTTATCTCTGATCAAAATATATTTATATTTCTGTCCAAGCAGAAGGTTCATATCGTATATGGAATATAGTTAAATAAAAATAATATTTTCACGATTTTATTAACTTGGATTTTATTATATATATATAGCTTGGATTTATCTTAATATTTATTCACATTATCCAAAATCATAACGTTTGCATAGATAGATCATTCATATTATTTTTCATTTATACATAGATAAATAAAACGGTAAAGATATAAACAATTATAGATAGGTAGACAAATCAAAAGTTATACCAATAAGTAGATAAGAAGGTAGATACGCAGATAGATAGAAAAACAGATAAATAGATGGGTGGATGGACAAATAGATACATAGATTAAATATATAGTAGAGAGATATAGATAAATCGATAGGAATGTAAATAGAAGGGGTAGATGTTAGTATAGATAGAGAAATGGTTAGATAGATTAATAAATTATATATATATATTTGAAAATACAGTAATTAAAAGTCTATAAAAATTATATGTATACCGTTAAAAATTTTACTTCTAAATATAAAAATATTAATAATAATGTTAATTTTTCTGATAAAACGTTGTGGATATCAATACCATATATATCTAATCAACAGGCAAGTTTCATTAAGAAAATTTATAAAGGAATACGCGATATTGCATTTTATGCACCACCTACATTAAATAAATTAATAAACAATTCAAAAGATAAAACTTTATTGACAAATAAAAATTGTATCATTTACAAATGGACATGTAGGTGTGGTAGTGGATATATAGGTGAATTGAGGTGCACATTGGAAAAAAGAACAAAAGAGCACGTATGATTATTTAAAAGGGTTCAAAATACGAAACAAAATATTAAAAATAGTGATAATTTATCAGCTTCTGTTTTTTATGACCATAATAAATCATGTATATATGGTTTTGATTTTGATTATAACAACATTAAAATATTGGAAACTGAAAGAAATAATAATAAAAGTCAAAATTAAAGAGGCAATGTTAATATATAAATACAAGCAAAATTTAATTAATCGGCAAGCAGCAAACGTTAAAACCCCAGAATTATGGGAAAATTGACATTGAATTATGGGAAATTTGACATTTTAAGTGTGATAGTTGACAAAGCTACAAGGTAGTGAAAGCGCTTCTAAGTTATAGTTATACATATAATTTTTATAGACTTTTAATTACTGTATTTTCAAATATTTATTTATAAAATTACGTATATTATTTTGAAGAAATACAGACATTGATTTGAAATATTATTATAATATACATATATATACTAATACTATGATAATGCCTCTATTGGTTTAAACGTTAAACATATATATATATTCTAACCTACATCTCGTTTATCTTCACTTCCAGATAATATATGATATGAAATAAAATGGGTTCTATCTCAGTTAATAATTAATAACTAAAATATTCAGCATTAAAATTAAAATATTTCACTAGTTCAAATTTAATATACGAATAAGGTTCAGTTTATAAAAATAAATTAAATAAATATTTAATATTTTTATGAGACTTGAAGTGAAAATACAGGTGACAAGATAGATTACATTGAGCCAATATCCCACAGGCTACTACCTCAATGGCATAAGAACACTATCCCGCCTTTATTACTATTTCAAATAACAAACTCATAGTATTCTTACGACTTTAATAACTTCTACTCACTAAGATTAAACTAATAATTAAGTATTAACCTTCTATTTGTAATAATCTAGCTCAATAAAATAATCTCAAGTTCATAAAGTTTATTCTAAGTTAATTTAAAAATACGGTAGTAAAATATGAGAAGGGATTTTATGTCATAATCTACTACACTTAAACTAATAATAATAAATAATAATAATATTCTTCATTGTTTAATTACCACTGGATATCTTTTCTTTTCATTATATTTTTATTACCATAATAAAATAATAAAATAATATAATATGATCTTATATCTTCATGTAATAATATAATAAATACATGGTAGCATTTGATAATCTGATAAACAAAATGTGTGTGGCAACTGATAGCATATAATTTAATATAATATTGTGATAACTGATTTATGACCAATAAAACAATGTAAAATTATAATTATTTAATTAAATGAATACCAATAAAATATTTAAATTCTTAAAATAATTCTCTATTTATTTTCTTGTGCAAAATTATATATTTGTTTCAATTATTATGCATATATCATGATTTCATGCAGCGATGTGGAGAAATAAATAACTTGGACACAAAATTTTTTGATTTAACAAAATTTAACAAAGTTTATTACTAACAACAAATAAATAAACAATTTATTTACACTATTTACAGTGGATATCCTTAACTTTTTTACTTTACAGTTTGATCTACCAGGTTATAAAAAAAATAATTTATATTTCAATTATATCTTTATTTAGATTTAGGACAAAATTTTAAAAAAATGTTACTATTTGGTTTCTCATTATGGTTAACTTATTACAAATATATTTATCTACTTTATTAGCAATAGCATTTTATCCTTAATATTATTAAACTATCTTATTTTAAAAAATTCATACTTAGAAAAACATTCTATAGAAAACAAAATTTTATAATGAGTATGGACCTCTCAAAATATTAAAAAAAATTTCATCTTGCAAAGTCAAAGATGTTACACAAAATATTATCCAAAAATTCAGTACTAGATTTTAGTATTTATCACACAATGTTTACTAATCATAATATATTCTTCTTTAAGCCTTACTTTAGTATGATATAAGTGTAATCATCAATATATTTCTGTTAATCAATAAACAAAAAATATACTATGCATATTGTTTACATAATTTACTTTGTACTATTGTATTTTAAAAAATATGCAATACTTATTTTTCTCTTAAAAAAAATAATACTAAAGCATTTAAAATTATTATCACTTTAAAAAAAATATTTTTGTTTAGATACTTTATTTTTGAAAAATTTTATATTTCATTTCCGAAATAAAATTCAAAATATATTCTATGATTCTTTTCTTTCCTTAGGATACTTTGGATCTTCAATTTTAAGTTATAACGTCCTATTCCTTCTAAAGCAAATAAACCAATTTTATACAAAATGATAGCATAACCTAAGTTCTAAATTATTTATCATTTCTCTTAAACATATCTTACTGAACGATGCAGTTACATGAAATAAAGATAGCGAAAACAGATGCATAGGATTAAGGAAGAAAGCTAGAGTATTACTCTTAACATATCTCAAAATCATGGCACAGTGCGAAGAGGTATGACATTTACCTGCCCAATATCCTCTAGTACAGGGACGATGTTAAAGCTATTTCTTCAGCTTTATTAGAACATCAAATATTTAAAGAAATATAAACACTGTCCAAATAAAATGTGTATCAGTCATAGGGCTTTGTTAACTATGCTGATATTCACATAAAGACTAAATATTATTTCCATTCCTTATAACATCCTATTTCTTAAAACATCATCTTGGTTTCCTGTTCACTAAGTACTTCCAAGCCACTATCTCAACATTATTTCTCAAGATTTTCCACATCTTACATCGATAAATAACTATCTGCATTTACAAAACAATAAATAAAATTCATTAATAGTTAAACAATCTAGCTGTTCCACAAGAAAAGTCTGCTTACTTCATTATTCTATATGTCTAATCATATACAATCTACTTAGACAATATTTGAATATCCCATAACATGAAAATTTTAAAAGAATCACATAATTATTTGTTATGTTGGATTATATCACTAATAAAAAAAAAATTGTCGTATGCATATTTTCAAATCAATCCTATCTCATAATGTTTTTTAAAATGTTGTATGAAATGCGGTACATATAAGTAAAAAAAAACTTTTACACTTCATTCTTCCAATTTATGGATGATCTAAAGAAAACAAAAAAATATATACATTATAAATTATCAATAGTTATTATTATTACCAATAACCTTTATCTAGTCATCGTGTTCAGTAGGCTTCCTTTATCCACTTGAGCATTGCAGATATAAAAAAAAAATTCACACCCATACACTTTATATTAAAATATTTTTAGCTAAATTATTAGATTGTTATATTATAAAATTTTAATATTAATAAATTAATGTTTTTATGTTTTTCCTAATCTTATATAAAAATTTAGATTTAAACTAGGTTAACAAAATAAAAGGAATCAAAACTATAATTACATATTTTCTTGACGATAGTTCCTGATAAGTCCAAAATGTTTATTATTTTCTCTAGAGTTTTTTTTTAAAATGTTCTCCTCCAAGCACGTTAAAGTTTAAAATAAAAATAATTATTAATCCATTTAGTAAAATTTATAGAAAATAATCCTTGGTTTTAGTATTTAGGATGATAATTATTAAATCATAATATTAATTAATCCTGTGAAGCTTCTTTTTAAGTATTTTCTCTACCAATATTCTCTGCGTATCCGATGCATCAATCCATCTAATTTAACTTTAAAAATATTCGATAAACTTTTAAGTACTATTTGTATTTCCATGGATCCATCTTTTATTCAACTATGTGTTCACTTTTTTATATATGTTTCCTTCTTGATACATTTAAACTTTCATTTGGTATTTTTATATATCACTTTTAAAAATAAAAAAAAAAATGTTACCTTCAGAAAGGATATAACATTTTACTCCTTTTGATATAATATTATATAAAATAATTCATGCAATATACAATTGTCTTATTACTATTTAAAAAATAAATCTTGGATAGGCTTATAAATAATAATGCGTCTCCAATTTTTTCATTAGACTCCGTATGATGTCCGAGCTGTGGTTTTTTATGTACCAAAACAGTTCTTCGGTGAAATATTAATAAAGCTGTATCAATAAATATTCCAAACATTTTTTCAGCATTACAACTTATATCCATTTTATTTCACAGTATATCCATTTTTTTTATTGCGAAGTTTAGGTTAAATTTTTAGATAAAATACGACTGGTAAGTACTTTAAAAATTAGAAAATCATTTCCACGAAGTTTCTAAATTATTATATTTTAACACCCTCTTTTGCAAAAATACTTTTAAAAATTATCAATTAGTTTTTTGCAAATAAAACGATAAGAAAGTACTAAAAAAAAAATTGACTAAAATAAAAAATTTAAAAATAAATACTATCTCTTTGATAGTTATAATTTACCTTTCTCTAGTTTCAATACATTATTAATCTCCCCCTATACCCCCGTGCAATTCATATTTATAGTCTGTAAGAATACCTATTCCTATTGGTTAATTCTTACTTTAGCTTGAGAACAAATTTACATATTTTTAGTTTATAGTAGAATTGAATTTCAAAATTAGAAATTATGACGTAATGAACTTAAAATATTATTTAAAATATTACTTTTGAATCAATTATTACTTTATTAAAATTATTTAAACATTTAAAATAACTTTTAAAATAACCTTAATAACTTATTCCATTTATCTATTTTTATTTAAACAAAATATTTAATTTTTATTATATCTGTATTCGTCTTTATTACATTACTTAAAACATTACATACGATAGTTAACTTAATATTTATTATTATTTTATGTTAGGTGACAATTCCATCCAATTCTATACTGCAATTTCAAAATATTTTAAACTTTATTATTAACTCAAACAAGCGTGGTGTGAACGTATGTAATATACAAGTCACATGATCAATAACTTTGACAGACGATTTTTAATCTATTTCTCTGCCTAGACTAATAAAATTGATACACTTATTACATTATATATTATAATTATAAAATTTGGAAGAACAATTTAGAAAATATAGAATTAAATACAATTCTCACCATCATAAAGTTTATTTTTAAAATGTACGATATTAATTTTTGCTTATTAAATATGACTTTATAAATTTAAAATATAACATTTATTACTACAAGTCTTAAACTATTAAAATCGAATTTATTAAATATACTTTTAATATTTATAGCTGTGTTATTTAATATGGCCAGCTTTTACAACCATATGCAACAATATTTTAAGCTTTACTTAACTACTTTTTAAATGATTTTATATACTACATATTCTCTTTAGCTTCAAATTGTACTTTAAAAATATAATCGACTTAATACAATTACCATATTAAAAGAACATATTCTAAATTTAAAATTTTTAGTAATTGACTGTTATGAACTATTATCGACCTATAGAAAAGGGCACGATATATATATATCATTAGCAAATTTTCTTGTTTATAGATGTAAATGTCGAAAATATGACGGAAATTTTTGTAATGTTATGAGGCAAACAATTAATTTAAATCCGTTATTGCAAGTTGGAAATAATGTTACTTCAAACAACTTTTAAATCACAAGTGTTTAGTAATATCTAGGCTATATAAAAATTGCAGATCAAATATGATTACCTTACATGTTTGAAATCAAGTATCACAATCTCCTAATTTTTTTCATAAATAAACAAGCCTATCTTGTATATAATCTAAAATATTAAACCAAAACCAGGTTCAAATACTATTGTTAAAAAGTGTGATTTCTAATTTTAAATGGTAAGCTATACATATTTATTTGTCTGTTTAGTATAAATATATTGCGATAAATATTTTAATTTTTTCTTACATTTTCAGTAGTTACACATTTATTTATTGTTAAAAGGAGGTTGCCTTGACAACAGTTTGAATTTATTGAATGTTATTGATATTGGGATTGTCTAAGGGTTGACTGGTTTTAATGATATATATATATATATATATACTCATAGAAAAATTCAAAGAATATATTATACATGTATGTAGGCTTGTGTGCTTCAGTAAATAGGTAAAACAAATGTCATTTAATTCACCGTTGTAAGATAATACAATCTCTATGAACTCTCATAAAGAATCAGAGAAAGAAAAGTTTTTCTACTCAGGATTGCAATTTGAGATAATGAGAGTTTGAACAATTTATTTTATTTTACTTTCTAGATGAATACATTAAATACTATTTACCAAATTAATACTGCATGCTTAAGTGAATTGGCTATGAGATAGGAATTTGTAACAAAATAATTCTAAGTTTGATTGAAATCTGAAAAATTATTCAAGTTTTATTCCATCTAATTTGAGCCTGGATTATGAAAATGATAAATAGGTTTTTTAAAAAATGGTATTATTACTGCATTGTGGAGCAGATTCCCCAAAATATGCATTTTTTTCTTGTTCTGGTTCACATTGAGTTAAAACACATCTAATTTTATCTGTAATAATCAATCATGTAGGAGGATAGTTACAATTAGTAGAATTAAATACCTCTCTTTTTGTTTTGTCAAAGTTTTTCATATTTCAATTTCTTCTTCAATTTCCCTTTCTTTTCTTTATCTTCAATGGTAGTGTTTCTTCAAATTCAATTGTCTTTTCTTAAGCCTTGACTGATATCGTACTAAGTGAACTACTTGTATTTTAAGCACTGTTTTTTTAGCAAATTTTTGCAACAATATTTAACTATGATATTCCTCAAATTTTCTTCCTTTACTATATTCAGCACCACTGGGTTTTTATTGCCATTAGTTTATCTGAAAAAAAAAATTAAATATTTTTTTTCACTTTTGATTATATTATAAATAAAAATGAAAAATAATATTGAATTTATGGTATAATATAACTTGCAAAGAAACATTTTTACGAATTTATATAATAAAAAACTTACCTTAAGTTTAAGGCATTTAAAATAAGACCTTCTGTTCACTGTCATGCTAGAACACTGCAGAAAATTTTTGATTAATGTATAATGGACATGTCCAAACCTAAATACTTACATGGGCACTCTCACTTGATACTATAGATTGAGTGTGCCCAAGCAAGTATGCAAGTTTAGGCATATTTGTACCACATCACTTACTAGAATAATATCACATGATGAAACAAGTGCATCATGGGAGAAGATTTGACACAAATTCTTTGTTTAAAGTCTTTGACAAATATTTGGATTTTAATTTTCCTTTTAATTTGGAATTTATTAATTTTCAATTTTCACCAATTTGACACTTTTTCAGAGGATTGGCTTTTAAAAAATAGTACAATAGAGAATGAATCCATCATAACTGACTCATTTTTTCAAAAATATCTATGTCAATGTTTTGTTTTCCATGAATTCTTTTTTTAAAGAAGATAAAACAGATTATACAATCTGCAATCAAAGTCAAAATTGGGAAAAATCTAAATTCAATTTCCAATAATGAAAATTCTGCATTTCATAACAATACTTATTTTCACTAAATGTCACACGATCACCATTTCTTCTGCTTACACAAACTGTTTATACAGAGGCTAAACTCTCCATACAGTAGTGCCACCAATGCAAGCCAAAGTAATCAATTAATTCAAGAAGGTTTGTGCATAAAATCCCTATTTAGTGCCTACTCCTCCAATATCTCCAGACAAGTTTCTAGCTTGTGGCTTTCATTAGTAAGAAGTCTTGAATATGAGAGCATTTCATCTAGATCTTAGGGTCTAATGCAACCCTCCATCAGCTGTCAAAGACAACAAAATATGGTTGCTGAACTGAATTCATATTTATGCAACTATACATACTAATGAACTTGAATTGAAAACATTAGTGTGTTTTTATTTTGCACTCAACGCTTTATAGTTAGCTAATAAGGTTAAAGGTGGCTACAGGATGGTTGCTTTAGGTTCTAAGATGTAAGTGCAGTGCTCCCAGATCCAAGGCTCCTCACTGATAAAATCCAAACCTTTTTGCATCCATTGAATACTCTGTCTTGCACTGGTGGTGCTACTACATGGAGAGTTTAATATTTACCTCTATTGGAAATGCTTTGAAAAATAACTTAAAACTGATAGATTTATAGATTTGTCACTAAAGCAATGCAGACAAGAAAAGGAAAGATGGTAAAATATTTTTCTTGTTATGTTGATTAAAAAGGATTTGAATCTAGACTTTCAAACTTCCTACCTACTATATCCAATATAACTGATACACATAACCACATATGTGTGAAAAAAATAAATGATGTTCCATATATATATATATATATATATATATATACATCTATATATATATAACATGAAATATATATATATATATATATATATATATTTCATGTTGAAACAGCACTCTTCAGTTGCTCTGGAATTTTTATGCACATTATTTACATGTAGTCAAAATGATAATTATAATTACAGCTTCACATTTAATAGAAAGATTATCTAATTTCTTATAGCAAATAAGAGACACCATATGGGGAAATATTTTTTCTAAGACTGGAAGATGATGATCCAGAACAACTGAAGAGTTCTGGTTCAAAATGAAGTACATATATTGGACATCTTCAATAACTTCTCTTCCTCTTTGGTTATTATAAGTTATATATTGGACATCATTTATTTTTTCACACATATATGGTTATGCATATTGGTTATATTGGATAAAGTGGATGACTGTAGTGAACTTGAATGCCTGGATTCAAATCCCTCTTAATTACATCTAGGTTAAGTATATACATCATATTTGTATTACAATGTTATGTTACATACTTCTTAAGAGGTATGAGAGAAATTATTGGTAATCTCGAAGGCAGAATTTTTTCTAAACTTGACTGAATTAATAAGCCAATACAATATGGCAATCACAGAACATGTTGTTAACCTAAGAAGTGATCTGTTTCATAATTATATGATAACAGTCAACATAAATTTCTTTTACTCCTAGGGAATCATGTTCAAACTGAAATTATTTCTAGAAATAAAGTATCTTAATACTTTTCCTTGATATAAGAATGTACACCTAATGTTTTGAATTATGAACAAATGTGCAAAATTATTCGATATGTTGAAGAAATTTTATAATGACAAAAGGGAAAAGGGTAGAAGTTTATTCTATGAAATAATCAATAAATTAGAAAATGATGGACTTGATATTCTAAACCTTAGAGATCAAGGATATGGAAATGGAGAAAACATGATAGGTGTTTAGAATGGAGTACAAGTCATAATGTGTCAAAAAAAAATAACAAGCTATGTATATTTCTTGTGCAAATCACAGGTAAATTTGGTTTGGAACAAGTCTGCTTCTTCAACTGCTAGCATGATCTCATTTTTCAGAACCATTCAGAAACTACATGTTTTCTTTATGAATTCAATGAATAGATGAAATAAACTAATGCCTGAATTAAAACAACTTTCAAAGGATATACAGACACACAGTAGGCCTCATGAAAAAATGCATCAAGGAATTGTACCTACAAATACCACAAGTGTATGAGTTATTAATTGATTTAAGAAATGAGCAGTCATTGCCATGCCCTGTAATTAAAAGCATATTTAAACAAATAAATTTTAAATTGTTATGCACATTATTTATATGCAGTCAAACATGATAATTATAATTAAAGCTTCACATTTAATAGAAAGATTATCTAATTTCTCGTAACAAATAAGAGACATCATATGGGGAAATATTTGTTCTAAGACTGAAAATTTGGCTTCAGAAATGTAATTGTCTATAGATTTTAAAAATAAATAAAGAAAAATTATTAAATTAAATAATCAATCTCAAAAGTCAGTTTCTTGTAAACGTAAATATTTATTTACAGCAGAATTGAAAGCAGAAATAGATATTTTAAGAAGACAACTTAGGTCGAGATATTCATCTAACTTCGAATTTTGACCGGGTGTAAAATTAAAGTTTAAAAGCTACATTGGAATTTTTCCCTTTAATATCCAAATAATATAATTTCTGTAGAGTCGTTATGAGAAATAAGCAGTTCCAAAAATCAGACAATGATCATAATTCCTGACCTTAAAGCAGCTTTAAGTTTAAATTTTAAAAATGATTCATGAATACAGTTTAATTCAGTCCAAATTTGGATGTTGCATTGGGAATAGTCCTAACACTAACTGTTACCGTAGCTTCTGGTGAAAGAGATTTCAGTAAACTAAAAATCAACACATATTTAATATCATCACTTGCTCAGAGAAAATTGTAAAATTTAGTAATTTTATCAACGAACAGGAATTTACAAAACAAATTAATTTTGAGGAAATGATTGGTGCATTTGCTTTAGTAAATGCAAGAAAATTAAAACTTTAAAAAAAGATTTTATATTGCACATTTATTTATGTATGTACTATGGATATTATTTTAAATGAAATTACAGAAAAAATTGTTTTATTCTAATTCATATTATGTGTAATATTTATTTTGTTTTTCTTTTGTTAAGATTGGTGTGATTTTTTTTTTAATATGTGTACTTTAGGCTTCTATTGTTATTGTATTATTACTGCGTTCTGAGACTTTTTTTAAAAATAATTAACACATTTATTTTGTTCTCAAAATCATTTATTTATTGTTGAAAATTAAAAAAACCTGTATACATAGGGGCGATAATTTATTCTCCTCCCTCTGGTGAAAATACTTCTAGGCTCAGTCTTGTAGTGTAGGCATATAGGTACACATACACTGTGCTTATTAAATAAAAAGCATAAAAATTTATATGATAATATTATTCTACATTAATAATATCTGTGCTTGTTCCAATACAAAAATATTGTCGTTACTAACTCTAATTATTTTTACCCTGAACAAGTTACAAATCTCCACATCACCAGTTTAAAGAAGATGATAAAACTGTAAGGATACTTTCGCTCTAGCCACAAGTCCAGTAACAAGATAAAGATTTTAAGGAAATTACCATGTGAGTTTGGAAATAAAACACCACTCTCATTTCCTTAAAGACTTTATCTTGTAGCTGGGGTGAGAGCATCCTTACAGTTTTATCATCTTGTTTAAATGGCGTTAGTGTGAAAGTTTGTTTACCTTCTATATAGTTACAAGTTAAACATTGTGCTCGCAAAATTTATAGAGTATTACTTTTAAAATGTTAAACAATTTTTAAAAAATGTTACTTCTTTGAAAGTCATCTCACTCATTTTTCCATAGTTTTGTTTGAAAGTTCCTGTGTTTAAACTTTGGTTTCCTAACTTTAAGAAAATATTTTTAAGCTTATTTTCATCAGTTAATTGCTTTAATTTAATTCAAAAATTGTCTGCTTACTTAAAGCAATGCACTGAGATTTAATACTTTTTCTTTGGAAAATAAGTAATCATAGATTTTTATTTAATGCAAAACTGATGCTTAAAATTATGTCATTTTCAATAACCAATTTTTACTATATGTTTTTTATACATCATTTTATGAATGTTATATATAGAGCTCCCAAAACAAGCTCTTAACAAGCTTTGAGAATATCCTCAACCCCAGACCGGTTTCATTTTATTATTTTATGAAATAGATCTGTTGCACAGACAACATATATACAACTGTCTATAAATTTATTTTGTCTGTGTTTTTGCATGTATATTAATCAGCACATGTATAAAATAAAACATTGTAAAACCTTAGGATTAATAGACTCTCTTTTTACTATCTGTATGGTATAACACATGCAAATAGTTAGAGTAATTCTGTTAGTTTTTAACTCCATTTGGCTTTGATAATTTGGTAAATTGCAGCCCTCCAAGCAGTCTACTTTCCACATATAGGCTATGAATTATAGCAAAGTCATATTGAGAGTTCAAACCCAACCAACATAAAAATGATAATTTTTCGTCAAAATGAGACTTTGACACATTCTTCAATTGCATTCTCTCACTCCCCTCTATCTGTTAATAGTCCGTTTATGTATACCCGTTATTTATAATTGTATAAAGGAATTTGAAAACAGAATAATTACGTTAGTTAACAAAAAAAAAATACCATTATTTTATTTTTCAATTACATTAATCAGTATTAATATAAGCATAAAAATTATCAATTTTTCATGTAAAACCAGATTATGGAATTAAGTACATTATAAAGAAAGTTACTTTATTTTTTCCAATATATATATATGTTGAAGAAAATATTTTCACAGGTGAAAGATGTTCTATAAACAGGCTCCAAAATACACGCGCGCACACACACACACACACACATATATATATATATATATATAAGATACAGTCCACATTATTCATTTTGATGAAGCTAAGGTTGTCTGCTTTGAGAGAAATGAGATTAAAAGAATAATTAAAAAATCTTTATTGTTAAAAATGTATGATTCTGAAGTAGTTAACTTTTTTAAAAGTTCTTTTACTATTAAGGATGGATGGGAGATAAGTAAAATTGTGGGGAATGTTTAATTTACATATGTCGTTATTTTGTGGTTCTTTACATTTGATATGTCTGCTTGTAGCAGTGAAACCATTGGTAGTGTTTTAGAAATTATTTTCTTGGTTAGTCTAGTTGAGTTGTGAATTTGGGAAAATTTTGATTATATATCTTATATATATTACCGTTTTGTCAAAATTACCCAAAACTCAAAAAGTTATTTACACTAAATAGAGAATTTATATTTGATTTTAAATAATTAAATAATATTTCAAAATATCAACAAATAGTATTTAATTAACCATTTAAGTCAATGCAGTTTTTAAAAATAATTATATAATCTAACTTTGTCTATGTTTGCTTCCATTTTTCTTCTCAAGTTTTACTTATGTATGTGCACACAGATTATGTTGCATGTTGTGTGAGCAAAAATATTCAAAAGATATATTTACTATATATATATATATTGTAACGATATATATCGTTACAATATATATATATATAAAATCACCGAAAGCTGTCAACATTTAGACAATATCAGTAACAATCAGCAATCTCAATCTATTATCAATACAATCTCTTTTTATCAATAAATGTGGAAATCCACTTTATATAAATACTAAATATTGCAACTTGACCATAAAGAGTAAAAATTTTGATACAAAGAAGTTTTAATTATCAATAAAACAAGTCATATATAAAGTGACATTGCTTTTATAAGTTTGTATTTACAAAAATGTAATACTGCACTTATCAATTAAGAGTTTGTTTGAGCTATTGGTACGCTCTCTCTATTAATGAAGTTTAAACAAACTTCATTAAACAAATAAATATAACTTGTTTTGAATGTAGACTAACAAATAGTCCATTAGAACATTTAAACTGCAATTACAACTTTCAAACTGCAAGCCATGTTTTACTTATGTAATAAAGCTACATATCTATACTAAATATGATTACCATAGCTTTACAAATGGAAATAAATACATCATTTGCAAACTATTTAATTCATAAAAATGTAAATTGACTTTTAAATAGATGTGGTTTTAAACCACTAAACATCACATGATCACCATCTCTATACTAGCACATAATTGTTGTAAACAAAGGCAAAACTCTCCATACAGTAGTGCCACCCTGTTGCAAACAGAATAATAAATGGATGCCAGAAGTCTTATGCATAAAATCCCTATCTAGTGCATATTCATTCAATATTCCCAGACTAGTTTTTGGCTTATGATCATCATAAGTGAGGACCTTTGGATCTGAGAGCAGTGCACCTAGATCTTAGGATCTAATGCAAACCTTCATAAGCCACCTTTTAACTCTACTTTACTACAAAACTATGACAATGAAAAGCCTTCTGGCATCCATTTATTACTCTGTTTGGCACAGGGTGGCACTACTGTATGGAGAGTTTTGCCTTTGTTTACAACAATTATGTGCTAGTATAGAGATGGTGATCATGTGATGTTTAGTGGTTTAACACTAATCCTGCCTAATAGAATAGTGGTGGATATGGTGGTTTAAGAGCCAAATACACCAAAATGTATGGATGCTGAATTGAGTTCAGACCCATATGACTATATAATCTATTGAGCTTAGATTGAAAATATTATTGTATTTTCAGTTTCATTGTCATAGTTTTGTAGTAAAGTAGAGTTAAAAGGTGGATTCTGGAGGGTTTCATTAGATCCTAAGATCTAGGTGCAGTGCTCTCAGATCCAAGGCTCCTCACTGATGATGGTCATAAACCAGAAACTAGTCTGGGTATATTAGATGAGTAGGCAGTAGATAGGGATTTTATGCACAAGCATTCTGGCACCCATTTATTACTCTGTTTGTCACAGGGTGGCACTACTATATGGAGAGATTTGCCTTTGTTTAGATGTGGTTTTGTTTTATTTTAATCTATTTAAGTTTTCAGGTCAAGATGTTGCATAAATTCATAAATAAACAAAAATACAATTTTTTTATTTAACCAAAATTTTAATTTTATATTAATGTGTTTTGATTTTAATGAGTAGGAGTTCATTAAAGTTTATGATGCTGCTGTAAAACTTAAATGCAGGAATAGGTTATAAATATAGATGGAGTTTACCAATAGCTCTAATCAAGCTTTATTTTATAAGTGCCAAAAGCAAAAGAATTCAAAATCTCTATCTGAAGATCCCTATCTCCAGACCAATGGTTTCGAGCTTGTAACTCACCTCAGTGAAGAGAAAGAATTCAAAATCTCTATCGGAAAGTCCCTATCTCCAGACCAATTGGTTACAAGCTTGTGGCTCCCCTCGGTGGAGCACTGGGACTCACTGAGGTGAACCACAAGCTTGAACCCATTGGTCTGGAGATAGGGACTTTCAGATAGATATTTTGAATTCTTTCTCTTTCAGCACTTATAAAATAAAGCTTGATTAGAGTTATTGGTAAGCACTATCTAGTGATCATTAAATGCAAGCTTAAAAGCAAGTTACAAAATTTATGATATGTTTTATTAATTATATATATATAAATCATTTCAGGAATTGCTTATGTTAAAAAAATGGTAATCAATAGCAATCTCTATTGATGGTAATTAAATATGTGATAAGATTGCAGTAATCTATTGTGTAATTATGATAATTACTTTTGAATAAAATATTCTAATATTTAAATAAATACATATACAACCAAAATTCATATTTATGCAGTGATTATAATATAATTTGCAAGATGATAAATTTATTTACACGTAGTCATTGACTATGTAAGAAGTGAAATATAAATAATCTGACGTATGAAGATTTTTAAATGTAGATAAATATTCATGACAATAACAAATTATTTTTTTATAAATGACATTGAATTTATTATATATCAATTTGTTAATAAAATAATATAAGTCATCTTTGATCAAATAAAAATTAAAACAGATACTTGCAATATTCGTTTTGTTGTTATTATAGTATTTATACTTATTATTAAAAAATATTTTATTTCTAAAAGTATACATAAAGATATAATTATTTGAATGTCCGTTTTCTAAAGCCACCTAGAAGTCATATAGAAACATAATAATCCTTTACAAAATGCAGAGGCCTTCAAACGTTTAGAAATTAAATAGATTGACAATAATATATTTATTTTTATTTTAAAAGTTATTTTATCATAATATTTATATTAATTTTATTTAAAATGTAATTTACTTTATCATTTGATTCCTAAATAAGGGTACACAAGATTGTTTAAATATTAAAGTTTCTTGTGATATATATTATATGTCTGTCCAAATTTAGAAATGTTTATGTAATTTGTATTTGATTATTACTATTAATATTACTACTTACCTTTTTTCCTCTTTGTCATCTTTTTTTCATTGTTGTATTTTTTATTTTATTTTTTCCTCTTTTTTTAATCGTCGTCTTCTTCTTCTTCCTCTTCTTCTTTTTCTTCTTCTTCTTCTTTTTATTATTATTATTATTATTATTATTATTATGATGATGATGATGATGTAACCCAAGTTGTTTAGAAAAGTCATAGAGTAAGAGAAATGCATTTAACATTTTCAATATTTAAATGTCATGAATTTCCAAAGTAAATTATTCACTTACATACATACATATTTTTTTATATAAATAAAAGAGATATATATATTGAAATATTTGTTTCATTGCTAGAATATTATGTCCAGAAAGTTAGGTGTCACTGTATTGGACATAGAATTTAACATTTTGTAACTTAGAGGAAAGGTAGAGTAATAAATTTTTGAACTACAGTCACCAAATAATAGTTCAAACCTATAACTTTCAATGTTCACATGCAGCATGAAATCCCAAGAGATAATATAATTATTTTAAGTAATTTCTATTATTTCTATTACTACTACTATTGCTATTTTTATTATCATATTTATACTTATTAATACACATTTGGATTTCTAGTTACATATTAAAATGTGCATATATTTACTTGTGCATTGCTTAGCTTATTAGAATTAATTATGTTGATGGAAATGTCTGTCCAGGAGCAATTACACTTTTTCTGATGGCATAAACTTTAAAAACCATAGAGCTGTCAATTGTATATTTTAAACTTACTATAAATTATATTTCAACTTTATTATACAGATAGTTAAAAGTAGTTTTAAATAGCTCACTGGAAAATAAAAACAACAAAGTTATCTTGGTGTGAACAGTGAAGAAAATGTTATTAAAGCCATCTTGATCAACTGCTGAGTAAGGAGGGTTTAAGGAACCTATTTTTTATTCCTAAAAATAATAACTACAACTAGGCTATCTGAAATAGGAACAACATATCTGTCTATCATGCCATGACTTGGAGCAATAATTTTTATTGAGTTAACATTAAACATTATCTTACCTTAAATACACATAAATATATTATCTAGTAAGCAGCTTGTCATCATTATTTTTAACAATTATTAATCCAGTGCATAATAAAGATATTTCCCATGTTTACTCTTTTTCCTATACCACATCAGCAAACATTGCAATTTTACCCATCATTTTTACACATAGTCTGTTTTAGGTCATTTAAAATATTTTATCATCCAATTTACAAGTTTAAAAATGTTGATTTATGTTTTTTTCATATCAGCTACAGTTCAGTCATTTGATTCTTTCAATAATGTTTAACGATGCCTGCTTTATCACCCATTCATTTATTTCATTTTTGATATCTTCTTAAGAAACCCACATTTTATTGAGTAGTCATAAATCTCTGTATTTCTTTTCTGCTAAATGTTTACATTTCATATCTATAAGTATAAATTTGCAATACCAGCCTTTTAAAACACATAGGCACATTTATTTTTAATAAAAGCACTCCATCAGAATTTAATTCTATTGTTAATTTTACAAAGTATGTTTCTTCTATATTAATAGCCTGACAAATATATTTGTAATTCTTAAAATTTTTCTAACTCATAATTATCAATTTTAATTTTTTTCTTTCTAAATAAAATCATTAAAAGTACTTTAGTATTTATAATATTATCTTTAATATTGTTTTCCTACTTTCATGTGATAAATCTTGTGACATTTTTTGACACTGTAAACATTATCCTCTTCTCCTTCTCCACCTAAACAAAAAACAACATCTGCAAAATGTATACAATTTAAATATTTTCCATTTATTCTTATTCCATTAGTTTCCCATTTTAATCTACAAAATACTTCTTGTAAAAATGCTTTAATCCTTTTTAAGTATGGGATCACTCTGGCAAACACTCTTCTCAATGTTATATTTGTTGGTATCACCATAAAATCTAATCATTGCTGTTGTATTTTTGATACATATTATTCAGAATATGGCATTATCAGGTTTATATCTTACTGATATAAAGCTTTAATAACAATGGAATTGCCTATAAATTCAAATATTTTTTTCATAATCTAAATATTCAGAGCATAATACAACACTAATTAACTTGTTTCTATAATTTTTCTCAATATATGGATGTGACTAACGATATTAAATGCAATTTTAAATATATCTTGTCATTTTGGTTTGATAGAATCTAAAATTAATCTTACTTAGATTATAATTATCTTGGTAAAGATTGTTTTATAGACTGATAAATGTCTGATAGGTTTCTAATTTCTAATATTTTTATTACCTTTCTTAAATATCTCCATTACCATTACATTATTCCAGTCATTTGGTAAACTTTTATCATTTATATATTTGTTATTGTGCTTTGTAAGTATTTTTTCACTTGCTTCTTTTAAAATATTAATAACAATACCATTATTGCCTGATGTTTTTCCTTTCTCCATAGATTTAATTACATGTCTCACATCTTCATTTAAAATACTTGACAATTCAGAAGATGCCACAATTATAAACATTTTTTGTTTCTTTTTCTTTACTATTATATTAATCTTTATAGAACTATTCTACACATTTCCTTATATCTATTTTTTAAAGTAATACTGTAGTTCTATCTTTTCTTCAATCAATTTCCTTACCAATATTCACAAGTAGATTATATTATCAGACTATTAAAACTATTTATACCACTTTACAATCTATAAACATTCATTTCTATTTAACAATTTATTTTAAAACTTTTTGTATTTTTTCTTTACTGATAAATTGCCTTTTTTTTTATAAGACCAATTGTTTTTGCAGTTCTTAAGCAAGTATGATTATCTTCTTATTGATTTCTGTCAAGTTGGATCTATTTTATAAGTCTGTTAATGTTTTAAAATTATTTGCAAGATATAATTTAAATTCATTATATTATGCATTAATGTGTATCTTACTTTACACTAATAGATAATGACTTCCTATATTGATTTTTTAGGAACTTTGCAATCTTAAAATACACATTGTCTGCTAAACAAAAATAATTCAGTTGGGTTGTCTTTCGTTGGATGTTTCCACATTTATTTCTGTTGTCCTTTTTTCAAAGAAGCAATTAATAGTACAAATTTTATCTTCATTTCCACACGTATGTGTTCTCTCTTTTTTCTGAAACCTTAATCAAAATTATACACAGAGCTTTTATCTTCCAATTATTTACCAGTTCTGGCATTAAACTTTTCCATGACAATATTAAAATATTATTTGATTGTTGTGTTTGTTTATAAAAAAATATAATTGCTTTATCACAGTTGTTGGGAGAGAAACCTGATTTATACACATGTAATTATTTGAAAGTCTTATTTTATACTCTGACTGTTATATCATCAATCTCTACAATGTGAATTTTTATATTTCTAATGAATCCTCCTTAATTTGCATTTCAGTATTTGTGCTTTGCAGTAAAGATAAGTTCTACATTTTAAATCAATTATCTCTTCACCATTTCTTCTAACTTATAGCCCAACAAAGTCCTACTTTTTTCCAATCCATACAATTTTCTTTATTTAAAAGTGATCTTTAGTTGTAAGTACTTAAACAAAATGCCAAAATCCGCAATCAGAAATCCCACATGCACGCTCACATATACATTAGAATTAAAATTACCCCAAATTCAAAATTCAACCAAACAAGCCAAAAATAAAAGGACTAAATTAAAACACAACCAATGGTTTTATTGCTACAAGCAGACTTCTCAAGTGTAAAGAACTACAAAAACTACACCAATATATATATATATATATATATATATATATATATATATATATATATATATATATATATATATATATATATATATATATATATATATATATATATATATATATTACACATTATCCACAAGTCCATTTACTTTCCATCAACCCTTAAAATTAAAAGAACTTTTAAATAAGTTAATTGCTTCACAATAAAAAAATTGGAATAATAAAGATTCTTTAATTCTTTTTTCTATTTCATTTCTCTCAAAGAAAACAACCTTAGCTTCATCAAAATGAATAGTATGGCCTGTATCTTTTTCATGGACATACAAAACAGAACTGAGATATTTATTTCTAACCCTACTTTTAGAAACCTTTATACTTTCATTTAAACTCAAACTACTCTGAACTATGTAAATCTTCTTATAAAAGCAAAGGATAAAATACACTACATCGGGAAGTAAATGGATTTGTGGGTAATGTCTAATATATATATATATATATATATATATATATATATATATATATATATATATATATATATATATATATATATATATATATATATACGGTGTAGTTTTTGTAGTTCTTTACACTTGAGAAGTCTGCTTGTAGCAGCGTGACCTTTGGTTGTGTTTTAATTTAGTTTTTTTTCTTGGCTAGTTTGTTTGAATTTTGGATTTGGGATAATTTTAATTATTTATTGACTAGTTTAGCTTTATGCTTGTAATGATTATATAAATTAGAAATACAAGTAAATTACTACTTATATATTTTTTATAAAGTGATATTTGCATGAGTGCTATCACTTGAATATAAAATATCTTGTGGGGGGAGTATTTAAGTTCTAACATTATCAAGCTCCAAAATCAATTAGGGTGCCATCACAGTATATAAACAGATGATTACACTTTCAATTCGTGAAAAAATGTTCCCATGATTCAATCTTGTAGCTCATCTGAAGAAAAAGGTTATTCCATAAAGGATATATGCAGGAAAAAAGGCTGTTGTAAAAAAGTTTGTGGTGGAAGGTTGTGCATTATATGATACATGAAAGTGAGAAGTATGTTTGATTGTTTATATAGATAGGTATATATACACACGTGTGTATTAAATGTGTAAACAAGTTATAAATAAAATATTGAAAATTAAAATTTCTGTTTTATTATTTTCTTTTTGCTTATATTTTATTTATTTATTTTTCTAAATATGTACCCAAATGATGCATTACATTCTGTGATGAGCTTTTATTGAATAATGTTGTAATCTAAGATCCATTTTTAAGTTAAAAATATATATATTTAAAAAAATTAGAAAGAAATCTGTTGCTAATATATCTAGAGCGTAACAACCAGTTCTTAACAAAAAAGATTCTTTTCCGAAAGAAATTGTTGGATATGGATTAAAAATAAAAGATAAATACTACCTAGAAAAAGTTCAAACTCAAAAGACTTTCTTAAAAAAATATCTATAAAACTAATTGACCAAAGTTAGATGTAATCTAATTTACTTAATACATTTAGTGTTAAATTAGAAAGATTGATGTCATTCTTTTCTACTTAAATATAAAAATTAAAATGATGCAATTTTTAGTAGAGTATTTATTATAACTCTGCAAGAAGTTACATATTTTGGGAGATTGCTTATATTGAAGCAACTATAATGTGTAACCAGTCATTTAGTGTGAACTTATGTGTTTAAGTGACTGACTTGGATTCAAAGTTCTAATTTTGCTTGATTTATTAGTCATTAAAAATGAATAGTTACATCATGATAAATAACATTTGTACTAAAGCAGCCTCAGCTTCTCTTAATCAAAAGTATTGGAATTATTTAAAAACGATTCATAAATGTTTAGTTTTATACTGTATTTGTCTAATGTTTCCTAATGTACTCATTTCTATTATGAAAATCAATGATAGGTATTAGAATTAGTTGTTAAATATTTAACAACTACATTGTTTAATATAATTTTGTTCACATGCTATAAATTAAAGAGTTAAAAAAAATTAAACAGTTTATAGATATCTATCACTTCTTTTATTTAAATTATATTTTGATTTACAAGTGTCAAATTTACTTTAATCATGATTTTGACATAATCCATTCTAGATAAATACATTAATTCTTACCACTAATCATTTGTTAAACTAGAGATTTTATTTATCCCGGATATAATAAACTTTAAACCACAGTTAAAGATCAATATATATGTTTTATACTAAGCATTCACATTTAATAATTTAACTTCATTTCTATTTTTTACATATACAATAACTTTTATAGATGTGTTTAATAACCTTCACTCCGCGTTTTTTTTTAAATGCATGAATAAAGGCATCTTAAATTATAAAAACCCTCCAAGATGCATTTCATAATAGACATTATAAAATACTAAAATGAATACCAAATCAAAATATTTATCAAGAGTAGAAACTTTCAAAAGTTTTATTATCTGCTATGTATGCATCTAAAATAATAGGTATAACCAATTGTTCATTCAAAACCCTAATAATTTATGAACCAGTTTAGTGATAGCAATTTTGATTGACAGTTACCTAATATCATAGTTACTGGACATTTTTCTTTTAATTATAACAATAATTTAGCCAATTACTTTTATTGTTTATAACTTAATCACCTGTGACTGCAACATTTATATATATATTTTAACAGTTGGGTATGATGATGAAGTAACAGTCTTACCGTATCTGCCGACGAGGACGCTATCTAGGCATTTGAACATAGAAAAATTTATATAGTAGGCAGATACATAAGTTAAGATTCAAAAGTTTTTTTATATATATTATTCTAACCGTTTGCCCAATGTCACTAGCTCATAGAGTAGCAGAGATTTAAACATTTTTATAAGTTTTAATAGATTTATATTCTCAAAATATATATTAAATATTTAGAACAATAAAATAAAAGAAGCCACTGCCAGTAATTAACACACAAATAGATTTTTATTAATGCATATTTAAAATTGAGGAATAAGTTTATTTTTAGATTTTAACATTAATATTTTTTTTAAATTTAAATTCAAATTACTATTTAAATAGACCGCACAGATAAATATTTAAATTATATTTTACTTTAGCATGTCGAGCATAGATAGTCTACATATATATTTTTTTCCACTTAAAAACTTATCAAAACATTCGTTCAATCTCAGACTAAAAGTTCATAATGAACCCAATGCCTGCTTCCAAATATATAGTCGCAATCAATGCAATATGAAGATGTTAGCATAAAACTATGCCAACAGGAATGTGCATCAGTCTAAGGAATCATGTATATAATTTTTTTAAAGAGTTCTACGCCTGGGGGAGAGTGGTCTTCTGCCGACTTATAATCCCTCCAGAACTAGAAGGGGTCAATGGAGCAGGAAATACGTCTGTGACCAGTGCAACAATATGACTGCCTCTTTGGGGTCATGCATTCAGTTGGCTCCTGTATGCTAAACACACTTCACATTACATTAATATAAACACCCATATATCCCTCCACAAGCATTGTCCTAACCATGAAACAAATAGCCTGAAATTAAAATCCCCTAAACTAAACATAAACGAATTTAAATATAGTTATTAATCTTTATCCATGCAGCTATCTACATCCAACTTAAATCAAAATACATTTTAATTAAAACATAACACACACACCAAAAAAAAATGAAATGGAAATGATTGCTTAAACATCTACATAAAAATATCAATAATTGAATTTGCATTCTTTAAGTCAGATAAGAGTTCTTATTTTCAGCTATTAATTACTTGCAATTTTAGGAAAGTTTTTATTAGATAGACACAAGAGTTCATACTTTACGGATTGAGTAGATTTAGAAGTCCATCTTCATGATCACTTTCATAGATTTTGTCCTTCTTTGAAACAAAACTGCTACTTTCCATTCATTTGGTCAGGAACTGTCATCCAGAGGCCACAGCTGGTTGTCTGGAAAATTAAATCTATTGCAGACTTCCACATTGTGAAAATCTGCAATATAGCCAATTATAACAATATATTCATAGTCAGCTCTCAAATAAGAATTATAATAATCATTTGTCTTTTATATTTTTCTTAGCCTCTTATCATTAGATCTTGGGATTCAATGAGCAAGACATCACTAATCCTCTCGTGTTTCAGTTATGGTCCATGCTGTCATTTTCGTGCTTGCATTGGTCATTTAATTTCTTTGTATTTTCTTATCTGACCATTTAGTTTATTTTAAATGCCTCAAGGGCTAGTTTGCTTTTGAACAATCATTTAATAAGACAATCATTTCCATTTTCTAAGATTATAGAAATCAACATTATTTCTATTTTTAAAATATCAATTTTTATATTTTTACTTTTTTTTACAACAAAAATACTTTTAAATACTTTTTCTTAAAATAGTCTAAGTTTTCCATCTGTGCGACAATATATATATATATTAAACAACTTTTGCTTTTCAGTTTTTAAGTTTTTTTTTTTTTAATAAATCAATTTTATTTACGATCTTTTTATGTTCATTTTAAAATAATGTGGCGGGATATTATATTCCGTTACAATATATATATATATATTTATATATATATATATATATATATATATATATATATATATATATATATATATATATATATATTTTATATAATATATATATATATATATATATATAACATATAATTAATGGTAAAAGCAATATTATATTTTAAATTCTTTAGAAGTGCTTTCGATTACCAACATATCAGCGTTAACTGAATTACAATTTTTTTTAAACTTAATGTTCTGTAAATTTCCATAAGCTGTGTATGGCCATATTTGTAACTTGCTTATTAATAACATCATCTTTATATTTATCTATTAAAATTGCCTTTTTAATTTTCCTCTTATAATGGGTATTATACTTTTACTTTATATATACACCTGGGTCTCATTTTATGTGGTAGATAGGTTCCTCAAAAAATGCGCACAAAAGAAATCACACAAATATAGACTTAACTTACCTTGAAAAATGGGGGATACATACTGTAATTTTCCAAAAATCACATAAAATCAAAGCAACAACATAAAATGACTTTAAAATTCGCATAAAAAATATAAGAAAATAAAATATGACTAATAAAAAATTTCAAATTTGAAATAATTGATACAAGACAAACTTTTGTAACTTTTTTTATTAACTACAGTATTTAATTTTATTCAAAACAATATATTTTTATGCATAATCTACATTTTTTTTCATATATGTATGGTATTTTAATCATTATTGCTATTTGAGACATCAGATTTGTCATGATGTGATGTGATGTGAGGCACTGTAGCTTCTCCTTAAATGAAGTCAAAAGGAAATACAACTAAAACATTTTCCAATTGCTGTTGATACTTCTGATTTCACTAAGTGATCTAAAATTGAAATTTTTGTTTCCAAAGAAATTTATTTTCTTGGGTGTTTATTTTTCTCTCTGTTAGAGTAAACTAAAAGTTTAAAATAAAAATAAGTACTTAGACTTACGATAATAAAAAGACACTGATTCACCACTGTTGGGTAAAATTTAATTAAAACTAACAATTAAAAATTAAATGCTTATTTTTGTCTTCAATTTTTTAATTTTCAATTCTGTTTAAAAATCAAATTTTATCATTTCACATCACCTTAATTTCAGATCACATTACGTAATTTTTAAATTGTTAATTACAATTAAAAATCAGATTTTAATTGTCAAATATAATTGTGTCCACCATTGTTACTCACTTTTAAAAATAAACTTGTGGACACTAAATGATTAATTGATTAGTATTCTTTTTATAAAAAGCAAAAATAGAGCGTGATTTAAAATTCAAAAACAACAACATACATAGTATTTTTCATCTATAATGTTTGAACAGATTTACATTATAGTCTTGTAAAATTTAATGTGTATATATAAAATGGGGAAATTCTGATTTTAAGTAAATTATGAACTTCTTTATTGCATAAAATCTATTACAGCACTATTATAAAGTGCTGAAAATATTGAAATTATTAGATGGAAGTTGAACTCCGATAAGGCACCATTACTTTAAATATGATGTGAGTGCATAAAATTTATAATATTTAAATTAATAGTGCATTATCAGAGCTTGATTTCTGATCTAATAATTTTTATCACATAAAAGAAAATCGCATACAAAGATATTAAGAAAAAACATGAATCGCATAACTTCAAAATCACATTAAATAAATCTGCATAAAATGAGACCCAGGTGTACATATACTTTAAGATATAATATACGTAAACTTATAAATAAATATAATCTTATATAAATATAAGTCATAAGTAATTTGGCCCAATACTAAAGAGATTATATTAATAATATTAATAAAAATCCTCTGAGTAGATTCTTATCTAAAATACAAAAAATCTTGAATTGTTTAATTAAAAAATTGCATTCAACCCATTTTTTTAATCCTTTTAATGTCACTTGAACTTCTGAGCATCTAATAATCAGATAAATACCAAATAATATTTATATTTCTGCATGGTTTAGTTCAGTAAGTGAACAATAGTCTCTGGAACTTAAATTCCCATGGAATGTCACTTTACTCTGTTCATGTTGGGTGCTCAAATCTTTTATGAATACCCAAGCAATAACCTGTTTGATTATTTTTTATATTTGAATAAAATAAAAAAATAGAATATTTGTAATAATATGTTCTCAATAATTATAAAAAATATTGTATATAATTCAATTTTTAATTTCAAAAAAGTTTAATATATATAAAAAAATAAAGTTTTGGTATTTACATACAATAACCTGAGCTATAAAAACACCAGATACCAGATAAGAGATAAAAGAGTTTGTATAAGTCCATGCAGATTAAAAACTACTTCAACCACTCACAAATTCCAAAATGATACATATTTGAGTGATTGTCATTCTTTTTAGATATTGTTTAAAAACATTTAGCCATTTAGAATAATCAATATTTAATAGCTAACTGAGATATATAAAGAATGGATTACTTGAAAAAAATAATCTGATTAATCCAGAAGAACACATCAAATTAAATGTCAGAATTAATTTAATTTAGATCAAAACTGAATTTTTTTAAACATTCTATTATAAAATGTAATTTATCATTTTGTGATAATATTTTAACAATCAATTGCTCTAATATACTTTGTTAACAGTGGGTAAACTGCCACACATAAAATGTGACCTCGCTAATAATAGGTAAACTGTGGCAAATGATGTGGTATGCCCCCCTAATGTTCTCCCTGTGGTTTTTAAAGACAATATTGGCATTCATTACCATTTTCTCCAGATTTTTATCTTAGTAATATAGAATAATATAGTATGAACTAATATTAGAATATTTTATTTTATAAATATTTTGAAAAAAAAAAACACAGGTATTTTGAAACATTATATGTTTAGTTTTTACATTATAACATAGTTATTAATGTGGAACTTATTGTCATATTTATGGTAAAAAAAGAATACTGGCATTTAATGGCCTGCGGTTTTTAATCATTTAAAACAATATAAATAGTATTTTATATGGCGCATATTACCAAATGATTTTTCTATATTGTATACAGTGATCTCAGAAAACCACAATTTTGTGTTGATTATACTAAGTAATTTTTTTAGAAATATCTTTTATATTTTGTTTTATAAATTTTATTTAAAAAAAAAACAATAAACAATGAGAATTAAGTATCAGTTAACAATTTTATTTGACAATAACATTAAATCATAACTTATTATTTACATACAATTGAATAAATTGATATTACGAATGACTTCATACTTTCATAAATAATTCAGATTCTTACATTTAATATAATCCTTACATATATATATTTTTTTATAATCAAATAATTAAAAAATCTTTTTTTTTATTACATTTTAAAATTACGGAAGCTTTTTTGTTGTGGAAAATATTTTTAAAGGGGGACTTTTATAAATTTCTAACAATAGTTACAGCAAAGGGTGACCTAAAATTAATAAATTTTTAGCTAATAAAAGTTATTCTATTGCTAATAAAAATATACTTTTTATTATTTTTACACAGATAACTTACGATATTGTTAAATTATAAAGTTTATGGCGTCTTTAAATATTTTGAGCATATTGTTTAAATTGTGATATCTCAGATAATTTTTCATAAATTCTTCTTTACACATGCCAGACATACTAAATATAAAGCCACGTGAATTATACAGTACAGAGGAAACTGTATAGGTACTAAGAAGATCAAAAACAAACTGTGGGAAAAAAACTCAAAAAAGTATATTAAAATCTGAGTTAAAAGTAATCTGTTTGAAATTTAAGTTAGAGGTTTGAAGAAATGATGGAGACTGTGCTTGATTGGTGATTGATGATATATATTAAATATGTATTTACTGATCATCACTTATTTGAATACTCTGGTTTAAAATCATAGGTTTACCATCTTTCTCTATTACATGGGTAGTAAATCTGCAAAATATAAATATATATCATATTTAATAAAACATGGTTTGTTTATTTAATTTCAAAGTTAATTTATTTTTTAAAAATATCAGTAGTATTTTATGAACTAATTATTATACATTTTTAGGGCTATATTACTTACAACAGCAAAAATGCTTAGAATAATTTGTATAAAATTGAACTAAATCAGCAAAATATTAAACGTAAACGAGCATTAGATTGCCTACTGCAGATTGAAATCTTAAAGAATTATCTAGATTAAAAAAAACTGGATAGAAATTTATTGACCTATAATTGAATAGCTAGCTAATTGCTAATTAAATGTCTACCTTTTTTTCTATATTCCTTTATATCTATCATTCTATCTTTTTATTTTGATATCGGAGTATATAATGTAAATTTAATCACACATAGTTTAATGTGTACCAAAATTAAATGAACCGGAACTTCAGAAACTATGTATAAAGTAACTTTCATAAGTCAATAAATCTGCATTTATTATGAATGTTCGTTTATACATAGTTTGAGTTAATTCTATTTAAATTTTGTAGAAACTAAGTAAGCTATACATTTTTAAAATTTACATTTACTAAACCGATTTTTTATTAATATTGAGAGGTTGCGAAACTGAGGTTCCACTTTTATTTTTTAAATATTCAATTGTAATTCTGAAAAAAATATTGCACCTTGCTTAAATCAGGCTAATATGTAAATTTCATGCTCTGATGGCCAACAGTGTTAATAAATGATTTATAATAAATATCAGAGCTTAAGGAATAGATGTATCGCACTATCTTTTTTTTGTTTTTATTGTTATGGGAGTGTTAAATTATACACAACTCAAGGCCATTTTCACTTCATAATTCCCAAACAGATATTATAATTGTCTAATTGCTTTATTTTTAAAACCCTTTATTGTTTTTTTAATTTCCAAAGTTTATCATTATTTATACTATAATATTTAAACAAAGACATAGGAATAGAGCCGACTAACAAGTAATGCCGAAGGAGGACAAGGTATGTACATATTCTCAGTGATTAGAAACCAGTAACATGCTGCCTACACTATGTGTACTTTAAAACAATGATAGAGTAGTAGATTCTTATGCTTTGTGCACACTGTATAGTTTAGTGGAAGTTTGAAAACTAATGATCATAGATTGCTTTTATCACCTCAACCTTAATAATATTTTGAATGATATAAAAGGTGATTCCCTTATTACTTTTTATTATAATTTTAGTATTATCAAAATCAAACAAATAGTTTGTGATTGGTTCAATATAAGTTGAGTTACAGCATTAATGTGAGTTGAAATTTTTGAGGCATAACACTTTTTGAATGCCATGACAAATCTAATTTATTCCTTGTTTTACACTAGAAACTTTGGTGTATAATATTCTGGTAATCACAATCAAATAATTAAGGCTTGAATGTCCATAAGGAGTTTGGTCACCAGAAGTGACAGAGATGTATCATAAATCATAATCCAGAATCTTCCAATTTCCAAGTGAAGTATAGTTTTACATGTGATAATCAGTAGTAACACATCATAAGTATGCATTATATACTTATTCAGCTCCCTAAATTCAAAAATGGCAATATTATGAGAACTGAAATCACCAATTCTTTTCATACAAAGACTGAAATGACATACTGCTTCCATAATATTTTGTAAATTTTTGCATACTGAAGGATAAAAAATAATATGATAGATTTTACTCTAATCTACTAGACTGATCGGCTGAATAAGTTTGACTCAGTATAATATAGTTTTCTTTTTTTCTGAGAAAACAAAACATTCCTTGAAACAATTCTTTCAGTTGTTATCCTTCAATAGCTTATGAAACAGTGTAGATAAATATGTTATAGCAATATTTTCATGAGAAAAGTTGATTATTACTAATCTGACAATATTACTCTTTCTCAAATAACACCGAGAATAGCATATTATTGACGAATATTACATATATTTTATTAAAGTAATCTATTATTTGATATGCAATTTGATAAAATATTTTATTAGCTTAATGGGAATTTATATAATTAAACTATTAAAATGAATGACTAGAAATATAATTTTTTTTATTCTGAAATTTTGTGGAAGTCATTGTAACTGTATATTAGGAACTGTTGCATTAGAACAGGCAAAACTCAATACACGTATTGCCACACACAGCAAGCTAGAGTAATCAATGGATGCCAGAAGGCTTGTGCATAAAATTCCCATCTAGTGCCTACTCATCCAATATTCCCAGACTAGTTTCTGGCTTATGGACTTTGTCAGTGAGGAGCACAAGGCTCCTCACTGGTGAGGACCATAAGCCAGAAACTAGTCTGGGGATATTGGATGAGTAGGCACTAGATGGGAATTTTATGCGCAAGCTTTCTGGCATCCATTGTTTACTTTAATTTGCTGTGTGTGGCAATACGTATAATGAGTTTTGCCTGTTTTAACAACAGTTATACACAAGCATAAGAGGGGGTGGTCATGTGATGTTTATTGGCTTAAAACTGTTGCATTAAATAAATGCATTTACTGTTAAAACTTTTGCAATATGTTATTGATTTTTATAACTATGATTAGATTGAGAAAAGCTTTACTATATGTGTATCAATCTATTTTAGTTTGAAAAAAAATACTTTAAAGATCACTTTAACATGCCTGTAATTTATTCATGCTGGTTTTTAAGCTAAACCTAAAATTATTGCTTATTAAAACTTTATAGAATTGTTTGGAATTCACTAATGTTCAAATGATGTTGCTTAACATCAGATAAACAACAAGTATTATTATTGATAACTTTGGAAAAGAATTTTTTGTATAGGGTTTACACTACAGTTGGGTATTGCGATTGGATAACCTTTTTCAATGAAGAGCTGGATAACAAATTGTTAAGTCTTCATAGAATAATTTAATCACTAGAGACACTATGACTAAATTACTGGATTAGGATAAACTTTATAAAATTATAATAATTAAAAAAGCAAGTCATATATAACGTGACATTACTTGTACTTTATAAAATTATATGAAACCTTTTAACTTCTTTAAATACTTTTATAAAATATCAAGATATAATTAGAGGAAATTTGACCCAGACTTTAAACTCCCTTCATTCATCAACTCCACTTTATACAACTAATACACATGCCCACATATATGTAAAAATATAAATGATCTACAATATACATATTTTGGGCTGAATCAGCACTCATCAGTTGATTCAAATCATCTCCCATATATATATATATATATATATAATCAGTACTCAATTTATATTATATATATATATATATATATATATATATATAATCAGTACTCAATTTATATTAACAGCAAATATTCAAACTTTAATGGACAGGCTTCAATCTTCTCCACTCTCCAACTCTTCAGCCATCCATATCATTGCAACTCTGATGATGGCAAATTCAAAGCCTTTGTTTGTCAATTTTGTTGTAACACCCATGTTGATCCTAAATTATTACGATTACTTGTATGTAGGTCATTAAGATCATTTAAATGAACAGGAGATGGATAAAATCTTCATGCTCAGTTTGAAATATTTTTTGCTATTTGCACGAGCAACTTTTAAAAAATTTTTGTCAAAAAATTTTTTTTTTCTATTATCTTTTTGAAAAATGTACCATTCAACACAGACAATTTTTTAAATGTTTTTTATTCAAAAATAAATTTTTTACTCCTTTTGCAATAGTATATAGACTTTTTTAGTTCCATTTTTTGATGGCCAATATTACATAATAGAAAAATAACTTTTTGTTTCATTTGTTGATCATAACATGATCAAAAATATCGTTTTACTTCAGTTGTTAAGTACTGTACAAATTGTTGCCATTTCTGAGCAGCAATATGTCATAACTCAGAGACAACCATAATTTGCTGACCCCTGTTATAAATAATTGTGTACTAGTATGCTGTTGTAAATAGAAGATAAATAAATTTCTGTCTCCTTTTTTATATTAATAAGTACTTGAAAAATAAATTTTTTGCATAAGATTACCTGCTTTATTTTCTGCGATTCTCTGAGTAATCCTATATGTGTTGAAGTTGAGAGGTTCTAAATAACCATATGCCAATTAGATACTTATTCAGGGTTAATTTCTTTATCAAATACCAACTATATGAGAACATCAACTATTATTCTACTATGTAAGACTAACTCAATGGAAGAATAACTCAAGAGCAAAAGGTTTTACATAAAATTGTTACTTCTGATATTTATATATCATATAACTTTCTTAACAGCATACATTTCACTTCTACTTTCACTAAAAATATTACTAATGCCCTCATTGATATTAATCCTACTACTGTTATCAATTGTCCTATTTGTACTATTAAAACCATCTCAATTAATACTAATAATATTATTTCAGAAACCAATGCTATGATTTTAAATACACTTTTCTCATAAAGCCAGCATCTTCTACTAATGACAATAAGTCTGCTTTTACAATTATTGTTATTGCTAAAGTTTATCTACTGTGTTAGATACAGCTATCAATCTGTATGTATGTTAGGATTGCAGTGTTCCCTGCATCTCTAATACTATAACTAAACAACCACTATGAATATAATAATAATAATAATAATAATAATAATAATAATAATAATAATAATAATAATAATAATAATAATAATAATAATAATAATAATAATAATAATAATAATAATAATAATAATAATAATAATAATAATAATAATAATAATAATAATAATAATTCGATTCTTTATTTATTTAATGAACATATCAACAGCATTTAGCCAATTATAGATTGCACAGTAATATCATTATCATATACAAATCTAAATAAGCATTACAAAAATAATAATAATACCAATAAAATAGAAAAACAATAAAATGCACAAATAAATAAAAAGGCAATATATCAAATGAAATTAAAAATAATATTTTTTATGAGGACTTTAGTGAATTGTTTAAAATCCAGATTAAAAAAAATCATCACTAACAAAATCTTTGTTATAAGTTCTAGGTAAATGAAATAAAGGGGAAAATCTTAATACATCAGATTTACAAATTTTCAGTTCAAAAATATTGTGAGTACAAGTATTATAATTCTGTTTCTTAATACCGAAATTAGAAAGCAAATTAGATACAGAAATATTCTGGGAAATAAATTTATGAAGAAGCTTGAGATCTCTTGTTTTTCGTATCAGCAGTAAATAAATATAGTGTCCATTTCCTAAACTATTCAATTTTGCAAATTTGTCAAAAACAGACTGAATTCTTATGATATCTGTCCTGTTATGAGAATTCCATATAATTGAACCATACTCCAAGATAGGAAGAACTAAGGATATAACAAGTTTAATCTTTGTAAATTTTTTAAATGCTTTTCCATATCTGTAAATAGCTCCTACAATTTTAAGAGATTTACTCACCATAAAATTAATGTGATTATGAAAAGACTCATTATTGGAAAATATTATTACTAGATCTCTTTGATGATCATTTGTTTTAATTTTAGAATTGGCAATATAGTAGGAAAACCTTAAAATTTTAGATTTTCTAGAGTAAGAGACAATGGAGCACTTATCCATATTTATATCTATATAATTATATTCACACCAATTCAAGAAATTATCTATATCACTTTGAAAAAAAAAACAGTCATTAATAGAATAAATATGCCTAAAAATTTTGCAATCATCTGCATAACATAGAAGATGTGAAAATTTAATGCATGTTTTTAGGTCATCAATATATACATTAAACAATAAAGGTGCAAGAACACTGCCTTGAGGCACCCCAGTGAAGCAATAATATGGTAATGACAATTTATTATTAAACCTCACTCAAGACATTCTATCCTTAAGAAAAGAGTCAAACCAATTAATTAATAATTTGGAAAAACCTAACCTACAAAACTTCTGAAGAAGAATTTTATGATTAACTCTATCAAAAGCCTTGGACATATCAAAATAAACAACATCTAACCTAGATTGATTCTCAATTGAGTTTGAAATGTGATCAAAAATAGTTAGCAAATTTGTTTCAATGGACTTATTAGGCAAAAATCCATGCTGCTCTGGTGCCAAAATCTTAGAGACATCCAAGATAATTTTATTACATAAACATCTTTCAAATATTCGAGCAACAGTGTGTAGAATTGAAATAGACCTGTAGTCACTTACCAAATCTCTAGATCCTTTCTTAAAAATAGGAACAACTTTAGCAATTTTAAGGGATGTAGGAAAAGTACCATTTGCTAAAGAGCAATTAAAAATATGCAAAAGAGGAGAAGCAATGTATTCAGCACATTCTTTGTAAATGAAAGCCAGAATATTGTCACGACCCACACTAGAATGTAATTTAAGCTGCTTAATAGCAAAAATAACATCAGATTCAGTAAATGAATCAAATGCTATTTTTTATTCAACTAGATCATTATTTGCAGTTAAATTAGTAAAAGACTGAGATTGTTTAAAAATCTCTGAGAAATAATGAGAAAAATCATCTGCGGCTAGATTAGAATTATTACTCTGTAATTTTTTTTTTGTAATACCTAAATCCTTAACCAGAGACCAAAATTGCAAAGGATTATCAGAAATATGACTTTCAGTGTTTTGTATAAATTTTTGAAAATCTCTATGATATATAACCGTTGACAATCTTCTATAATTAATAAAATTGTTATAATAATTTAAGTTCTTAGTTTTCCAATATTTACGATGATGAAATGATTTCCTTTTAATAATTTCTTTAAGAGAGACTGAAAACCAAGAGAAAAATGGTTAGTTAAATTTTTTTTATTAGGAATGTATTTGTCAATTAGTTCCCTAAATGATTGTTCAAAAAACTTCATACAGAAATCTATATCAGATGAAGAATACAAATTTTTCCAGTTAAAATTAGATAATTGTAAACAAAGACCCAAATAATTTCCTTTTTTGTAATTTCTTTTATAATTTTAAAGGGACAAAGTCTATTAAATTTAATATTAATATGAAATTCTAAGGAAGGATGATGCAAATCAATGGAAAAAGAAAGAGAAGAAGTAATTAAACATTCAATTGTAGAAAAATTACTAAGAATATAATCCAATGGGTGATCATTAAAATTGGTGTATGGATTAAATTGTTTTAGATTTAAGAAATTGCAAAAACGAATCATTCTCAATGCTTTAGGTGAAAAAGAGACTGAATTTATGATAGTATTACCTGAATATAAATCAGGAATATTAAAATCACCAGTAATAACTATATATGATTCATATTTGATTAAAACATCTTCAAGAATAGAAAGAAACTCATTAAACTCTAAAAAGGATAATGCTGGCTTTATGTAGATAGTATTTAAAAGAACCTTGAAATTATTTTTCAAACATATTTCACACCATGTAGCTTCACAAGATAATGATGAAATAGGAATAATAATAATAATAATAATAATAATAATAATAATAATAATAATAGTAGTAGTAGTAGTAGTAGTAGTAGTAGTAGTAGTAATAATAATAGTAATAATAATAATAATAATAATAATAATAATAATAATAATAATAATAATAATAATAATAATAATAATAATAATAATAATAATAATAATAATAATAATAATAATAATAATAATAATAATAATAATAATAATAATAATAATAATAATAATAATAATAATAATAATAATAATAATAATATAAAAAGGTACTATGATAATTATATATTTTTGATATAACTCCAAAATTTCTAATCGTCTCACAATCATCTATTTACAAGTCTTTATTAAACGTCCTGCATAATATTTTCTTTTCTTTTGTCATCAATAACAAAAAAAAAAAACATATTAAGATTAAAGTACTTACGTTCCTCTTATTGGTGGATCAAAATTCTTTGTCACCATAAAACCTGTTGAAACTGCTGTTTGATTATTGCAATGACAACCATAAGCTACAAATTTTTCAATTATGTCACTGCATTTGGAGACACTAAAGGTTTCTTTAAGGACTTCTGTTGTAGCAATAAATTCTGAAATAAAATAAAATTATATATATATATTTGTAAGATTTATAAATAAAAGTGGTTTTATATATATACACATCATAGAATTATCGGAAAGCTGACATTTTAAACGTGATAGTTGACAAAGCCACATACAAGTTGGTTGAAAGCGCTCCTAAGTAACGGTTATACATATATTTTTATAAGCTTTTAAATACTGTATTTTTAAATATTTATTTATAAATTTGCGTATATTATTTTGAAAAAATACAGACATCGATTTATAATATTATATATAAGTTATGACCATATTTGAAAAAATACAGACATCGATTTATAATATTATATATAAGTTCCAACCAGTAACCACCTAAACATTCACAGTAAAATATAGTAATCAATATTTCTGACTGCTGTCAAGGCAACCTTCATACCTTTTAATAGCAAGAATGAAAATCCATTCTTACTAATTGTCCATTGAACATTATGGACACATAAAGCTTGCAACTTGACTACAGAGTATGAAATATTAATACAATGAAGTTTAAATAAACCTCTTTAAACATGAAATAAACATGTCACTGTAATGCAGACTAATAAATAGTTAATGAACATTACAAACTGAAATATTTTTAAATTGCCCATATATATATATATATATATATATATTGCTGAGAAATATCATTTAAATAAAAAAAAGTGCATATAAACTATAATAATAATTCACAAGTCATATTTTAATATAGATATTTTTACAAACTTGTCAATAATTTCTACTTTCCTTTTGTCAATGTTAATTAATTATACTGAAACTATAATCTAGCTTGATTAGTTAACCTTTAAGAAGATTATAACTAACTAAAATTTTATCCCTTTCAAGAATCAATGGTGGATTTATTTTACCTACAATACTGTGGTAGTCGGATAAAAGTCAATCAACTTTTGCGAACTAATAAATTAACATTGCTACAAGGAATGAACATTATTTACAACTTTGTCGAAATGATTCTAATGGTATCTGATTCATGAATTATTACTATGATTCGTGTATTGGTTTTAGTTTCTCAATTAAATGATATCATGTATGAAAATATATGATGCATTTGTGTGCTTAATAATTAGCTATTGCGATGATGAAATACACAAAATCAATCAAATTTCAAATTTTCCTTGATTGAATTGTTTAAAATCATAAAATAGATTCCACTATAAAAACTTCAATCACTCTTTGTCATTATAAATTCATCAGGAGTGGTATACCTGGTGAAACTTTAGTTTATCTGATTTCATAACCACAAAGCCTGTCCATCTTTATATTTGTTTCTCATATATTTTTTTAAATTTTAAATACAAAAAAAATTAACTAAAGGGTGTGCTATAAAATCTGAATAGTGTTTACACATATATTGGTATACAAACACACAGGAAATAAATAAAAAAAAACGATTTTAAATCTCACAAACATTTTTATGATTTGAAAAAGGAACTCTGAAAAAAATACTTGTTGGAGTATTGTAATGTCAATTATTTAGCTATTTTAAATTTATTACAACTAAAAATAATAGAAAGGAATCATTATTTATCCATAAGAATATATATATAATATGTATGCATTGTAGATAATATGTAATAAAATATGCTATAGAAAGGAATCATTATTTATCCATAAGAATATATATATAATATGTATGCATTGTAGATAATATGTAATAAAATATGCTTTATAAAAATATGTAGACAATTATAACTATTAGAGTAATAAATTTTTGGTACAAAACAATATTTGTTAATTTTCTGAAAGCCTGACTCACCAAAGTAACAAATATGGTTTTTAAACAAAACTTTATTATCATACTAGTTGATAACTATCTGCATACCATTATAGAATATATTTTATTATATTAATTAAAAAATAAATAATTAATAATTTTATATAGCATTAATTTAACTTATACTATCTATTAAAAGAACGAATTAAGCTTCATTTAGCAATGTTGATGGAAAAAAATGCTGGACATATCCTTCTGTCATTATTAATGTCATCAATAATCGGAAATTAGTTCAAACCTTTCTCCAAACATGTAAACACATTTTCTATTTAAACACATTCATGATATCCATTAACCTATATTAGAAACCCATTTAGTTTTAGGAAGATTGCCAATTAATTGCAACTGATTGTTTACTGGCAAAAGTTATCTTTATTTACATGAAAATAATCTCCTTATTTCTGTTCTTTATTAAAATAACAATTTGTAAAAATATATAATTCAACTTATACAACTCTCTGGAAAAGTTAAAAATATTATTTTCAGAATGTCAGGAAAGTTGTTGTATTCTTTCAAGCTTTTACACCTATTAAAAATAACATGCTGGGTTCAAGTCTATTTAACAACTTGGGTTTGAAATAAAAATGGATTACTTTTTACTTCAATAAAATGCATTAAAAGAGCTATTATAGATGAATAGAGAAATTTATTTAATCTTAGGGAGATTGGCAATTAATAGTAATTGATATTTATCTAGAAACATCTAAAGGCATAAGTTAGCTCAGTTTACATGGATATAATCTCTTTCATCCTATTTCTTATTGAAATAATCTATGAAATTATTTAACTTGATATATATATATATATATATATATATATATATATATAACTAAATATATATATATATATATATATATATATATATATATATATATATTGTAGAGTATTGAGTTCAAACTCTACAGTACAAACCCCAAAGACCTCATTAAAAAAAGAGGGAGAAATAGTTTTTTCTCTACTCAAATGACTTTTATTAGTTAAAGGAGACAATGTAGATATTTTGAATAGTTTAAGCACATATAAATAGTTATTTGTAGACAGAAAGTCCATACAATATTAGTTTTCTAAGTCTACTTATTAATTTCTTCTATTTCATTTATATCTAAAAATTATAATTTTGTTTTTTTCATTATTCATAGTATTGTAATACTTTTTCATTACTAATTTAGTATAAGACTTTTAATTCTTAATAATACTGATAATCTTTGGTTTTAATATTATTTAGATTACTTTCTAGAAGCAAGTTTTGTGTACATGAATATATGTAACCATTAGAAACCACCAGTAACCACATAAACATTCACAATAATAACAATAGTTGTTTCTAATGGTTATTAATTATACCATTTAGCTTTAAGCATTATTTCACTTATTATGAATATATGTGTATATGCAAGAAAGTTTTGTGTACATGAATATATGTGTATGTACAAACATTAAAACTTCATCATTTACAGATACATGAAAAAGATTTATAATAATTTCATCTTTTCTGTGTGAAAAGGTTTTCTTTTTATATTATCTTAAGTCCAATCTTTTTTATTTAAAAGTGTTAAAAATGAGAGAGATTGTCAATTTTAAAAAAGTTTTAAAAAGATTGTCAATTCTAAAGATTTCAATATGATGTTAAAATTTGAGAGAGATAAAGTCAATTTTAAGATAACTTCAGTATGAGAAACTTGGGGATAAGAAAAATACTCATTAGTAAGCAGTTTAAAATAATAAAAAAACTGTTGATCTCTTTAAATCACCCAAAGAATAAGATAAAGATCAAAGAGACTGCAGAATATTTTGGATCACACCAAATAATAAATTTTGAAAAAATATAAAGATCAAGAAGATTGGTATCTCAGCTGCACTGATAAGGTATATTTTATGGATAACGAGGTGTCCTGTGATGTCATCAAAAAGCCAGAACATATATAGTCTGAAAAAAGATTTGGAGGATTGTTCAGTCTGATTGCTTCTTGGATCAAACACATTATTAATTTTATATATTTTGAAGGATTCTACAGAAGAATGGAGGGCTAAAAACACAATATTTTGTTAGACATTTCTATCAACCAATCCAAAGAATCTTAGCACATCTGAAGATTTAAATGTGAGAAGGAAAATAATAAATAGCATCCTATGGCTTATCTCCAGACCAAAGAACACCCTAGTCTTGCTAGTGCCATTGCTTTTCACACACCATTGCTGAATCCAAATCAAACCTCCAAGAAAAAAATGCATGTATATGAAAAAAATATCCATTTATCTATTAACACTTTCATGGATCATTTTTATTATTGGACAAGTGAAGTAAAACTTTGAAACTTTTAATTGGTTTTAATTGGTCAAGTGACAAATTCTTTGATAGAAATATTTTCATCTTTTAAAATATATTAAGTTTAGTTTCATTTTCAAAAAGTAAGATTAATTATTTGTAATGTTAGGAAAGTAAATGAAAGTTATTTCAAAAATATATTTTTATTTGTATTTTATAGAAATATTCAAAAGTGGAAAAATCAAAGAAAACATTACGAGCAAATTAGAAGCAATGTAAATATCATTTAAATCCCTTCCAGATTTGCCGTTACGAATTTTTTAAGAATTTTTTAGGAAAAATCTTAATGTTTTTCTCAAAATAATTATACTTTCAGCATATTATTTAAAAAATACACCCAAAAGTACATTATAATGCCAGAAAAATATTCTAAAACATTAATCTTTGTTTGAAAATCAAAAATCAGCTTGGAGCAATCTAAACTCTTGACAAGATGTCAAAAATTGGTGCTATGGCTGGTTTCTTTTTCAATTTACAATCGTGTAGAGTATACAATTTTTTAATAAAACCTTACTACTTTTGTAAAATAATTATATTTTTATTAGAAATATTAGATTTTATGAAAAATATTTATAATATGTACAAAAAATAATAAAAAAACACTCTAAAACATATATTTCATTTTCAGTGGTGAAAAATTATTTATCAAAATCATTAGCCAATAAGAATTGAGAATAGATTGAGAATACATTATCCAACCAATCAGAACTGGCCTTCTTCTTTTGTAACTTAAAACACTCCTAGTATTGATTTTTTACTTGTAAAATAATTCAAGAGAGGGCAGCATCTTACAGGCCTTGCTCTAAGCTTAAAATCGAGCATAAATTTATCATTGTAGCTCATACAATGGCTGAGTTAGAGCAATCTAAAGGTGACAACATGAATTCACGTTTCTGGCTATTAAAGAATTAATGTACCCATACATGAAACATAAAGAAAAAAGAAATCATCCCATTACTAAAATGGTCTTTAAAGAAATGCAGTCTGTGCATTACTATCATCATCATCACAGTAAACAGAAGAAAGAATTACAAACCTATGCTTCAACTGAAACTTTTCCAATAAAACCACTATAATCAATATGTCTACACATATTACACATTGGTATGTGGCTAAATTCAAATTTATTAACCTTCAACAAGCTGACTTTAAAATGAAATACATTAAACTCATTGAAATGATCTTTATATCTGAAATAAAAGGAGAGCCTGGTGATATCAATTTTATTTTTATTTTCTCAATAACTTAACAATTTTCTTTTAAATAAATCTATTTCTCTCTCCCTCTTCAAAGTATTAAAATAAGAATCAATTATTAGAGAAGTTTTTTTCAATAATGAAGAATATTGTGTTTATCAACATATTGTATGTTATTTGATTATGATTACATATAACCATTTATCTATGTAATTTTTATTTCTAAATGATTTTTTTATGTTTATTAATTCTGATATTATAATAAGAATATTGTTCTTATTATATGTAAAGTAAAGGTTAAACATAGGATTTATTAATGGGAAGTAGTACAAACACTCTCTATACTATCTGTGTGAATGGATAAATGTCTTACGTGATTGCTCGAATTTTAAAAAGAGAGGATGAGGGTAGAAATTCAGTATAATGGGAAATAGATTTTAAAGCAATTACCAACTTAGATTAATGAAAATTAAGATGAATAACTAGAAATGCATCTCTTTTTAAATATTCCTATCTTTATAATTTAACTAAATTTTCTCTACCTATTTCTCGATTATTGTTTTTTTAAATTTATAGACATAAAATGTGTTATATACAATATGCAAATATGTGCGTGCATTGGGTATTTATTAATAAAATTAAAATTTTCCATAATATGAGACTTCTATTCACCCACTAGAGATATGAACATACACATATCATACTATATGATATTAACGATTGAGTTTAAATTACATTAGGAAAATGGGAGGGGGGTGATTTTTGGTTATTATTATTATTTGAATGTAACTACTTTTTATTATTAATTATGTACATTTTCTATTTGTATATTGATGACTAACCGGTAATAAGATCTATTTGTTTTATTAAACGAAGTTTGTATATTTCTTAGAATTAATCATTGTCTTGTGAAAATTAGCTTAGTCATCGTCATCATGGGTGAATTCCGATCATGAACAAAATGTACAAGTGTAATAATATTTTAATAAATAATTGAAAATATCAGAAAACTATATAATATTGTCATTAGAGTTGATGGGTGATGGAGAGTCAATATATGTTAGTTGTGAATTAATCATAAAGCTGTAGCTGGAAGTATTAATGCCGTCATTATAATCATCATCATCATTTTATTAAATAATAAATAAATATATTAAATGACGATATAAATGATGGTTTCCATTTTGTTAGTTTGTTGTTTGTGAGCGATCATAAGGGATAAGACTGCCATCAATAATCTACAGTATTCAATATGAGCTTGTAAAAGTTTATGATGATTTATATTATTAAATATAAGCCAGTAAACTTATAATATTATGAAATATGAGCTCTTAAAGGGTTTCATGATATGAAGCTATTAAATATGATCTATATGATAATTTTTATGATGACTTATTGCACAATTAAAGAATAATGAGGATACATTACCATTAACACAAGTGCAAATGGTTTATTGTTTGAAAATAGAAATCATATATACTACTATAAATAATGTACAATTTGAGGTTCAAATCAAATACAATTATCAGTCGGTATCCAATGTAACTTTATTTAGGTTCAAATAGCCTAGTGGCACCCAGATTTATATAAGAAAGAATGGTATAGAGAGTAAAATGGTTAGTTGCAGAGTGGTTTGTCCAATTGGGGTATAAAACTGCTTACATGGTATTTGACAATTGATCTAAATCAATTGATCTATTGCAAATGATTGCCCCAGTAAAGAGTGGTAAGGAAATAGATCTCTAGATTCTTTCATTCCATTAAAAATGCTCTAGAATATTTTCTTTTCCATTACTATATATAAATACTCAGTAGTTATAGTCCTTCAACCACACTCCATTTTTAAATAAAGAAAAGCTTGAATTTGACAGACCATTTGAAAGTGATCCCTTTATGTAAAGGGGAATGTAGTTGAATAAACATAGCCCTGGGTTATTAGGACTATGCATTATTGGATATAAATCATGTATTGTTTTTATTACTTTCCAACAGTTTGACAAAATAGCATCCATCAATGTCTAAGTTAACTTTTCAAAAAAAAAAAAAAAAACCTTAGATCTCAAATAGTAATAAGATTAAGTGTGAGGTATAGAATGAGATTAAGCATTCTGAATATGTGAATTAACAAAATGATTATTTTCTTCAGTTTCACTATTAATTGATTTCAAGATTATATTAAAAGAAAGAGATAAAATGAGTGACCTTTATAAGGCTGGAATACATTGTGCTTCATCAGTTTTATTAAAACCAGGTGGTCTTTTTAATATTTTAATCAACTCCCTCATGGTTCTCAAATCATACTTTTTCAAATTAGCAAGTATTTTAGCATCATCAATATCAGATTTGTGACCAATTTCTAAAAACTTGTAAAGTAAACGCTGATATATTTAACTACTGATTAAAGACATATTTGTGTTCACTAATTCTGACATTAATTTGTCTATTAAACTGACCTATATAGCTTTTTAGCTCTGTAAACATGAAATTTCATAAAGAACCTGGTATTCCAAAATTTATGTTGACTTTAAATTTATGGAAAAAAGCAACAATTTTTTTTCTAAGTGGAGAATTAGTTTTTATGTTAAAATTGGATAATTTTTACTTGATATTATCAGTGATTTATTTAATATAAGGTAAAATAACTCTATAATCAGTAGAATTATCAATTTTATCCTTTTTAATCTTTTTAGTATGAGAGGTTATAGTTTGTCTGATAAAGATCATCTTATTCAAGAAATACATGTAAGAAAATATTCTACTTTCTAATGGTTATTATAAAAACATCATATGTAAAGGGTTACATAGCATTGTACTAAAGAGAAGAAAGAGGATAAAATTGATAATTCAATTAGTTATAGCGTTGTTTATTTTATATTAAATGGGTCTCTGATAAAACAGTAGAAAATTATCTAATTTTAAATACTTTCTAGCAAAAAATGGTGATTTGTTCCATAAACCTAAAGATAGAGTACTTTTGGAATACCAGGGTGTTTATGAAAGTCCATAATGTGAGAATAAATTAACATAAAAATGTCTTCAATTAGTAGTTAAATACATCAGTTTTTACTTCACATTTTTTTCGAAATTGGTCATAAATCTGATTTTGATAATGTTAAATACTTGCTAATTTGGAAAAGTATGATTTGGGAACCATGAAGGAATCAATTGAAACAATAAAAAGATCAACTGGTTGAAATAAAGCTGATGAAGCACATTGAATTCCAGCCATATGGAGGCCACTCATTTTATATCTTTCTACTAATATAAATTTGAAATCAATTAATGAACTAAAGAAAATAAACATTTTGTTAATCCACCCATTCAGAATGCTGAACTATTTCACACTCAACCTCATTCTTTACCTCATGCTCAATCTCATTACTGTTTGAGATCTAACATTTTTTGGTTTGAAAAATTAATTTTGACAATGAAGATGCTATTGTCTTGAAACATTGGGAAGTAATCAATAAAATAGCACATGGTTTAACCTAAAAGCTACTTTATTTACATCATATAATCATGAAAACATTATATATATATATATATATATATTACTATTTGCGGGATATTCCGTGTAGTGAAAAAGCTAAATGCTGACATTTCAGTACAATATCAAGTACCTTCCTCAGACGCTCTGAGGAAGGTACTTGATATTGTACTGAAACATCAGCATTTAGCTTTTTCACTACATGGAATATCCCGCAAATAGTAATAATAATATGACATCTTTTATCCGTGAAAACATTAGAATTATATATATATATATATATATATATATATGAAGATATGCAAAGAAATATATATATATATATATATATATATATTGAACTGGGTGGGGTAGTAGATCACTTGGGAAACTTAAGCTTGCATGAATTTTTTACTATTTAATAAATATAAACTTGTGATAAGCAAAATTATATGACTTACTTTTATATATTAAATGAGATTATAAAATTATTTATTATAAATTTGATCTACACCACAGCAATTTAAGTCTTGCTCCACATAAGCAGAGAATCATAATTCCCATAGGGCACCTGTCACCAATCCAGAGCTATATATAAGATACATAATGGCAACTACATTTCACAGCCCCAGAACTTCTCAGCTACAAAATTCAACACCTATCATTCAAAGCACTTTTTTGTTTTGGAGAAACTCCAGGTGCCAGTTATTTACAAAAGCAACTAACATGCTCTGAATGATGGCAAAGTAATTCGATGCCTAAAAATCCCAACTAGCTCAATCAAAAAGAATATGGTAAATTGTTGTTTTAATTAGTAACATGAGTAAAAGAATTGACCCACAAAATATTAATTTTCAAAGATAATTTATTTTAGCTAAACTGATTACTATAATTTGTAAACTAATTATAATTTTTTAATTAAATATAAACAATGATTTATAATAATCTTAGACACACGCATATTATAATAAGACATACAGTAGTAATATAATTTAACATAAAGCATTAAAATAATTACAAGCATTCAAACATGCACATCAATAGTTCATTTTATGCATGCTATAGAGTTCATTTCTTTTACTGACTCTGGAGGATTCAAAGATTGCAATGGCTACTTAAATTAATATCAGAATTGTAATGAGAAAAAGTTATTACCTATAAGATTTTTGAATGTGGTGGCTTCCAATTATTTACTGCTGCATGTGTGTTTACCAACTGGTTGAATTTTAGGTTTCTGTTGAGGTTCTAAGGATTGCTATTCTGTCCTACTTTTATTTCAGGCACTTAGACATTCCTGGTGGCTTCAAATTGTTAGACAGGCATTATGACTATCAGGCAGACTGTTGATGTTCTGTCAGACTGAGGTTGGAGCTTACTACATGTTCCAACTTTGGGCATAATACTGCATTGTCTTTAAAACCATGTACAACAGATTACTGGATTTCAATACATGGAAGACTAGATATGTGAATTACTGACCTTGCTAATATTTTTTAAATTAGTTTTTTAATTCATATACTGCTTTGATTAAATTCTTAAGATGCCTTTTAATTAATTCTGCTATTTATGGATTTTAATTAGTAGCCATTACTAATTCTGTTTTTATGTATCTTACAAGTATATGCAATCCATGAGAAAAAATTTTAACTTATAAACTTTTATTTATTTTTTATATTTAACTTTCATATTTTATTTTTTTAACATGCACACATTTTATTATTTCTTTACGTTTAAAAACAACTTGTTATTTATGCACATATAAATATATTTTTTTAAATAAATGAAGAGAGGTTTTAGTTTTAAAGATTTTTTTTTTTACTTTAATACTTTTAAATTTCCTTAGTTAAACTCTCTCCCCCAAATTACTCTTAAATTAATTTGTAAAACTTTACAGATGACACAGAGATTAATTTTTTCACAGGCTAACTGTATTTTCTCTTTTTAAAAAAAACTCTAAATGTTTATAAACAAATCCCTCAACTTATTCTGACTTTTAGCAAACTGTTTTAAATGAATAATAAAAACTCTTTAAACTTTTATTTCTTTTTTTTTTGAAATGGGATATTTTAATTAATTCAATTATTTATGGACAACTTTTTCTGCAGTGATTTTATTTATTAGAATTTTAATTTTAAAATCTTTATGTTGCTTATGAAAATTTTTGTTTTTAATAATTGTAAACACAATTATCCATGGAACACTACCCATTAGCAGTACAAAATATTCCAGCTATGTGGAAACATCTCATTTTATCTCTGTCTTCTAATATTAACTTAAAATTAATAAGTGAAAAAACAGAGAGAAATAAACATTTTGATAAGCCTCATATTGTGAATGCCGAACTACTTCAAGTTGAATCTCATTTCTCATCATGCACTCAGTCACGTTACTGTTTAAAATCTAATGATTTTTCTTTCAGATGTTAATCTTGACAATGGTGGATGCTAGTTTATTGAAATATCAATTTGTAATGCAAAATAATACATGGTTTATCCCAAAAATAATATATATTTATATATATATATATATATATATATATATATATATATATATATATATATATATTACAAATCAATGTCTGTATTTTTTCAAAATAATATATGTAAATTTATAAATAAATATTAGAAAATACAGTACTTAAAAGCTTATAAAAATATATCTATAACCATTACTTAGGAACAATTTCAACTATTCTTGTAGTTTTTGTCAACTAATACTTTTAAAAGGTCAACTTTCCTATAATTCCATGATGTCAACTTTCCCATAATTCTGTGATCTTAATGTTTGCTGCTTGCCTATTGATTAAATCTTGTATGTATTTATATATTTACATCGCTTCCTTAATTTTTCTTTTATTATTATTTCTATCAGTTTCCAATATTTTTACATTACTATAAATAAAATCAAAACCATATATAGATGATTTATTATCATCATAAAAGACAGAAGCTAATAAATTATCATTATTTTTATAATTTTGTTTTGTATTTTGAATACTTTTTAATAATAACAAGTGCTCTTTTGCTCTTTTTTCCAATGTGCATCTAAATTTACATACAGCTCCCCTGCCACACATACATGTCCATTTGTAAATGATACAATTTTTATTTGCCAATAAGGTTTTATCTTTTGAATTATTTATTAATATATTTAATGTAGGTGGTGCATAAAATGCAATATCATATATACCTTTATAAATTTTCTTAATGAAACTTGCCTGTTGATTCGAAATATATGGTATTGATATCAATATTTTATATCAGGAGCATTAACATTATTATTAATATTATTTTTATATTTAGAATTAAAATTTTTAACAGTATAATAAACACAATCATAATTATATCTGACATTTAACAATTCATTATAATAAATTTCAATATTTTTGGTTTTATCTGATACATATTTACAAAGATTATCATTTCTAAATAAGGACTTCAAACATGCCATTTTATGTGACATTGGTACTTTTGATTCATATGGAATATATCCTCTTTTAACTATTGGTTTCAGAATCATATAGTAATCCAGTTTATCTTTGTTTCTAGTTATCTTGAGATCTAAAAATTGAACACACATTGAATTTTTATCTGTTTTAATCCATTTTAAGCCCTTTATATTATTTAATTCATTAAACAAATCATTAATAACATTTGGCTTTCCACAAACAAAAACATCATCAACATATCGATTGTATAAAGTAAGATTTTTCTGATAATATTTCTTCTTCAAAATATTTTCTTCATAGGTAGATATAACAAACTTACATATTTGGGCAACAATAAGAAGACCCATTGGCCAACCATTATTCATTTTATAAAATTCATGCCTAAAAATAGCAGTCTTCATCAGAGTTCTTTTAAACTCAACAATTTCTACACAACAGAAAAAAAAATAATTCTATTTTATATTAAATTGCATTACAAAGTATCAATTAAGATATTTTACCTGTTTAGAGTTAAGACTTTATATTTGTTCATAGAGAGCATATTTTAATATTGTAAAGTGTGATTTGAATATATATATATATATATATATATATATATATATATATATATATATATATGTTATATATATATATATATATATATATATATATATATATATATATATATATGCAAAGAAATAATGAAAATATTTTTTTGTGTAAATGTTAAGAGTATTTGTTTAACAAAAGCTATTAGATTATTATACTGTAGCCTTATCCTGTTTCATATTTTAGCATGCATCCATAGTTTTTAAGCACAAGTAAATAGCTTACATTAATGACATTACACTACTTTGTAAATACTTACTGTCTACTTCTTTAGCTTCAGACATTCTGAAAACATCACTAAGAATTAAAATGTATCCATCTGGAGTAAAAAGTTTTACAAGATCTTTAACTTTTTTCTGTTCATAATAGGAACACCAAAGTTTAAAAATATCTGTAGCTTGTTTGGCTTTTAAACCTACAAAAATAAACACACCCACATATATTCATTTTAATAAGATTTTACATGCACTTATTTTTTAATAAGAACTCAGATAAGATATAATAAAGTAAGCAAGTGATTACAGACTGTTGAATAATAAATAATTTAATTTAGCCATATATGTGTCAGACTATTACAACAATTTTGCAAAATTTAGTAATTTCAGCTTATTATTTTTATATCTTCTCCTTTACTTTTTTGCATTTCTCTTCATATATTCATATATATTAAAAAAATTATCATGTCTTATTAAACAAATTCTTATACAAATTTTAATATATATGAATAATTTCAGTTTATCTATACTGGATTGCTTAAAATAAATGATAAAAATTTCAATTAAAATTATTAATTACACCTATAATAGTTCACAATATCAATATATATGAAAAACAAAAAACAAGTTAAAAACTTGCTAACGCTTGTATTTATGTCCTCCAGATGGCGTTCTACCAAAAACACGGTCAACGTATGTTTAAATAAACATCAGAGCATGCATTCACTATCTCTAACTTTAATTCCACTTTCAGATCATGATTTCAAGATATTTGCTATCATCAGTGAAAGACAGAAATTTTAGAAACTAGATCTAAACACAAAATCTGAGCATTTATGAAACAGTTTCTATTCAGCTTGCAAGCGTGAATCTTTTAGACATGTAATGTCTTCAAACTCAGCATTTTAAGCCAGATAGCTACATGGGTCTGATCTCAGTTCAGCATCACCACATAGTAGAAGCCTCTGCAATATATATCATTGCTAGAGAGACCTCAAAGGTACATTTATGAAAAACAAAAAACAAGTTAAAAACTTGCTAACGCTTGTATTTATGTCAACAGATGGCGTTTTTGGTAGAACACCATCTGTTGACATAAATACAAGCATTAGCAAGTTTTTAACTTGTTTTTTGTTTTTCATAAATGTACCTTTGAGGTCTTTCTAGCAATGATATATATTGCAGAGGCTTCTACTATGTGGTGATGCTGAAATGAGATCAGACCCATGTAGCTATCTGGCTTGCTATGCTGAGTTTGAAGACATTACATGTCTAAAAGATTCATGCTTGCAAGCTGAATAGAAACTGTTTCATAAATGCTCAGAGTTTGTGTTTAGATCTAGTTTCTAAAATTTATGTCTTTCACTGATGATAGCAAATAGCTTGAAATCATGATCTGAAAGTGGAATTAAAGTTAGAGATAGTGAATGCATGCTCTGACGTTTATGTAAACATACGCTTGATGGTGGTTTTGGTAGAATGCCATCTGTTGACATATATATATATGTTTTAATTGATGCTGTAAATATAAGTATACTATCTGTGGAGTTGTCTACTTATGTTTACTTAATTAGTAACTATGATATCTGGAATAGTAGTTAATGAAAATCAAGTGCTCCAGGCTAAGAATCAAAGTAAATTTGTCTGTAAATTTAACCTTTCATGTGATTATTTTGAGGAGACCCCATAGCTAATTTAATGGCCACAAAAATACAAAATATGGTTTTTGGACATAGCATGAACCATTTCTTGGTCAATTTTGGTCACAATTTCTTCATTTTAGGCTTATTTTATAGGAAATTCAAAATTTAAAATTGTAGTTCTAAAAACATCTGCATATAGCATTATATTTTGTAAAAAAAAAATCAATTTTTCATGCAAGTTATACAATATCTTTTCTCTCATTGGATGCCTACCAAATCTGGAAATTGCCTTGTAGGTGTGTTTCTAAATGAAAAATTCAGAAACTAAATAAAGATGTTCTACATGTTAGTAATTGATTTTGATATAAATAATTATGTTTATTGTAATTTTTTATGTTCATAAATGACATTTTACATTACTCTATCAAAATATAAAGTTTGATTCAGAAAATTTTGAATATTACAAGAAAAATAAGCTCATGAATATAATCATTTTTGAAAACAGTTGTTTATAACTTAACTGTAATTTGAATAGTAAACGTTTCTAAATAAATCGAAATAAAATCTTTTACACATTCGTATTTTGAAGTAAATAATTATATTTATCGTTCATAAATAACATTTTACCTTACTTTATCGAAATATAAAGTTTGATTTGGAAAATTTTTAATATTGCAAGAAAAATAAGCTCATGAATATAATCATTTTTACAAGAAAAATAAGTTGGGAATGATAACTCTTCAGAAAAGTAAATTATTTTGACATGTAGAAATTGAATAATGACACCAGTGATTCGTTCAAATATAATTCTTTTCTTTTACCACTGGCTATTTTTTAAATGTTTTTTCTTATATTTTTCTTCAGTTATTAAAATTATTTTTAATCTTTCGTTACATTTAACCAATTTGAATCTAAAATTATTCAATTTTTAGAAGCTGAATTTAAAAAATTTCTGTGTATTTTAGATTAATAGTTTAGCAATAGAAACCGACTGGAAATGAAACTGGCAAATAATATTGTTCTCAGATTTAAGTAGTGGACCAATACAAAAATTAGACAAAGATTAACTCTTTTAAATAAGTTAAAAGAATCAGTTAAAATGTTAAAAGTTTACTATATTTTGATTTCTTACAACTGCAAATGTAAACAGCAGAGCTTTGATCTCTGTATTAAAATAGAGAATGGCACTAAAACTGAATATAGTCAACATGACAGTTTTAGGTTAATTCTGCCGTGGGGCAATTGATTTTTATTAGCTTTTTTCTATGTAAAGTCTTTGCTAATTAAGTAATTATACATGGATAATTCCACATATTATGTTTATACACATATCATTCTGATTTATAATTGCTACATTTATTTAGTATATATATTCTAATATATTTAGATATATTTATATGAGATTATTGATTGCACATTGATATTGGTATAGTTGATTGCTTTCATAGATAGATAGATAGATAGATAGATAGATAGTAGATAGATAGATAGATAGATAGATAGATAGATAGATAGATAGATAGATAGATAGATAGATAGATAGATAGATAGATAGATAGATAGATAGATAGATAGATAGATAGATAGATAGATAGATAGATAGATAGATAGATAGATAGATAGATAGATAGATAGATAGATAGATAGATAGATAGATAGATAGATAGATAGATAGATAGATAGATAGATAGATAGATAGATAGATAGATAGATAGATAGATAGATAGATAGATAGATAGATAGATAGATAGATAGATAGATAGATAGATAGATAGATAGATAGATAGATAGATAGATAGATAGATAGATAGATAGATAGATAGATAGATAGATAGATAGATAGATAGATAGATAGAGCAGATGACTTGTGTGATCAAGTCAAAACGTCAGTATATTAATAATTAATTTTTTTAACATGGATGAAACTGCTAAATGTCTTATATATATATATATATATATATATATATATATATATATATATATATATATATATATATATATATATATATATATATACTGGAAAAATCAACATTGAGAAAGGTGTAAGACAAGGTGACTCCATATCTCCAAAACTGTTTACAGAAGTGCTGCAAGAAGTATTTTGTGAATTAAAATGGAAAACTAAAGGAGTGAAAGTAAATGGAGAGTATTTAAGTCATTTATATTTCGCAGATGATGTACTTGTTTTTGCAAATAATGCTTCAGAGCTTCAGGAAATGTTGCATTAGTTAGCAGATGGAAGCAGAAAAGTAGGACTAAAGATAAATGTTAAAAAGACTAAAGTAATGTTTAATCGATTTGCTCAAAATATGAAAATAAAGACTGATTATGAAGAATTAGAAGAAGTTAACAGTTACAAATACCTTGGTCAGATTATTAATACAGATGGAAACATAATGGAGGAAATTAATCATAGAATTAAATTTGGTTGGAGTGCTTTTGGTAGAAATAACTTGATACTAAAAGGAAATATGCCTATGTGTTTGAAAAGGATGGTTTTTAACAAATGTGTTTTACCAGTTCTTACTTATGGATCTGAGACTTGGACACTTAATAGAAGAGCAATACAGAGACTTCAGACCACTCAAAGGAGTATGGAGAAATGTATGTTGGGAGTAACAAGAAGAGATCGAAACGCAAAGTATGGGTAAGACAGCAAACAGGTGTTACTGACCTTATTGAAAAAATTAAAAGATTGAAATGGAGTTGGGCTGGACATATTGCTAGAAGAGATTATAATAGATGGACAATTGAAATTTTAAATTGGATTTCAAGAGATTGTAAAAGACCCAGAAAGAGACCACATGTAAGATGGATGGATGAAATAAGAAAATGTGCAGGGGTGTTGTGGAGAAGAGAAGCTAAAGTTCGGAGAAGATGGATTAAACTTGGAGAGACCTTCATCCTGCAGTGGATTGATAATCGTTGATGATATATATATATATAAAATAGGTTTGTACAATATTAGTTATATATTTATTTGTTTAATGAATATACATGTATAGACATATATGGCGCAAGAAGAAATTTTATGTGAACTAAATGTAGACCCATTGATTCTTCTTGGAGACATTAAACGAACTGAGCACAGCAAATTCCTAAAGATAATTTCATATGTTATTGACATTGCAGCCATTATTAGAATGTGATTATTCATATAGTATATGAATATAGATGGGCTGCTAGTCAATATGCATTAGCCAGTATAGTAAGTTTACTGACCTCTTAATCACTGAGTTTAAGATCAAGAAACACCATTGTATTTCTTCTCAGTTGCCTGATAACTTTTAGTTGAAGTATCAGTTGAGTTTTTTTGAAGGCAGAATGAATATGTGTGCGAGTGTTGTTTTTTTTAAATAGATATTTGCAATCACGACAGGCAAAAATAAATCAAGGCCCTTATTTCCAGGAGATTATAAAATCATCAGCCAATATATCAATTAGTAGCCAAAGCCATATTGTAAACCCAGACTGTTCAATGATGATATTTTTTTATTTAGATATTTACAACTACAGGTCACTTTCAAATAAATGATGATTGCAAGAATTGGGAGAACTGTCTAAAATAAATGAGACATTATTGGAATTTGTGATGTTAGAAGAAAACTTGAAAAAACATTTGAATTAATAAGTCAATATGTACTACACTACAAAGTTGCAAACATTAGAAGTGGAAAAATAACATTGTGGAGATTGGTGGTATGTTGAGCCAAGTGACAGATTAGTTATTCAACTTAATAGCCAATATAAAATGCAGAAAATTCATATTTATGCCCCAACATATTCTCATTCTTATGAAGAAGTAGATTTTTATATAGATGTACAAAAATTTTTTGATCAGACCAAACAACATTTTAAAATAGTTATGGAGAATTTAATGTTAAATTTGGAACAACTGAGTGATAAAATTGCTGTAAATAAATTTGTTTATAGTGATAGAAATGAAAAAGGACACCACTTGTGCAGTTTGCAGAAAAAAACTTCATAATAAGATTTCTTACTTTGTGAAAAATGTTAAACAGAAATCGACGTACAAGCACTCAAATAAAGGCACAGCATAATTGGATTACAATTTGACTAACAAAAAATATGCATTTCAAAGCTGCAATGTACTTAATAAATTCAACACAAGAAGTGATCATTGATAAGTGAATTGTAAGATATATATGAATGCAAAACAAAAAATTAAGAAAAATAATATTTACAATTAATATTCCTAATCTTCATAAACATTCCAATGAATTTAAATTAGAAATTGCAAATCGTTTTGAAATATTAACAGATTCTGAAAATTATTCAGATTTAAATGAAAACAATCACAAATAATTGAAATATTTTTCAAAAACTTCACAATACATAGCTGGAAAAAAAAATCAGCAATTGACTGGTAAAATTTCTACTGAGATAAGACAATTTATGAAAAAAAAAGAAGGAATATGAATCTATATAAAAATAATGCATTAAGAAGGATTGAACATCTTGAATTTTATAAAATCGTGGAAAAAGAGTTGATAGCGATATAAGAAAATATAATTGTGATCTAGTAAGAAAAGTTATGGAAGAAAATAAAAGTCTCAAGAGTAAAACATAACATTTTGGTATTAATATAAAATTTATTTCTCCAATCAGAGACAAAGATAGAACTATTAGAAAATGAGAGATGACATCATTAAACATATAAAATAGTTATATCAAGTATTATATAGCAATAAGGAACAAGAAGATGTTATTTTCTACAACTACTATATCTTATAAATTCCCTAAGAATTTAAATAAAGAAGCCAGAGATGCAATTAAGTTTATAAAAAACTGGATAGCTCTAGGTAATGATAGAATTATAATCGATATCTTAAAATGAGCAGGTGAAAAAATATTTTTTTCACAAAATTATAAACCAAATGTCTAAATGATAAAGATATAGCAGATGATTCAAAGAATAAAATATTAATATTATCATAAGTGTCTTGAAATCAGACTTTAACCTCTTTTCTGATATCTGCTCTATCTCAAATAACCAATGTGACCATGCATGTGAAAAAGATAAATGATCTCCAATATACATATTGCATGCTGAATCAGAACTCATCACTTGGTCTATATATATATATATATAGATATATAGTATATATAGAGCAATTGAATTTATATATATATATATATATATATATATATATATATATAAATTCAATGCTCAGTTTATATTAAGATAGCAAATCTTTAAACTTCAATGAACATGATAGTATGAATTGCTAATGGGTTGGTGGCTGGAGTGCCTGCCCATTGAAGTTTGAACATTTGATGCCTTAATATAAACAAAGCATTGATTATATAGATGGATGTGAGATAATGATCTGGACCAACTGATGAGTATTGGTTCAAAATAAAAAATGTATATTGGTGGTCTTATTTTTTTCACAAGTGTGTTATTATATGAATTGATTGTATGAGATAGAACATGAGGTGAAGGAAGTTTGAAAATATGTATTCAATTCCCTTATGGTTACATCTAAACTCCAAGTACACAAATTATACTTGTATTCAGTCAGATTGTATTAGTACGAATATTTAAAAATCTGATAGAAAAGATATCAGAAATTACAGATTTACCAGTCTCTTACCAGATCTATACAATTTTTTTACCAAAATAATTACAACTCATTTCCAGGAAACTTTGGATTTTATCCAACCAAAAGAACAATCTGGATTTAAAAGTGATTTTAGTACAATGAATTTATATCCAAATATTGAAAGAAGTTACAGAAAGGACCAATGAATATGACTTGCCATTTTGCTTTGGATTTATAGATTATAAAAAGGCATTTGATTTTTTAAAGAATTCTTCAGTGATTAAAGGATTGGATTATCAAGGTAAAAATGATGTGTTTGTCATATTCTGAAGAATATTTATAAACAATGCTTTACTGCCATTAATATTGAAAAGTCTGAATGATAGGATAAATCCATATGTCCAAAACATTTTACAGCAGATGCTGCAAGAAGAATTCTGTGGATTTAAATTGGAAGCTAAGGAAATAAAACTAAATGGAGATTATTTCAGTCATCTAGATTTTGCAATGATGTAGTTATTTTGCATAAAATATTTTAGAGCTTCAGAAAATATTGCAAGAGTTATCAGATGAAAGTAAGAAAATAGGTAAAAGTAAATGTTAAAAAAAATTAAAGTTATGTTCAACAGGTTTTATTTCAAAAGAAGAAAGTATAGATTGATAAAGATGAGTTAAAAGAAGTTAACATCTACAATTTTTGGTCAGATTATTACTACGGATGAAAACGTAATCAACGAAATTTAATCATGAAATTAAACTTGTTTTAAATCTTTGGTAGATATAACATAATATTAAAGAGAAATTTGCCTATATGTTTCAAAAGAAAGATTTTCAATAAATATCAGTTCTTACTTATGGATCTGAGACTTTGACATAATGAAAGAACAATACAGAGATTTCAGACCACTCAAATAATTATATAAAGAATCATGATAGTAGTATAAAGAAGGAAACAAAACTGAAATACACCGGTAAGAGAACAACAGATATTACTGTCATAATTGAAAAATTAAGAGACTTTAGTAAAGCTAGGCTGAACATATTACTCAATGAGATGATAATAGATGGATAGTTGAAATCTTAAATTGGATTCCAAGAGATTATAAAAGACTTGGAAAGAAACAACAGGTGAGATGGATGGATAAAATAAGAAATGGTGTGATGAGTAAGAGAGAAGCTACAGATTGGGCAAGATGGATTGAGCTTGAAGAGAGCCCAATCCTGTAGTGGATCAGTAAAGGTTTTATATGATATATATATATATGTTATTTCTATATGTTTTTATATATATATATATATATATATATATATATATATATTACTATTCAAACAGGTATATGTTGACACAGTATTCAAAATTAAATAATGGTATTCATTTCACAAGTACCTTCATCTCTCACTGACACTCTTTTCAAGAATACAAACGCATGTATTATCATTTGAAAAGAGTTGTCAGTGAAAGAATTGATAGTACTCTGTAAAGAATATATTATTTAATTTTGCTACGGAGTGTTTTGATATATAAATATAATAATAATATGACATATATATATATATATATATATATATATATATATATAGTGTCATGGTACAAGTTGACAAATACCAAAGCAATATGACCACTACAGCACCACCAGGTCATAACCTAGAACCAGACAAGAAATAATTACTATTTTAAATAATCTCCAGTAAACTGGTCTAAATTTATTTGTTTAATGGTCATAATTATAACAATAAAATAGTTGTTGTGGTACGTGAATACCTATACAATATAAAGAATCCGTTATATTTCCTTTAAATGGACTAAACACTAATGATAGAAAGTAACACTATAGTAATAACAAAACTTATTCCTTACATCATTAATAAATTGAACCGTAAATGTATAAATTAAATTATAATAAATCTTTTATTAATTCTTTTATAACATGATTTAATGAATTTGTATGATCAATATTTAAATCCCTTTGATATTACTTTCTATTCTTTACTCCAATTCTTTTCCAATCAATAGTTGACTAACTAAACCTTACTCTAAGTAATAATGTAACTACCTGAGAGATATGTGTGAAAATACCTTATTAGCATCGATAGGATGATTACAAAGAGACCTTCTGAAACACTACTCAATAAAGGACAACATCAGGACTCAAGCAAGCATGCATAAGAAATCTCATGTACAAATTACCTGCTGCCATAATGCAAAGTGTTCCATCCCTAATTTTGTTCAAGGAAATGGCCTGGGGGGGAGTATAACCAAAATAGGAAAATAAATTTGATTCAACCTAAATCTCTCACAGTCTGAATTAACCAGAGCAAAAGCTAAACTTAAAATATTGTATCAATAAAATATTTGACCCTCTTAATTATAATGAAACTACACTAAAAATCGTTGTCCAGGGATTTACCAAATCAAGATTCATCAGATCACATAAAAGATAATATCAAAATTGTAAATAAATGTCTTTAAAATATTACATAAGAACAAATATAACTTTTTTACAGTAGAATCATGCTCCATTGCTTTTAATGCTATTTCCCTAACAGTTTGAGACAAAATGACTATAATTGCATTTTATTTACAAAAGGGTTAATAATTATCCACTTCAAAGCTTATTGTGCTGTTACATGGGGAAAATCTAACATAGACTCTTGTGTTGATCCAAAACACATTGGAACTTGAATTGGATGGCTTAAAAGTATTGGTGCAAGAGGTTAGAGACAGATTGTGGTTAGCTTGTAGACAATATTGTTCTAGAAAAAAACATAGGGATGAATAGATCATAAGACCCAAGTATCTGGCAAGAAGAAATATTTCTAACTTAGCTGTTGAAGAAAGAGCAATCAAATCGTAAATCTACTAATAAAAAAAAGAAGTCTTTACCAAGCTGTTACATAGTTCAACAGGACTCTTAATCAATCTATTGCATATAATAGCACAAATTATATTCAAGCTCATAGCATACTATGAATTTAGTCAAAAATAGTTTTTACCAGGAAAACCATGTTCTAAATTCAGATATAAGCTACACATTATTATCCTCAATGTAAATTGCCTTTACTGGAATAAAATATAGAAAAAGAACAACCTAAAATAATTAGCAGACTTATTTTCACTGTCTGTGTAATTCTCACTTGAAAATTTCAGTAGAAAAAATAGTTGAAGTTTGTTATTTTTTAATCTGGAATATTTTAAACCAAGAAAATAACAAATTAACCATGTACATGTCTAAAAGCTTTTAAGGAGAAACTCATTTAGAAAAATGAAAATTGTAACTACAAAAAAGACTACAAGTCAAGCATTGGTGGCCGAGTGGTCAGTACAGCTACCTTACAAGCAGTTGTCCCAGGTTTGTGTATTTGCTTCCTGGCCGATACCTTGACACATGAGAAAAAAAGAACTACATAGAAAAAAAAACATGGTTAAAGGTACTTTTTGTGTGCACTTACTGTATTTTTATTAATAAAAAAAGATTTTTTAAAAAAATATTTTTTGTAAGAATTGATAATTTTAATTATTTTCATTAAGTTAATAATTTCAAATTGTGAAACATATTTTGTTAAAAAACCCAGTCTATTTTCTTTTCAAAATTATAAAATAGTTTTTAAATAATATTTATTTTCAAAGCGCAGATGATTTGAAATTAACTTACGAGAGAGTGCAAGTCTCTCAGCGCTTGTGATTATTAATAGCCAATCAGATAATTTGAAGTCAGTGAGTAGTGTGTGAAGGTATTTAATATTCACACTTTCAGATATAAGTACTTTGGACTGGCTTGGATATATAGACAGACAAGTAAAGTTAAGAGTGGTTACCACTCTTTTCTTGTTAAATCGTTGTCCCAGTATTTACGATCTGATTGGCTATTAATAATCACAAGTGCTGAGAGACTTGCACTCTCTCGTAAGTTAAAATAGTTTTTAGAAAATGTATTTTTTTCTAATTTCTTTAACATAGTTTTTTCTTTTCACTCATTTTTCCTCCTAAAACTTAACAAAAGGTTAATTACTGAAAAGCTAAAATTAATAACTGAGGTGAAACTATAAGTTTATTATTAGTAAGCTTCTATTGTATGGACTTAGCACTTTCAGGGCCTTTATGGCTCCATAATCATAGTCCTTTTTACAGGCTGTTGATTCTATGCAAATGCATGCAAATTACAACATCCACCTTTTCGAGACCGTGAAGCACATGTCTTTTCTGTTGATTGACATGGCATCGCTGGTGATATAACATGCCTCTTTGATCTTCCTCTTGACATCATTCCTCTCTGTGCATACGATGTTGGCTTTAGATGGCTCAAATCTATGGCTTTGCTCCTGAATGATGATCAGCAAATACTGAGCTGCCCTCTCCTTTAGTTGTAGCCTTTGTATATATATATATATATATATATATATATATATATATATATATATATATATATATATATATATATATATATGCTGAGCCAGTCTATTGCTCACTGTGGCCTGAATTTCCCTATAATATACTGAATCACATCCCGTCTGCGGGCACACAATTTTATAAATGACATGGGGGGTTTCTTCTATATTTCTTGTGTCTTTGGTATTGTTGATGAGCCTATTTGTTTTTGGAGGGGTTCTGAATCCGAGTTTGAATTCCTTCTGTAATATTTTACTGAAATTTTTAGCTACTGTAGGTATGTAGGGTATAATTAGATGTCTGTCATCTTTTGTGTTTTGTTGCAGTCTTTTATGAAAGCTTGCAATCCTTTTGGTTATTGTTTTGTGATCATAACCCATGCTTATTAAGTCCCTGATGTAGCTGGTGATGTTGTTTTTCCTGTCTGACTCCAATTTACACAGGTGGTGATTGCGAAATAAGAAGGCAGACAGCCCTGCAAGTTTGTGTGCTTTAGGGGATTTTGAGAGCGGATGGATGTAGCCTCAAATGCACAAGGGTTTAATTATCATGGAATAAACAAATGCTAAATTCTCTCTCTTAATTTTTAAATCCAGATACCTGACCATGTTTTGCTCATCTTCATGTGTGCAATTAAATATGAGGTTGGAAAGAGCATGGAGTTCATGTAAAATCTCCGTGATAGCATTTTCGGGTGCTTCCAAGAATATTCCGTCTACGTATCTGCTATAAATTATGTTTGGCATTGCTGTCTGGTACTTTGGAATCATCTGTTGTTCAAAGTGATCTAGCACAATGCTAGAAACTATGCCACTAATGGGGAGTCCCATAGGCCATCTGTTGTTCATTTTGTACTATTTATTTTCATATGATGCCAAAATATTTCCGTCCAGCCATTTCAGGAAATCCACAATAAATCGTGCTTTGAGAGCAGGGCACTCCTTCCTGTATAACTCCTGTTCTATTATTCTAATAGATAATTGTATGTTGATGGAGCCATATAGCTCTGTGACATCCACTGCTGCCATCCTAAATTTATGTGGAATCATTACATCTTTCATTTTGCTCACGAATTCAAATGACGATTTTGTTATCTTTGATTTTGAAAATGTTATTTTTCCAAACTTTAGTTATTTTAAAAAAATAATTTAATTAATTTAAAGTTAATTTGTGAATGAAAATCAACTGATTAGTTATATTTTTATTAAAATGTTTTTTTAAAGAAATAAATTTTATACTATTAGGTCAATTTTCCTTGATTATTGTTAATTAATTACTTATAAAATAATTGACTTAAATATATTTTTTACTCTTTATTTCTTTATTCTATCCAATTCCTGTTTCAGAAATTGCAGTGTATGTGACATTATTTCATGACAGTTTAATGTTCAATGATTTTTTTAAATGATCCCAAACTATTTACTTATAATATGGTAAACCTAGAAATTATTTGAAGTAATTTATAATACACTGCTTTATTTATTTATTAGTCTCTTGCTCACTATAATAGTTTATAACTATCTTGAATCTTGTGCTAGATTTGTGAATAACATTTAAATAAAGTAGGGGGTAATGTTTAGTATTATGAACACCCAGGGGATGATAATTTTATTTTTTTTTAAATCATGCATTGGTACAAAGAAATATTTTCAAAGTTTATGCACTACATTTTATTCATTATTTCTTTTAGAAATTTAGTTTATAGTCAGCGTATAGTACATTAATGGTACTATATGGCCAGGACATTGATGATGATCAGCAAGTTTTAGTAATTCAGAATTATTAGATTTTTTATATATTCTGATGGATTAGCATCTGAGTCTATATATCCAAATTATTATGTTGCAGTGCTGCTCTAAATTTGGAAATAGCTAAATAATTAGCCTGATCTAAAGTACACCCATTTCAAACCCAGTCATTAAGAGTGACTGTTGATTATTCATGATGATGAAAAATTATTATTCTTTATAATGCTGGGTAAATTTATAATTAGTTATTTTTTAATCTCCCATGCTCATTATTTTCATTAACATTCCTTTTATAATTAATTTTATATTTTTTAATTTGGAGATGATGATGGTTTCCCATTTCCTCATAATTCAGCACCTAATGTGGTGTACTGTTATAATTGGCAACCAATTGTGGAACTTTCCAAACTCTTATTTTTTATACTGTTACAAATGATAGCCAATGCAAGGTTGCTATTTTCATACTGTTATAAATGGCATTGTTGAACACTGTAACAACAGATTCTCTCTTATTAACCTCTATTTTCTGAATATTTATAATTAGCATGAAACTTGTGTGACCACTATATATATATATATATATATATATATATATATATATATATATATATATATATATATATATATATATATATATATATATTATATATATTATTAAAGGCATGGACATGTCACATCTTTGATTATATATCTTATCAATCACTGCAAAGTAAAACAGCCAAATGTCCACCACAACATATGATTTATCTCACAACAGATGATTTATCAGATGATATTGTAAGTAAATAAGTAGTCTGAATATTACAATGTAGTTGAGCAAAGAAGATATATTTTCTGCAGAAACTAATCTTCAAATCTTTTAAAGATAAAATAGAGAAATTTGTTTCTCTATTCATTTTGATAAATTTCTGAATGTTGTAATTCAAATTTAAGTCATTAAGGATAAGGAATTTATGTCACAAATGTAAAAGAGAATACTCTATTTTTCTGATATATTACTGGAAGAGAAAATACATAATTTACTTGCTTTAAAGTCACTGGCAAATTTGTAAATTTAAATTTAATAAATTTCCAATTGAAAAAGATTTAAAAAATAAATGGTGGGACTTCTTTATTTTATAATAATTTATTTTAGAATTTATTTCCATCATCAATACTTTATACTTATTTATTATTAAAATAATGATTTCATAAAATCCCCCCAAAAAGCTTATTACCTATTTCCAAGTTTTGAAAATATCTGTAGTTTGGCACTATTGTTCTTTTTTCAATTTAAGGTTATCTAGAAATTCATTTACTAGCTAGTAATGAATAATTAGCTAGGTTTGATATTATTACCTTAACTAATGTGAATTCTAAAGTCTGATTAAACTTGGAAAGAATTAAATTTTTTTAGATTTGATCCTACGTTTCAATATCAAAAACAGATGTTTTACCTTTCTACATACCTTTCTGCAATACATGAAACTTAAATTGCCACATTGCAATTTATACTATTTTAAACATGTAGTATTATTATTCGATGGTTGGCATATTACATAACAAAAATATTACAACAGAAAGGTTTATAATTCTCCTACTTTATGTTAAAATTCCTAATTATTTATGAGATAGAAAATATGTATTCATCCGTAGAATTTTAAATAATGTTATTCATACCACAGTAGTTTGGATGAGGTATATTTTAATTTGATAGCAAATTCTCATTCAATTTTAACAATCTTAATATTATTCATTTTGGTTGAGCTGTAAATAATTCTAATTTGGATTCTATATAGGCTTAATAATTTTTTAATAAAATAGCTGTCCTATTTCTAGTCCAGTTAAGTATTAAATAGTAGACAGTGAATGAGTATCAACCTATTTCTCTGATACATTTATGAGATGAGTGACCATTAATTAAAATTACACAACTCCAAAGGTTTTATTATATATATTTTAATGACAATGCATCTAAGTACCCATCTCAAAATCTCAATTTTAAATTTAGGTCAGCTATCCTTCAATTTTGATCAACTAAGAGTATCTTGTCATTTGTACCTAACTTAGACAATAAAAATAAAAAAAAATATTCAAAATATCACATACTTAATATTTTGAAAACATTGAAAATAATGTTTTCTCCTATCTGTTTCTGTAAAAAATATCAATGAAAAACTTTTGCTTGACATGAGAAATTTTAAAACATCTTATTTATCTTTTATCTACATGGTACAGATGTCTGTCCACCCCTTGTTTATGTATTAAATAAATTATGATTTATACATGAGGGGTCAGATTGATCTTGGGTCAACATGGGTGTGACAAGAATCTCAGCCTCAGGGTGGCCTTTGAGCATTCCATCATCAGATTTTCGATTGGATGGATGGTTGAAGAGCTGGAATGTGGAGTGGATTGAAGTCTATTCGTTGAAGTATGAGGATTGGCTATCTATATATATATATATATATATATATATATATATATATATATATATATATATATATATATATATATATATATATATATATGAGCACTTGTGGCATGTATGTGTAGAGATGACAATCTGGACCAACTGATGATTGCTGGTTTAGCATGAAATACAAATATTAGTGATTATTTATCTTTTCAACATATATGGGTTCGGGTGTATCAGTGTTATGAGAAAGTGTGGAGAGTGGTAGGACATGTAAAAATCTGTGCTCATATACCCCATATATTACTTATAAAATAATGTAAAAATATTTCCAAAGTATCATAAGTTTCACAATTATTGTGTATCACATTGAAGTAATTTTATTAAATAATCCAAATAAATATGTTAAAAACTTAGAACTAATCCTACTATTTTGCATCTAATTTGAAAAAAAGAGACAAAAGTAAATGCAGTAAAAAATTAACTATAATGTCTCTGAATTGTCCATTTAAAATATATTATTTTACCATTTTATGACTGATATGTTCCTCAACAATAAAAATATTTTTATGATATGTTCTCAAAGCTTTCTGTAGTCAATCACAATTTAACTTCCTCTAAAAGGCAAAAAAATAACTAGCAACTGTGAAAAAGTTAATTGGTTAGCAACTTATTTTATAAAAATATTGTTTATATCATTTATATAATAAAAAGGCCACAGCACAAGAATGGCTCTCTTTTTATTAGTTTTAGACAGGAGTTAGTTAATAAATCTCGAGAAATAACTGATTTTGCAATTGGAAAATGATCATTTATTTAACTATCATCTTGGAGATCTCAAAACTCTTAAAAATAAACAATAAGCAGTTCTCAATTTCACTGAAAGTTGAATAAAAATATTAGATAATTTATAAATATACACATATGACCAATTAGTACAACATTTTATATTTGAATACATATGCATATACTTAATAAATAATTACTTACTGCACTTTGATGGAATTTTTTGTACTGGTAAATGTGTATCACCGTCATCCCCCTCATCCTCTTCCTCTTCTTCTTCCTCTTCTTCATCCTCTTCTTCATCTTTATCCTCTTCTTCCTTTTTCTCATCCTCATCTTCTTCCTTTTTCTCATCATCATATTCTTTCTTCTTTTTTTGTTCTTTCTCATTGCCTTTCTTTTCTTCACCCTTTTCATTTTCATCATTCTCTTCTTCCTCTTCATCCTCTTTTTCATGTTTTTTTCCTTTTTCTTTCTTATCTTTTTTTCCTTTCTCTTCTTTTTCACTACCTTTTTCTTTTTCATACTCATCTTCCTCTTTTTCTTCTTCATGTTCACTTTTTTTATTTTCTTGTTCGCAATCAGTATCATGTTCTTCTTCTTTAATTTCATTTCCACTTTCTGATTTATCTGATGTATTTTTCTTTGTTAATGCATCTTTGGTTGGTTTAGTTTCTGTTACTTCTGTTGTTGTTGTTTCTTCTTCATTTTTTGGCTCCTCAGTGGTTTTTGTTTCACTATCAGAAGTTACTGTTTCTACTGTTGTTTTTTCTTCTCCAGTTGTTTTGGATTCATATGTGTCAGTTGTTGATTCTTCTTTTTGATATTTTTTTGCTGGAGTTGATGGCTCTTCCTCTTTTTTTTCTTCATCTTCATTGTCTTCTTGATTTTGGTGATTTAAATAATTAACCTATATATATATATATATATATATATATATATATATATATATATATATATATATATATATATATATATATATATATATATATATAATAAATGAGATAAAGTTGTAAAGCTTAATATATGAATGTAAATTATATAAACTAATATTGTATTTACTAGTATAAATAACCAATGTCATTATATGTAAACAAATGCATTTGAAAATATATCTGTCATTGAATGTCATGAATAGGAAATATAAAGCTCTTCTTTAAGTTTTATAAAAAAAAAAATCCAGTTTTGTTTTATTTTTTATTTTATGTATTTACCTTTATTAAAAGATAATATATAAACATATTTACAAGGATTTTGTTGTTATCCAATCTTTTCTTTTGTCTTTGGTTACTTACAATTTTTTATACATTACTTAACAAATTATATGTCATTACATTAATCTTAATAAGTGGGTGTTAGTAATTGGGTTTCACACTTTGTTGCTTATTAGTATGTCTTAATTTTATCTTTGGCTGGTTGCTATTATGTCTTTGTTTAATGTATATCTTCTTTTCATAAATTATTTATTGTCATATTTTGAATGCTTTAGGTACTGCTCCTCCTCAGATTTTAATTATGTGTTTTCTTGGTAAGTATTTTAAGCATTGATCAAAGAATTTCTCCCATCCTTTATCAAGATTTTTAATCCAATTATATTTTTTATTATCGAACAATAATGAACATCTTATTTTCCATATTGTTCTAATTGTGTGGATATGTACAATGGCATTGTGTGGATTAAATCTCTTGATGTGTTTGTTAATCATATCTTTTACATTAATGATTGGGGGTTTGAACACTTTTATTCTTATTTGTTTAAATGCTCTACATTCTTTTACCAGGTGTGCAAATGTTTCACTGCTGTTCTTGCAGGTTGTACACCCTGGTTCTAGATTTATATGTAGTGTGGGGTGTATCCCATTCATCAATTTATAGATGTTGCATAAAAATAACATAAAAAATTAAATTCATTGAATGTCAGTATAACAAATCAAATTAAGATAGTTATGTGTGTATATATACATATATTGGTCTTGCAAAAGTTTTCTAATTAAATAATTATAAATGGAAAACTTCATGCATTTAATATATATATAATATTACAAATCGATGTCTGTATTTCTTCAAAATAATATACGTAACTCTATAAATAATATTTGAAAATACAGTAATTAAAAGTCGATAAAAATTATATGTATAACTATAACTTAGAAGCGCTTTTACTATGTTGTAGCTTTGTCAACTATCAAATTTAAAATGTCAACTTTCCCATAATTCAATGTCAACTTTCCCATAATTCTGTTATCTTAACGTTTGCTGCTTGCCGATTAATTAAATATAAATATATAAATACAAGCAAAATTTAATTAATCGGCAAGCAGCAAACGTTAAGATAACAGAATTATGGGAAAGTTGACATTGAATTATGGGAAAGTTGACATTTTAAATGTGATAGTTGACAAACATAGTGAAAGCGCTTCTAAGTTATAGTTATACATATATATATATTATTGACTTTTAATTATTGTATTTTCAAATATTTATAGTTATATATATATATGTGTGTGTGTATGTGCGTGTGTGTGTATGTGTGACTATAAAATATGAGATATAAAGGTGACTAATAAGTACTTTAATTATTTAAAGAAATCATTACTATATCTGGAACTTGAAATATTTTGTGATTACTAGCATGAATTTAATAATTTTTCATGTCAAAAAGCTATTATCCTTAGACCCACTTAATCTTTACCTCTGCATTCTTGGACCAGCTATTGTCCAGAATACTATTGTCATGTTAATATATTTAATATGTGGTTTCATTAATTTTTGTCTTCAAAGACTTAATTTATTGACAAGTCTAGTGTGAGGGAAGGCTATTGAAAATCAATTATTCAGCATAGATTCAGAATTCTTACAATAATTCACATCTAATAAAATGACTGAATTTGTACTGGTTACTAAAAGAATACATTTTAAACATATTGTGAATAATTTTGTTTCAAATCACCTTGTAATACAAACAAAACCAATAATATTTAATATACTTCAAATAAAATTGCAATAATCTTTTTTACAGATAATTTTTATACATGCAAAATTTACAAATCTCTTTATAAAAATTGGTCCTATTTTTCTTTTTACTTTTTTCAGAAACCTTCTGTATTTATAGGAAATTTCAGTTCTTATAATAGCTAGTTTTAGGGAAAATGTAAAGGGATATTAAACTATCTTTTAGAACAGATAAATTTAAGCATTATTCTTTATAACATTAAACATGATATAAGATACAATTTAGGCAGGATGTGGTCAATCTCATCCCCAAGCTTCAACAGATCCTCACCTGGTACACTGAAACATACCTGGCAACTATCTTGCAGTAAACAAACTTCTTCCCTCTTCAATGCCAAGCCACACAACTTCCTCAGATTCTCCCTCTTGTTGCCCCCTAAGGACATGAGGGTATGGGTCCATACTGCATTGTATCAAAACATATCCACCCTCAGAACTATCATAGGCATCTATCTCTCCCTTTATGAGAAAGTCACCTTTCTCAATCTTCTAGTGTTTCTCAAAATATCATATTACCTCCCCATCATTCTACCTACACATTTCTTCATATCCAAAATCAATGCTCTTTGCACCCATTTTCTCTGGGGCAAAAAGGTGGTGTCCATCAGCCTAAAAAGAACTTGGTTTTTTTTTCTAAAAACCTCAATGGACTGAGCCTGCACTCCATTGACACCTTTATGATCCAAAGATCTCACAACATTATCCTCACACTCCTAAATCACTTTCCTGCTGATTTCATGCATATTATCATCACTCACACTGACTCTCCTCCTCCCAATGGCAAGCCTAGTCATGGACCTCACTCATTGCCAACATCCTATAAAAGGCTGGCTTTGCTATACATCCATCAGTGGCAAATTAAAGTACTGGGAGGTTTTCAATCAGACTACAGACATCTCCATTCTCTCCCCTACATTCTTCAAACTTAACAATGCTCAATTAATCCACAAATTCAAAAGGTGGTTTCTCAAAATGGAATTTATCAATTTCCTCCTCAAAAAATCAACCTTCACTCACTTCCACCATTCAATTTTTGGTCAAATGTAGGGGTTTCACCAAGATCTCTCCCCTATGCCAGCTCTGTTAAAACTGACAATGAAACCCTCCAGCACTTCTTACTCAAATGTCCCTTTCTGCTTGTAGTGAGATGTTTCAGCAACTCCTGCTTTTCCTTGCACAAGAACACCATCTTCATCCTCCAACAATTCATAAAAACAGGGATCTTTGCAACTATCACAGTGTCAATTTTCATCATCTATGCACTCTGGCTGCTCTGATGTGCTATTAGTTTTGACCAGAGAGTACACTCAGTGAATCAAAAATTACTAGACCTAACTTGCTCTCTCAAAACCAGAGATACCAAACTAGCTCCACCTCCACTCCTTGCAGACACTTTAGCAATCCTCCAACTCTCATCCTCTCAGCCTCTGTCACAGGACTCAACCTTTTAAAGGTTTATGACCCATGCAGTCACTCGCTCAATGAAGATGTGCAGCTCAGACTCACAACCAAAGACTCTTCTTGGCCTGGACTACACACCCTTTCCACTTAACATTCTCTTTTCATATGTATCCTTCCCCTCTCACCATGTTGCTCCTGAATTTTCATTTTACCATGTTATCACTCATTTGTTAACCTTTTTCTAACTGTATTTGTATCTGTTTTTAATGAATAAACTTTCATCACTGAGAAAAAAACAAAATCTAATTTTTAAAGTATGTTTTGCTTTGACAAAAATGGATAATCATTACTTGCTTAATTGTAAAGATTGATCATTTAACTCATAGTAAACTTAAAACACATCTAACTATTCATAAAATCCACATTCATGTAGTTAAGAAAATCTTACTAAAATTGATATTCTGAATAAGAAATAGAAAAATGGCATTTTCTTTTATAATAACAAAATTGATGAACTTGAAGCTGACAAAGAATCCATACCATATGGAAAAAAACAATTTTTGCTACATATCAGACACAGTCTTTGTAAAAAAAATTGTCAACCAAAGACCTTGAAAATGCTGATATATGTCAAAACTAAAAGTGGAAAGAGACCATGGAAAATGAAACATTTAATAAGATCAAGAAATAATGCCTATTCATCTTTACATAAATTTGAAGAATACAAAAACATCTCTAAAAGTTATTAATATTGCTGATAATGAAATGTACCATTTCTTTTATCATATTTTAAACTCAAGATTATTAAGAAACAAAAAGCACAACTAAAGCATAAATGGAAACTTCACTTTCACAATGTTTTTTTTTTCAAATTGGAGTCTGATACAGCTGTTAGATATTGATGAGCTGAAACTTGCCTTTGATTGTCTTTAAATCAGAAAAAGGCTACAGAAAAAATTAGCATATGTCTAGAGTTTGTTAAACTTTGGGACATAAATCCAATGTATGATTGAAAAAAACAATTCAGAATTATTATTTATATAGAAACTAATTCAAAAATTGAACATAAAAGTAAAATGAGATAATGACAGTAATTTAGATTGGGGAAAGAATGAATTTAAATCAATTTTATTTTATTTATATCAGTATATTATATTGATCCAAACGAAGTGGGAGATCGCACCGCACCGCACTACCAAAGGGCGCCATCTAGGCATTTGAGCCTAGAAAAATTTATAGAGTAGGCAGATACGCGCTGTTAGGATTCCACTTTATTTACATATTTAGATCGTTAGCCCATTGTCACTAGCTCAGTGGAATAGCAGAGATTTAATAATATCATTTACTAGTATATAAAAGAATAAAGTAAGCCACTGCCAGTAATTATCATACAAACAGATTTATTTTATGCACATATATATAAGGTTTAAAATTATTTTAGTGATTTACATTTAATTTAACATTTAACATTATTTTTAACTTTGATTTTACTTTAATTTACATTGAGTTACTATTATATTATAAATTTACATTTTTAATCAAGTTAGCACAGATGGGCTTATAAACCTGTTTAATATGTTGCTATAGATCGGTTACATAGATTTCAACGGTCAAAAACATTTCAAAGTAAACATAAACGATCAAAATACAAAATTATTGATTACTGACAATTGCATAGGGAATTATAAGAAACCCTCTAGTATTCATCGTAAGATACTTGCATCGTCACCAATAACTTAAAAGACATCCGAATAAATACATTTTTAGATACTCACCGTAAGGTATCATTATTTATCGAATGTCTATATATTTTGATCAAATATGAAACGCAAAACATAGTTAACCAATAAACAATCCATGCAAGCATCTATAAACAACTTAAATTTAATAGTTTTATTTAGGATCGAGCCTGAATCGACTACATAGATTTGCATTTAAAAATAAAATATTCTATCCCTACTTAACCTTAGGCAACACATTTCGCAATCAACCGGCGCCAATCCATCTGATACATTCATGTATTCAATGTAGCATGATACGACAACACAACAATATTGTCAGGAATGTACATCTGAACATAGATCGGAAGAGTTGTCGACAATGAAACGACATTGACTCTCCACCCACAGGGATGTGACATCTGTGGGCAAGTAGATCAATAAACTAAAAACTCCATAGGAATGGGCTGCGGTATTCTGCCGACTTACAAACCCATCCATAGGCAAACAGAGGGTGTGTGGCGTATATCTATAATCCTGCCCGTAGCGGATCTCATATTACACCTACTAATTACATAAATATATCCAATCCATTGAACCAATTCAACTACGAAATGAACAACCCAAGATTACCCTCCCTTAATATATCTTTACAAATCGATACAGCCATTCACGCCCGACTTAAGTTTAACATTTTTTTTTTTATAATTTATTTAACGGAAAACAGAAATCATAATAAAACTTAAAGAACAAAATTAAATAAATAAATAAATAAATGGAAATGATTTTACAAATTAAATACATTAAATAAAATTATAACTAATTAATAAAATAATGTTGGTCAGATAGAATAATATTGAAATCATTTAAATCTGGAAAGTTTTTAATTTACTGTTCATAAATTTTAAAGTCTTACGGTTATTGAAATAGTTCATCTTCGTATATTCCTTGCCGTTTGCACGTGAATTCCAGATCGTCCAAAGATTTGTATCCGGTTGATCGATTTATTTATCCTTTGGAGATTTTTATTTTTTTTTTTAGTGTAATTGGTCCTCAATGGAGAAACGATGGCCCATTTTTCTTCCTTTCTTACAGAACTGAAGGGATTGAAACTGTGCGTCTTTTTCAATCCCCTCAGCACTAACACCTAGCTGTTACATCGTCAATAATCAATCACTCCTCATTCACTAAACTACCAAGCTTTCCAAAACCTGTCCTTTTTATATTAATGTCAAGGATTGAATTAACATTGCGTCATGGAGTGATGATTCTTTCGCTGAGGTCCGATTTCCCAAATGGATTTCTTTCATTGGCTAATCAGTTTCTATTGTTTTTTTTTTTCTATCTGACTGAGGTTATTACATTTAAATGCTCAAGGCTGGTTTTAATTTAACTAATTAACAATCATTTCCATTTCTAATTAATTACCCTGTTTTCCAAATCAAAAATATATTTCAAGACAAATTTAAAGATATAATTTTATCTCCAAATCTTTTTTAAAATTTAGTTTTAAAATACCTTTTTCTTTAATAAAAATTTTATTTTAATAATTTTTCATTATCTGTGCGACTTAATATATAAGAGTTTAAGACGATATTTTAATTTCAATTTTTAATTTTTAAAGAAAGTTTTTAAATGCGAACTTTTATTTTAACTTGTTTAATAATATATATATATATAAAAAACAATGTAACGAACGTCTGTGCTCGTTACACTATATAAATATTGTGTACATATACAAATGCATTATGAAAACATTTATTTAAAGTGTGATTATTTTCCAATCAAATCTGTGACTATATTCTTATTCCAACTATGTTATAACTTGCTATTCCATAGAATGGTTAATATACATCTTCAACAAAGTTATAATGTGACTGTGTTAATACATCATATGGTCATGTAAAATCTTGGAAAAAATAGTTTTAATGTATATATAATATAAGAGATGGCTGACAACCAAACTTCACATCTGTCCCAGTTTTTTTCATGATGTTTGAATTCAGACCAAGTGGTAGGTAAATAAAATATCCTACATACCTCCTTATATACATGAAGTATATACGTATATAAAAATACATATAAACTAATATGTTTGAGAAATTAATTCTTTTTTTATCTATTGTAAGAAAGCAAACAAATTCATTATACACATGAAGTATATACGCATATAAGCATACATATAAACTAATATGTTTGTCTATTGGTAGAAATTAATTGTTTTTCTTTTATTTATTTAATATCATTAACTAAAATAATAATTAATTGACTTATAAGACAGACATGATCAAAGGTCAAAATTATAAGGGGTCAAAATTGTAGCTAAGTGATCGAATTTGGAATAATGAAGATTAAATAAATAATAATAATAATGTTTTATAATTTGTCTTTTTTGTTAGTTTGTAGCAATAGATTTTAGCTAGCATGAGAAAAAGAATCTAGAATTTCTTAACTTGGGAATTAACAATTGAACCAACAGCATATAAGTAAACCTTTTATTTCTTTTTTTTAAAAAAAAAAAAAGAAAAACTGTGTGGTGTTTAAAAACAGTCAAATTTCAATATCTGTATTTTTAAGATAATATAAAATATTTTTTTGGATAGAAGAAAACTGGAAAGTTAAACTTCAATTTATAATTAGCAGGTATGAACTAATGACTTAATTTATTCTGCAAGCTGGAATTCATTATTATAGAAATGATGGAAAAGAAATGTAAAACTACTAAAAATTAACTGTTTCATTAATCTAGTTCAATATATAAATACATATTGAAGCCACATTATAAATAATAGTTTATAATAAAGGAATCATTACAATGTATTCAGGTAAAAGTCCAATATTGGAGGCATTCCAAAGCTAGCCTTGATGTCAAAATGAAATTGTGAAGTTTTAAAAGTTTCCATCAAAATGTCTGCTTTATAAAATGCTGGTGAACAACAATCTTTAATAGATTTATATACATTCAGAAGAGCTAATTGATATGTGTTTGTTTTAACCAAACAGCATGAAATATATGAATTTAACAGGTTGGTGAACGACTTTCTGGGTGACTTTAGTTTATAAACCTAACACTAGCATGCTTGTTTTCCTCAGGTTTCTTTTTTTGTTCCTGTTTTTTTTTTGCTTTTTCTTTCTATTTGAAAGTTTATGTATTGTATTTTTTTTATTGTGTATTCAAGATTCATTTTCAAATTCGATCACCTGCAATTTAAAAGTGGAAGCAGTGAATAGATATGAGTCATATGTTGATGTATGTTAAAAAAGGAATCACAGTCAATTTATATGTATAAATTTAATAAAAGTAAATTTACAGATTCCTCTGGAAATTCAACATTGATCCATCAAGGTGATCTCAAGTAAGGTGTTTATATATTTAACATTAAGGGAAAACTTTAGGACAAACAAAGCTATTTTATTTACTAATAAGTTTTAATAATATTTATTGTATTTTTTGTTTATTTCTGGGTACACAATTAATCCACTAGAGTAAATGGTCTTTTTCCTTATCTTTCATTAATTTTTACTATGACTTATATACACATATAGATGGGAGGGGGCTATATATATATATATATATATATATATATATATATATATATATATATATATATATATATATATATATATAAACATTACAAGCATAAAGCTAAACTAGCAATATAAAATAAAACACCAATAAAATAAGAGTAAAATAATATTAAAAAAAAAGTTTCCTGTACAGACACTTCTCAAGTGTAAGAACTAAAAACTACAAATATATATAATATTAAAAATACACAAATCCATTCACTTCCCATCCACCTTAATATTAAAGAACTAAATAATTAATTTCAGAATAATAAATTTTCAATAATAAAGACTATTAATTCTCCTTTTAATTTATTTCTCTCAAAGAAGACAACTAGTTCATAAAATAATATTGTAAGGATGTAAGTTAATATGATTTTATTTCTTTGCCATTTAAATGTTAAAATTGTTAGAAATAATAAATTGTTTGGAAATAAGAAAATTGTTGGAAAAGAGTGTTACTTGAATATTTATTAATAATACAAAAATTTTTGATAGACTATTTGATGTAGTATATTTTATTCCTTTTTATTTTGTAAGAAGGTTTACATAGAGAGTGGTTTGAGTTTAAATGAAAGAATAAAGTTCATAAAATAGAGTTAAAAATAGATATCTTAGTTCTGCTTTGTATGTCCATGAAAAAGATAAGCCAATATTGATTGATGAAAAATTTGTCTTCTTTGAGAGAAATGAAATTAAAAGGAGAATTAAAGATTCTTTATTATTGAAAATTTATTATTCTGAAGCAATTAACTTATTTAAGAGTACTTTTAATATTAAGGGTGGATGGGAAGTGAATGGACTTGTGGGTAGTTTTTAATATTATATATATTGTGTAGTTTTTGTAGTTCTTTACACTTGAGAAGTCTGCTTGTAGCAGTGAAACCTTAGGTTGTGTTTTAATATTATTTTTATGCTGGTCTGTTTTAATTTTGGATTTGGGGTAGTTTTGATTTTATATTGACTAGTTTAGCTTTATGCTTGAAATGTATATATATATATAGTTATAAATATATTTACCCTAACCTAAAAATATCACTCTACTAATTACATTAATGAGGTAGTTTTAGAATTAGTGAACTCTCGTTTTGCTTTTCTTTTTTTTTTTTTTGATTTTATGTATATATTTAATGAATTATATAATACAATTTTATATATAATGTACCTCAAATTATTTTATATCTGTTGTGTGAAGCCATCAAAATGATAGAAAACCCTCCTTGATAACCAAATATTTATTTATTTTATTATTTTTTGTTTGTAAATATTTATTATATATATGTTAAATAAGCATTTATTTTTATAGCGTCTGTATACAATTGTAATTACATTCGAATATCGATCTTTCAAGCCAATTGTGCTAATAAATGTACTAAGTTGTTTGAACCAATCTGATCTCTGTTTGATCATCACCATCATCATTGTGCATTTATACCACTACATATTTGATCATCACCGTCATTATTGTGCATTTATATCATTAAAAGTTTCACCATCACATTATGAATTTACACTATTAAAGGTTTGATGATCATCATCATCATTATATACTGTGCTCCTAAATATTGATCATCATCAGTATTTTCCTATATCTATGTTTATATAAGCATATTTGGTTAATAATTGAGTAAGTCCATCCCTGAAGAGAGCTAACTGCAAGAACTCCCTGAGTTTGAATTCTATAGTGTAATGAGACCTAAATAGGGAGATGTAATGAATATGCATTAGTTTATGTCATATTGAAATATTGTAAGTAAATTATGAGTTCGCATACTAAAAGTAGATGTGACTTGAAACTGGGCATTACATTGTGACATCCTTAGCATCCTATTCGAAGGCCTAGGTCTGACAGTAGTGAGATGTGCTCCCTTTGTTATATGTCATTCTTAATTCAGAAACATATGATGCACCCAAATGTGATGTCAAATCATAAATTTAGGGTATGACTTGTTGTAGGTTGGTTGGCACATTTCATTTCAATCATCCAACTACTTAGTGGTAATTATGTCATCTTATGGTGTACCCCATGGTTCCATTATAATAATATTCAAATGTAAGTATATTTTTATATTAAACTTAATATAATTAAAAAGTACTTGAACTCACACTTTCAAACTCACTACATCTATACACTCAATTTTATATAACTGATATACATGACTACATACATGTGAAAAACATAATGATCTCCAATATATTTATTTCATGCTGAACCAGCATTCATCAGTTGGTCCAGACCATCATTCCCACACATATATACAGTCATCACTCAGTTTATATTAATATTACAAATCTTCAAACTTTAATGGATAAGCTTCAATACTGACCATCCTCCACATCTTCTATTATCCATATTATTTAAAATGATAATGGAACACTCAAAGCCCTGGTTATTGCTATTATTATTGTCATAAACCATGTTAACATTACATCACTCTGACTTCTCACATATAAGTCATTAATATGCCCATTTAACTACACAGAACAATGGGAAGAATACAGGCTGAAAATGTAATATAAAAATATAAATATTTGTATATTAAACTTAATGTAATTATAAAGAACTTGAACTCAGACTTTCAAACTCCCTACAGCTACACACTCCATGGCATAACACTAATAAACATGGCCACATACATGTAAAAATAAAAATGATTTCCAATATATGTATTTTACATGTATTTGGTCATATGTATTAGTTGTGTAAGATGGAGTATGTATCTGTAGGGAATTTGAAAGTTCTGAGTTCAATTTCTAGCTCATTTACATTAAGTTTAGTAAAATATATACTTATATTTGAGAATTACATATTCAACCTGTAATCTGCTCATCTCTCTTCTGTGTAGTTAAATGGACTTATTAATTTCCTATATATGAGGGGTCAGAGTGATGTAAAACCAACATGGATATATCCAGTGGGTAACTTTAACTTACATACACTATGTCCTATTCAATGGCTAATGTTTACTTATTTATACTGTCTAAAACAATAATCTGAATAATAATTATATGCTGGATTATATGAATTGTTTAATATTAAATACTAAATGTATTTTAGAAAAAAGACCTTATTTAAAGTTTTCAAATACATTCAACTGTTAGTACTAGGCTATATTGTACTACTAACAGTTGAATGCATTTGGAAAGTTAGAATAAAGATTGAGGCAGTACACCATATAATTGTTAGTAAAGTATCATCCCTCAGGCAAACAACATTCCGGATTCTTTGAATATCCCTAAGTTTTTGATCATGCTTACTTTATTTGGTTGTATATATTGGAATGACTTTATTGCTTGAGAATTTATAAAAAGTTAAAAATACTGGCACAGGAATCAATACTAGGATTTTACATTTCAGATGCAGACACTTTATGATTCTGCCAAACTGCACAGGGCATTTGGTTTTGTATATTACTTGTACTCCTAAATCATTCAAGTTCATTAAAATAAATAATTCTAACCTATATGCACACTTGTATTATCTAACAACATATTTAATATAAATACCTAATAAATAAATGATTAATCATCCTATATATAAGAAAGATATAATGAATAGTAAATAATAAAGTCTTCATTAAAAATTACATAATAAGTACACACACAAAGATATATGTATTTATATATTTTTTAATTTAAGAATATATATGTGTGGGATGAGATCCAATATATATATATATATATATATATATATATATATGTATATTTTATATATATATATATATATATATATATAGAATTGGGTGGCGATTTTATAGATCACTCGTGCGAGGAAACAAACTCTGTATCATTTTTGACTCTTTAAATAAAATAACTTGTGAAACAATATTGTAAAACTTTTATACAAAAATATGATACAATTATTTATTCTTAATATATTTGATTTACACCAAGGCAATTTAAATATGAATCATCATGGCTCCTTAGGCAGGCAAGAATAATCTGTGGTGAAAGAAATATGTCTCTTTGAAATGAATATTTTTCCTTAGTTTCTGGTTTGTTTTTAACTTTTTGCTTAGTATATTTTTAATAACTCTTAGTAGTTATTTAAGTTAATTTCCAATTTTTTAAAATCATAACCATTTGGATTTTGAGAAGTTTAGTACATGTGTTCTTCTTTATTGTTGAGCTAAGTGGTTGGGCCATATCTAAGGTATCTGTTTAAAAGCTAATTTGAATATATCTAAAATAAAATATCCATTATAAAAATTATTGTAATGATAATAGAATATAAAGTATTATAGTGAAAATAAATTTTACAAATAACTACTGTAAAAGACAGAAGTACTTTCAGTTATTTTATAACCTTCTTCAAATGAAAATTCTTTAATTCAAATGATTTTCAGATGAGGAAGATTATGAAAATAATTGAAAGTTCTATGTGTTATGGTAATTATTTGCAAAAATTATTTTTACTGATATATTTTTGACTCATACTGAAAAGTAAAATAATAATAATAATAATAATAATAATAATAATAATAATAATAATAATAATAATAATAATGATGATGATGATGATGATGATGAAGAGGAGGAGGAGGAGGATAATGATGTTAATAATAATAATAATTTAAGAGAAAAAAATATTGTAAATTAATCTTTTACGAATGATTAAAAAATGATCAATTTTAAAAGATTTGATTTTTTTAATTATTTAATTATAAACAATATTGATGAGATGTCTACTAACAAAGAATAATATTCATTTAGACATTTTAAATGCAATTAATATACAAATACTAATGCCAGTGTAAAATAATATAGCAAATCAAAGCGATATTATTTTTTCAATGTTTATATTACAAATTACATATGGTATGCCTATTGCATTGATGGAAAAAATGGAAAAATTTCTACTAGAAATATGTTTTAATTCATTCGATTTTGGTATATATCTGAAAAAAAAAGACATTTCCACACCAATCATAGCACCTTTATTTAAGAATCACTTGCAATTATTTGATATTAAATTTAAGTATATAATTTAGAAGTCTTATGTTATAGTGTCCCTTTCACAAAACTTCATCCAAAGACAATGTGGTAAGGGATTTAGTAATTTACAGATGCACTGAAACCTCTATATAATCTTTCATAGAGAAATATGAACAAAAATAAATATATATATATTTGCTAATCAGTTACAAATTGATAACGTATTATTGCAATTATTCCTTTTGTTTTTGTAGGCTTTTTAATAGTAGTCAAGTGTTAGTTTAATAGTCAATATGGATTAATTAGAACCATTTACTTGAAAGGGAAAATTTTTAGCTTGTTCAATTATCTGTTTTTTTTTCATGCTTTGCATGAATTCAAACCCTAAGTTTTGGACACTGTATTTACATATATTAATTATTTTCTTATGAAACTATGCATAACAATGCGACGACTTTTACGAGTAAAATATGTGAATATATATTTCGGGTTCCTCCAAATATACATTTGCTTATTGTTAATATTAACAAGTACAGACAATTGTATGTACCGATAATTTAATTATATATATATATATTAAAAATTAGATTTTATTAATGTTCAAACGTTAATTTTTTTATGTATACGCAAAAAATAAAGCATATAATTGATTGTAATGCTTGTATATATATATTCATTTCACTACTAGTATTATTTATCAATAAACATGCAAACACATCCAGATAAATAATTGAATATAGAGAGATAGAGGGCAAATATATATATATAGTTTAATAAAAGAAAATCATATATATATATATATATTTGAAATGGTAACTTACGCGTCCAGCATCTACTATTAGCATAACGGTCAAAAACACAGCAATTCTTTTCACAGACATGATGTATTTATCAATATTTTATCCCAAGCGTTTTATTAAATTACAATGATATTTATAGTGTGATGTAAAACGTTGTCTTCCCTTAGGATACTATAGATCATCTAATGACTTTAAAGATGTTTGACCGCTTAAAAGAAGAGTTATTTAATCCTGTTAAACAAGTATAGTTTTTTCGACACAGGATTTATTGACTTGTAAATATCAAAAAAAAAAAAAAATCATTTTAATTTATAAATAACTTTTATATCCACAAATGACTATATACATATTCGATCTGTAATTTTTAGTTTATAGAAAAGCAAATATTGTTTTAAAATGTATGAATAATGGGAAGCCTAATCTGAATTCGTGCACTAATAGTTCTTTTCGATGTAGTGGATTTAAGACGAGGAATAGATTGATCAAAATAAAAAAATTAAAAATATATAGCTACCACTACAGTGATTGTTTATTTAACCACAAGGCTTTAAAAGTGAACAGAAACCAATGACTAGTTATATGAGGCTAGAGTAGTGAAAATTATTGAACGGTCAACAAGGATAAGGAAATTTAGATATTAATACCACTATGCAATAACATATATTTTATTTATTAATTCTGGTTTAAATTTTTATTTGAATTAGATATTATGACTAGTTTAATACCTGATTAGTAATAATTATTATTGTATTTATCTGAAATGGCTGGCTCCAAATATTTCAGTGCAGAAACTTTGACATAACTAAATTGCTATAATGTAGTATTCTATTCAAATAATGAAAACATATGTAAGAAATTGAGACCTGAATGTACCAATACGTGCTAGATTAGTATAAAATTTGAATTTTGAAAGATCATTTGCTATTTTCAGATGGCATTGTTCATATGTTTCATGAACAATTAGAGTGACAAAATATGTGTAATACTTGAAATTATGCTCTTGAACTCTGCTTGTTATAAATAATTGACCTATTTTCTAACTACAGTATTATGTAATTTATGCAATTTTAATGGCAGAGAACAAATTATTTATAGCAGCAAAGCTTCAATAGTGTAATATCATGCATTATAAATACAAACATATATATGGAGCAAGACCTATTTAATAAAATAAAAATAAATGGCCAACATTTCAATGAGATAACACTTGTCCTCAGTTGTGGCTAAATACAGTACAAATCATGGTTGGTCATTAAGACAGAGATAATTGTACCATGTAAATTGACTTAAATTTGATAGTGTTTTTAAATTTTTATTTATTTGTGTAAGAAGACCTTTTTCATAGAGTTGGTATTTTTATTGCTTTACCATGTTTTTTAATGCAATTTCTTCTTTAAATATTTCTAAAAACTCCCTAAATATTCTCTCATAATGGTTGTTACATGCACATATAATATTAGTATTTAAGAAAACTAAATGATGACCAGTGTCTAAAACATGGAAATAGCAATTTCTGAGGAAAATCCTATGTAATGGTCATATTTGTACATGCATGCAACAAAATCCAGAGTCCCGACAAATTATACCAAGGCTGATCTAGATGAGGGATTTAGACCTCGATTCTGATCGCACCCCAGCTCCTTCACCAATACTCCATGACTTACTACCCTAGGAATGTCATGTATGAGGTTACATTCAGCATTTCCAAGTTCATGTGCTGGCAGTAGCAAAGGTTGGAGCAAGAGACTCAGAGAATATTAATTAAATTACTAATATTTAAATACACACATACCTGTGGCTGGCTAGACGATGCATATAATACTAATTAATACTATATTAAAAGGAATGTAACTAAGATTTGGGATGGATTATGAATGAAACTTAACATAGTGGTTATAATTTAATATATTTTAATAAATAAATAGAATAAAAAAAGTCCATTGGAGAATGCATACAGGTGTAAACAATGATGAGCAATTGACAGAATCTCATCTGATGCACTATATTTAAAAGAGTTTATAATTTTAGTAATCTACTGCCTCTAATATGCCTTAATCTCACTATGCCCTACCGATTAGATTTGCGACAGTTAAATCAGTGCAACGAGGATTATCACTATAACATATAATAAAAGTCTTTAAATAACACTTAAACAAGCTGCAATAGGCTCTCTATGCAGATTATATACATAAAATCAGATTACAAGTCCAGATCAATGCTGAAATATTACATAATAGAGGGATGAACTGGAGCTTTTTAGTATAACTTCAGATATTACAGTGTATATAAATTTCTATAGAGGTGTGCATCCCGAATGTGTAGTTAATCATGCAATACCACGTACTTGGTTCGCTTGACCATACATGACTCACTGTAAATAAAGTGAACACATAGTTTGATGATTGGAGCAGCTTATAGAACTATCTGGACCTTCATTTTCCAGTTCTAAAATAGAATAATGGGGAGGCCTTTAAAACCTAAGCCCATTTATAAAAGAAAGCTGTCCAAACTAAGAGTAATGGGGTGGCCCTTACACCAAAGCCCATTCTAATCAAATCATACGCAAGGCATAAATATGCACATAGGTGATTTTTAAAGACACATTTGCCATGTTAAATATAATATTATTTAATAACTTAAAAGTATGCAAAAATTTTATAGTTTTGTTTCACAAAACTACCACACTCCTGTTCATTAATTAGCATTCTTAAATATGCTAAAAAGGAAAACTTAAAAGTAATCTAATTTTATTAGCCAAATCTGTATAGTCTATAATATAGCTAAAAAGAGGTCAAAACATATCCGGTACTTAAGCAATACATATAATATACTCTAAATATTATTCTCTAATACTTAACTAAACAGATATTTTAGTAAGCTAACCTAAATTAAATAATAAGCTAAGACTGGAGATTTATAAGATATACTAATCAGCAATAGAAATTAGCTATGTGAGAGTAACTAATCAACTCTCCAACATTATTATTATTATCAATCTTCGCTCCGAATGGCATAACATAAATAAATAAATTTACAAATAAAAAAAAAATAGAAAATAGGCATGACTACAGATTAGAAGAAACAGATAAATGATAATAACTTATTACAGTTATTATGCTAAGAAAATTATCAATTATATTATTTATTAAGCAGGCAAGATTCTTACAAAGATTATTATGATTAAATTTATAAAATTTACCTTTAAAAGAGTTGATAGATTATTATTAAAATAAATTTATATTATAATTTACAGTCTAAATTTAAAAGTTTGTGCACATTATAAATTAGAAGGTAGCTTAAAAGTTTTAGAGATTCATTTATAAAGATCTTAAAGTTATTTTAAGAGCTCTCTCTGCAAGAAGTAATTTACTGATCTTCTTCTAGCCTAGTCACTTGATGATAATGATCTCCATTAGGCAGGCTTGTGATGTCTTTTGGCAAGCTGTGGGTATCGAACTCTATTTCCATTCTGGACCATTCCCATAAAAGGGAGGAACAGTGGTTGCTCTCTAGCCCACGTTTTTCATTGTAGCAAACTTTAATGAGTGAACCCTTTTTAAAAAAGTCTAAAGTTATTTATACCTGAAAAATCTGTAATTCAAGTGACCTGTTTATCTGAAAGTTTTCTCAGTAATTAAAAAGTCATAAAAAATGAAACCTTTGGTTATTTCTTAGGCTAAACAATAACGGTCAACAGGTCACTCCTTGCTAAAGTTTTTATTTTTAAAAGACATTAAAATTTTGACTACAAGTTTGATTAATTACTTGCAGATGGTTTTCAAAAATTTCAGATTTTTATAAAACAGATCCCTAGATAAAATTTTCTAGTTTAAGTAGGTAATTTGCGAGCTTGATATGTCCCTCCTACAGCATTCCTACTAATTTTAACCACTCTCTTCCAGGTTCGATCCCTACCACCTGGCTTGTATAAAGTCTGCAGAAGGTTGCTTGATGTATTTTACCTTTGAAGTTTTGGATATTCAATTTCTTGTGTCTTGTCCCAAAACTCCTCATAGAAATCAATAGTGCTTAAAAACTCCACCATTTCTCCTATACTCTTGATCCGACATCCAACCATACTCTGTTATACATGTGAAGGCATGTCTCATTTGATCACAATAATTATCTGGGAGTGAGTAAAAGTGAAATTGATCAATGATCATAACTGAGGGACTTGTCTCATGAAGAATTGTGTGTAGGTTTCTGCAAAGACCGACACGTATGATTCACACATAATGGTATGATGTTGAAAGATTTTTCAATGCATTATTAATGTTCTCATCTTCTCTAACACTTATAAGTTAATTGCTCTTTCCTATGTATATGGCATGTGTTCAACCACATACATAGGAAAAAGCAATAAACTTCTAATTGCTATAAGAGATAATCACACCAATACAATGAAATAACTCTTAATATCTTCACGACTTGATCTCCAGGTTTTAGACACTAGCCATTGCAAAGATGTCTCAAATACTAAAATCATATTTACATACAACTATCATTAGCAGATAATATTTAAGAAGACTATAAAAAAATTAAAAAAAACTGCATTAACAAAACATGGTAAAACTATAAAATTACCAACTATATGGAAAAGCATTTTCACACAAATAAATAAAAAAAATTTAAAAACTATCCATTTTAAGACAATTTACATAATATAATTATCTTTACAAACATGTGATTGCTACTATTTGTTGAGGACATATTTTATTTTGTGGAAATATTGTTGGATTTAAAATAACATTAAAGGTATTCGATATAAACAGATGTCAGATTAAATTAAAAGGAAACATAGCTAAATATATTTCAAATAAAATAAAACTTAAAGTGACTACAAATATTTTTTTTTGTTTTAGTTGAATTTTAATTTTAATGGTAATTATATTTTTGAACCTTTTAGATACCTATTAAAAGAATGTAGCAGTTATCTATTTTTTTCTATTACATTGATATTACACTTAGTTTGCTAATAGCAATGAAACTTTTATATGAAACTGATATTGAACCCATATCTAAATGTCTTTATTTTGCCTCCATTTAAAACTCCACAGCTACAAGAGCTGTATAATACCCTAATCAATTTTTATACACCTTGATTTTTTAGACTTGGATAAATTTACAGGTAACCATCTCAGTCATTTGTTTTTGCAAAAAATAATTAGTATGCATTTTGTTTACCTAGTGTAAGCATTTATGCCTCTTGTATTGTATAAGCAGTATCTAATACTAGTTATACTCCAAATATAAGTAATACTATATCTCCATCTTTTGCAATTTTGTGGTTATACTTTTCAACTTTCTATAAACAAATATTATATGTTTTTTGCATATAATGTTTATACTAAAAAACAAATAACTGTATTACTATTGCAAAGATTGATTCTGATTTTTGGAAAAGTTGTCTAACTGATCAATTTAAACCATCACTTCTCATGTTTGTGATTTTATGGTTCTATTTTTCTCCTTTCTTACACAAATATTACACTATTATTTGTAAATAAAGCTTTTTTTTTTAAAAAAAAAAAAATCAAATTTGGAACCTTAATTATATCATAAAATAACATTTTCTTCACAATTAGTATCAGATTAATGATTATATCATTTACATTATCAAACAACATTGTAGACATTTTGCAATAAACAACCTTTACATTGATAATCAATTATTAATTAAATTATTCAATACTTTTAAATATTAAATTTAAATATAATTAAATATTACCAATTTTACCACTTCTTTTATGCAATCTATCCACTACTTTGAATACGTTTTAGCTAAATCCTTTTATTGTACCAATATGCAAACATAATCTTATGCTTTGACTGTGCCTTCAAAGGTAAGATTGTTTATGCATATAGGTACAATAAAAGGTCTTTGCTAAAAAATGTTCAAAGTAGTGGATAAATTGCTTAAATATAATTAAACTATTTATTTAGTTTATTGAATGTTTACTATAATAAATAGAAAGATTTGAACCTAGAATTTTCAGTCTATATTCATCATCCATTCTACCTCAAACAAATAACACACATGTGAAAAAGATAAATAATCCTGAATACATATATATTTTGTGCAGAACCACTTATCAGTATGGGCCCCTCCTTCTCCCTTTGAAACTAATAAACAAACCCAAATATTTTATTTCAGCTTAAATATTAGTTGCATCCCAAAATTTTACCATAGTTAGCAAACTAACCTTAACATCATAAAAGCACTAATAGCAGATAGATATTGATTGTATAGTTTGTTATGGTAAAGGAGATATGTTTGTTTTTTTTTCTCAAGAGATTGCTTAATCAACTCCAGTTTAATCATTAATTACTTATTGACTTGTAATTAATTAGCACTGTAAAGGTCATTTAAAATGAGACAGTCTTTATATTTTTCTTAATTGATTATTATTTTAACTAAAGTTATATTTCACTCTAACTTGATAACAATTTTACCTCATAATTTCAATACTGTTGGCAAAGTAATTTAATATCATTAAGAACATAACAGAATAACTTGTTTTACTATTTGTATATTTTGTTGAAAGTTGCTTTATTTAAATTTAAGCTCTAAATATAGATGATCGTTTGTTTTTTAAATACTTATGGATAGAGAGTGTTCACAACGCATAGTACATGTGTGAAAATAGTTTGCTTCATCTAAATTGTATTAAATTATATTAGCATACTCATTATATTATGTTTGTAGTAAAAGTTTATTAAATTAAGTCACATGATGTATGGCTTAGCTTTTTTTTCTATTATAGTTTTAGCTTTTGAGACTTTGATGATATTATATTGCTAAATCTATTAATATATGGTGTATCTGAACTTAGTTCAGTCCTATATGTCTATTTGAGTTAGATAGCTGAAATTGAAGCCATATAGATGTCTAAAATTTTCAGATTTTTTACTTAATAGTTAACTATTAGATAAATACTAAGCTTTAGTTGGTATGTCTAGATCTAATGTCTGAATATCCTAGAGCCTCACTGACGATATTCAGAAAAGCTTGTTAAGAACTATTAGAGCTCATTATATTATGTTTGTAATACAAGCTCATTAAATTAAGTCAGTGATGTATGACTAGATTTTTTTTATTTACTATTATAGTTTTTGTTCTTGAAAGCTTTGACTTGATTTTTTCCTTACTATTATAGTTTTTGCGCTCGAGGCTTTGGCGATGTTATATTGCTAAAGCTATTAATGTATGGTGTATCTGAACTTAGTTTAGTCTCATATGGCTATTTGAATTAGATAGCTGGATTTGAAGACATAATTTCAAATTTTATACTTAATTGTTAAGAGCTATTAGCATGCTCATTATTTTATGCTCATTATTTTATGTTTGTAGTATAAGCTTGTTAAATTAAGTCACGTCACGTGATATATGACTTGATTTTTTTTCTTCATATATATATATATAAATAAAATTCATTTTATAAGTAATTTTTTAATTATATCAATTATAAACTGCTAAATGTGGGTGTATATTTATGTATACACAAAATACATATTATTAATCAAATAATAATTATAATTGAAAACTAAACGGATTTCCAATTCTGTATGTTTATATTTATATATACCCTAAATAAATGTTATAAATGATATAACGGTAAATTAAATGTACGTGTGCGAATGCCAATGGCATTTCACAATATTTTATAAAAGCATTAGACTAATTAAATAGTTTAATTAATGAAAAACTATAAACTAACTTAGCAAGATGAATGCAAGCAAAGGATTAAGATAAATGTAAACAGAGCCATTGCTTAAAATAGACAATTCTGAGGTAATTGCATTATCTGATCAGGGATCGAATGGTATAACTAAAGAGATGACCAGCACATGGACAGTGGATGGCCAATCAAGGGAGTCTAGTCTAAACACAATGAGAGAGAAAAAAACACATATAGAACAGAACTGAGACCAGACACTTGCTAAGTGAAGCTCTTTAAAAGCAGATGTGCCATTTCCTTGGTGCCCCAGTCAGCTCCCTCCTTCACTTAGCCTTGCAGAGAAGTTTACCTCTGAATTTTCAAAAGTAAACTTAGGAGCTGTAAACAGTTTGTATTGATCTTATGATTATTTTGTTATGCCTTTGGGCCCTTATTGTTATTTATATAGCATGTATATAATTGTCATATATGTATATATTAAACAAGATTGGTTATGTTCGTATGACTCTGTAAATAAATTCTTGCTACTTAAATGTACGTGCTGAGCTGCCTCATTAATTAGCAATATTTATGTTATTTATATTTGCAATCCAGCAGGCAATAGAGTGCTGCTGGACCCAACAATTGGTGCAGTCACAGTCTTGATTATGAACCTCAATGGTCTTAATCCCCAGCAAATTACGAAATTGTCAGTAATAACAATTTGTGCATTGACAGCCAAATACGTTGGCTTCTAATTAATTGATTTCATGAGTGGATAAATTACTAAAAGATATTTTTATTTTTGCTACATTGACTAAGTCCATAATGCAGCCAGCAATATTTGAATTTGACATCAGAGAGATAAGTGAGTATCCCTGTTCATCCAACAACTAAAGAAACTTTTAATTATTAACAGAATACAGGATAATAAATATAAAACAGTGATCTTATTATGTTTTGCTGAAAAATGGGTCATCCAAATTACAAATAGGCTTTGCAAACCCCAAACCCCACAAGAATTAACATTCGAACAGATCAAAGATCATTTGGCTGACTATTTTAATCCCCATGAGTCTAGACACATTGCCAGGCTCCACTTCAAAAATTGCCAACAAATCAAGAATGAGCAAACACAAGATTATGATAGTGCCCTATGTGAACTCACAAAAAACTGCATCTACAATTCATAACTGGAGGAAGCTCTCCTCGAACAATTTTTATGTGGTATGAGTAGTGACAGTCTGAAATAGCAGTTATTGGCAGATATGGATATTAATTATAAAGTAGTTGTCAAATGTGGCATAGCTCACAAACTTATATTAAAGCAAGCTAAAGAATTTGCAGCCATGAAAATAGCAGACAACGATCCTTATGAAATCCACAAAATTGACAAACCTGAAAGAAGATTGCCTGATCGAAGTGGAGTAATTAATATTAAGAAAAGTCATATTAAGTACTTTTGCTGCAGAAAATTAGGTCACATGGCATGTGAGCGTTTTTATAAGGACCAATACTGTAAACATTGTAATAAAGTTGGCCAATTGCAAAAAATGTGCTGAAATAAAAAAAGTTTATAATTATACAAAAAATAGTAGCCAAGAGTGTTTTATAAGAAAACCTAAGTGATTTTCAGCGACTAATAATGTGTCTATGGACCAATGACAAAAATTTGAAATGACTGTCAAAATTTATGGAAAACAACTATCAATGGAAATTGACAGTGGAAATGGGATGTCATTACTTTCCTGTAAAGATTGGAAAACCATTGTGGCAGATATGAGACAGCCACCTTGACTTATGCATATGAATCTGAAAGCTTGAGACATTAATGGTAACACTATAAAAATTAAAGGAGTAAATCAGGCTCTAATTACTTTGAACAACACAATAAAAATAATTACATAGACATTATATAAAGTCCATACCCCTATAAATCCCCTCATTGGCTGTGATTGGTTTCAGCAACTTGGAATAAAAATAGCTTGGGTCAAAAATATTGACATTGAAAAAAACATCAGTCAGCATTTTCCTAAACTTTTCAATGGGGAACTGGGAACAATAAAAACAAAACCAGTGCCATTAGAATTATTGCCCAGAGCAATGCCTATAATTTGTAGACTGTGAAAGATCCCATATGCACAGAAAGAAAAAATAGCAGAGGAAATAAAGCAATTGATAAAAGACGACATGCTTGAACCAACAGAAGAAGCTGAGTGGGCTACTCCACTGGTTGTAATAACCAAGCCAAATGGACAGATACAATGGTGCAGTGATTACCACATATCAGTTAATAAAGCATGAAACAAATACATATACCTCATTTCAAATTCCAGAGAAATCATAGTATCACTGCAAAAGTCTAAATATTTTTTTCAAAATTGGATCTCAACACAGCCTTCCACCAAATCCCTGTGACCAACAAAGATGTGAACATTTTAACACTTACTATACACATAGGTTTATTTATATCAAACATCTTCCAATTGAAATAGCTTCAGCACACAGTATATTCCAAGCAAAAGTGAAAACTCTTCTAAGCAGACTTGAAGGCACCATCCCCTACTTTGATGATATATTGGTCACTGCTAATTCAAAAAATGTATTGAGTACTCATATCTCAAAAGTTTTCCAAAAACTGGAGGAATTTGGAGCATAATTAAATGAGAAAAAATGTATTTGGAAGGCTACTGAAATTAAGTTATTGGGTCACCTACAGTCAAACTCAGGAATAAGCCCTTCACCTGAAAATGTCAAAGCAGTATTTGAGGCAAGAAGACCAAATAATTTAAATCAACTACAGGCTTTTTTTGGCCTAGTGGACTATTTTGAAAACTTTCTGGATGGCAAAGCACCCATAGTGAGGCCACTGTATTATTTATTAAAAAAACAGAAATGAAATTGGGAAGCAGCACAAGAGCAAGCATTTCTGCACACCAAAGTTCTCACATCAAATAAACTACTGGTCCATTATGACAGCAAGTGCGAGGTGACTGTGACAACTATGCATCAGAAAAGCTTGGCATGGGGCAGTAATATGCCATCCATCCCACTCCAGAGAATGTCCTATCCTTGTCCGAGGTGGAAAAGAACTACAGCCAGCTAGACAAGGAAGCTCTTGCCATAGTGTTCGGAATTCATAAATTCCACCAATATCTATATGGATTCCTTTCCAATTAATAACAGGCCATAAGCCACTCTTGGGAATTCTAGGCATAAACAGATGCCTGAACATTTAAGCCCTCATATGTTGAAATGACTTTAACATACTCACAGGTTATAATTATATATTCGAAGGCAAAAAAGGCATGAAAATCGGTCATGCTGATGCATTATCGCGAATGTCAGATCAGGTCAAGAAAAAAGTAAACAGTGTAGAAATTTACTATATTGATACACTAAAAAGCCAGACACTTAATAGCACAAAGGTAGCTGTATGGACCAGAGAAGAAGCTGGATACAGATGGATCATGAAAAAATCAGCAAAGGTTGACCAAAACAAAAGCCATCTTTCTTGAACATAGAGCTATGGAAAGCTTGAAAACAACTGCCTATCTGCAAAGACTGTAAACTCAGAGGCAACCAAGTACCAATTCCCATAAGTGGCAGGTCACAAATACTTAATGTATTGCATGAAGATCATCCAAACATTGTAAGAGCAAAAACATTAGCTCATAGTTATGTCTGGTGGGTGAAAATTAACAGTGACATAGAACAATGCATAAAAAACTGCACAAACTTGCAGTCATATGCAAATGCACCTTCAGCCAAATTCAAGTCTTGGCAAGAAGTAAACAAACCATGGCAGGGAATTCATATAGATCACTGTGGTCCCATTCAAGTACAATTATTTCTAGTAGCAGTTGATGCCTATTCAGGATGGGCTGAATATAAAATACATAAAAACACTGGTGTGGATGAAACCATCAACAATCTGATGGAAATGTTTGCATACCATGGTCTCCCAGAAATCCTAGTATCTGACAATGGCACAGGTTTTACATCAGAAAAGTTTGCATATTTGATTCATGAATGGAGAATTAACCAGAAATTTACTCCACCTTATCACCCCCCAATCAAATGGACTGGCTGAAGAAACTGTGCAAAATTTGATGTCTGCCATCAGTAAAATGGTAAAACAAAGTCTGCACAAAGTGGTCTTCAACATGCTTCTTTATCAACCCTCTATGCCTACGGCTAAGTCAGATAAATCACCCACAGAAAAATATCTAGGTCATAGACTGTGAACAAAGCTTGACAAAATTATACCAATGAAAGACACCGAAGTACCTTCAGGCATAAACTATAAATTCTCATGACAAGATCGTATATGGTTAGAAATAATCAGGACAAATTCTGGATAAAAGTGGAAATTGTGTGACATCTAAGTAAGCAAGTGCTTGCTGTGAAAAGGGAGGATGGAAGGGTTATGTAAACACATAAATCTATTGTGTAAAAACAAAAGCATACAGCAAACACCCACAGCTATTTCCAAAAAAAGATGATGCTCCAGATGCAAAATCATACATTCCCCAACGTTCTAAGAGAGAAAGAAAAATTTCCTCCCACCTCAGTGAGTATGTGCTAAGTTCAGAGAACAGTAAAAAACTAAAATGCTATCTCTGAACTTGGGGGAGATATGCTAAATGTATGTGTATATTTATGTATGCACAAAATACATATTATTAGTCAAATAATAATTATAATTCAAAACTAAACAGATTTCCAATTGTGTGTGTATATATATAAACACAAAATAATTGTTATAAATAATATAATGGTAATTAAATGTATGTGCTTAAATGTCAATGGCATTCACAATAATTTATAAAGCATTAGACTAATTAAATAGTTTAATTAATGAAGAACTATAAAGTGACTTAGCAAGAAAGTTAGATGAATACAAGCAAAGGATTAAGATATAGTAAACAAAACCATTGCTTAAAATAGACAAATCTAAGATAATTGCATTATCTGAGCAGGGATTGAATAGTGTAACTAAAGAGATGACCACCATAGGGGCAGTGGTTGGCCAGTCAAAGGAGTCTACTCTAAAAACAATGAGAGAGAAAAAACAGATCTAGAACAGAACTGAGACTTGCTAAGTGAAGCTCTTGAAAGGTAGATGTACCATTTCCTTGCATGCCCCAGTCAGCTCTCTCCTTCACTTAGCCTTGTGGAGAAGTTTACCTCCAGACATTCAAAAGTAAACTTAGAAACTGTAAACAGGTCATATTGATCTTATTTTTATTTTGTTACTCTTTGAGCCTTATTGTTATTTATATAGCGTTATATAATTGCCATATATGTATATATTAAACAAGATTGATTATCTTCTTATAACTCTTTAAATAAATTCATGTTACTTAAATATGCTTGCTGAGTTGCCTCATTAATTAGCAATTATTTGTGTTATTTCTGTTTGCTATCCAGCAGGCAATAGAGTGCCACTGGACACAGCATAAACATACAAAAAGCATTGCTGGTTTGTCATATGTCCATTGTCACAAATATCTTATAACTGTTGTTTTCACTATCTGCACATTTTTAATCCATTTAAGTGCTGCTGAACATAGTTCTTAAATAGAATGGTAGATTAGTAAATAAATAAATGCTAAGCTAATATCAAATGTCCATGCACAAAATCTGCTGTAAAGAACATTACAGCAGGTACACATGTAAATTTGTATATATTAAGCATAATGAATATATAAATGTGCTACATTAATAATGGAAGTTGGATCTGAGCATTAGAATACCCACACACACCAATTAGAATACCCACACACACCAATTTAAAGTAAACATTCAATTGATAGAGCAATATTGTACACAAACAAATACATGTATAATAAACTCATGTATTATTTTAATATGTTTATTTTCTTTTTCTTGTTTGTACATTTTCATTATATGTCATTAAGTAAATAAGCATTTATTTTTATATGACGCTATGTGTACAATTGTATGACATTCAAATATCAGCCTTTCAAGCTAATTGCACATGCGTCTTTTGTGAGTGTTAAATAACAAATGAATACTTCACTCTACAATACAAGATATAGTATTTATGCAGGAATAAAAGGAATCCTCTTATTTCTATGACTCAAATTCTTTTATATGAGCAAATCTGAAGTACTGTTGAGTAAAGCGTGAGAGTAGAATTCTCACTTTAAATTACTATCCACGTTGTTTGAATGAATGATGTCGGTGAAATTGTCTAGAATTTACTAAATGTCACTCTAACTGAAACTTAATAATAAGTAAATTATCATTTATTTTTATATAATGCTATGTGTACAATTGTATTACATTCAAAGATGTGCCTGTCAAGCCAATTGTGAATGCGTCTTTTGCGAGTGCTAAATAATAAATGAATACTTTGCTCTACAATACAAGATATAGTATTTATGCAGGAATAAAAGGAATCCTCTTATTCCTATGACTCATTGTATGGTTACGTATTTTGCTTTTTTCTGAAAAACTCAAATAGAAAAAATCAAACTTTATTGATCAAATGGATCACATGTTGGAACATATTCCTAAAAGAAATAATTAAAGTAATTGTTTCAACATATTTGTATATTTTTTTTTATTTTTTAATTACTTTTCAAAAACTGTAATTTTATTAGGTAAGCAAAGAATATCAATTGCTTTGGCAAAAATCTAATCAAAAAGCAAAATGTTTAATAATGAATATTATAAATAAAATGTTATTATTTTTTTTATATAAAATAAAAGTTCTTTTAAAATAATATATGTTAATCAAGTGGTCTGAGCATTCAAGATGGAAACTAAACATTATATTAAACCCTGATATGTAGAATTCAATCGGAAAAATAGAATGGAATTTTTATGATCTTATTAATGATAAGCTAAAATAAAGGGTTGGGCTGATTTATACTTCTCAGGGGGGTATCTGAAATGGTTCTGTATGAGTGGGGTTGATAGGTCTTAGTCAGTGCTGTGGGATTCATTCATTCTTTGGCATTCATTTTATCTAAGTCATTCACCACTTTGATTCCAAAATTCTCCAGTCATCCAGCTACTTAGGGATTTGTTTACAGACTAGACTATTGCTGATATTTCTTAAGAAGAAATCCATTACACAGTTTTTAAGAACTCTTGTTTTCTTGTGTATTCAATTAACCATTCAAGATAGAATGAAAATTTAATAATAATAATAATAATAATAATAATAATAATAATAATAATAATAATAATAATAATAATAATAATAATAATAATAATAATAATAATAATAATAATAATAATAATAATAATAATAATAATAATAATAATAATAATAATAATAATAATAATAATAATAATAATAATAATAATAATAATAATAATAATAATAATAATAATATTTGCATTATACCAAAAAAATATGGAGAAATCTACCAGAACATCCAGTAAAATGACCATGGGGTAGACAACCAGCTGGTGGACACACTCTTGCTGTGCTCAGATTGCCAAGATGTGGTTACACCAGTTCCAGCCAGCCACGATGATGACAAAAGTCACCATGCCTACAGCTTAATGATATAAAATCCTCACCACACAGCCAGTTGATCTGAAGCCCACTTAGAAGCCCAGTCATGAAAAGATGAAAATGCCTACATAAGTTTATTTTAAAAATATTTTATTAATAGTGAATTAATTAACTCTGATATTTTCGATATTTAGAAATGTATTATTTTTTATTTTTTTATTAATTATTTAAAAAATGGAAAAAAAGAGAGAAGGTCTCTTGCATATATATTGGGTTTTATGGTTATTACATATATATTGGGTTTTATGGTTATTACAGGCATAATGATATAGCTTTTACTTAAATTTTTTTGATTCATTTTTTTCTTCCCAAATTCCAGTATTTTCAACAAAGGTTACAATCAGTTTTTCTTTTTATTGTTACCCCTGAAAATTGTCATACATAAATATACCTGTTTATATACGTGCACATACACTTGTAATATTAGGTAAATATGACACCTCATATTGAGTGTTGAAATATTTGTATATTTTTAAGTTATTTTTGTCACTGTGACACCTTATGATGAGTGTCCAAGAGTTTATTCATTGTAAATTTCCTGCAAGCAAGGCATCTAATAACCTTATATTTATAATAGAGGTGATTGTATAATTGTGCTGCACATATATACATGTATAAGAATTTATTTATCATGAAAGCAAACAGACACAGCACTTCATGTTGAGTACCCTAAGGTATCTACATCAGTGCAACCTTATTGATATGCTGCAAAATACAAAAGATACTGTTGGGTATATAGAGAAATATTTTATACTGCAAATATATTTACGCATATTTTTTTATATATTTACTTAAATAAAATGAGTTTTAAAGTCCAGAGTAGAAACATATGCCTGTATAACTGAGAATCTTTTATCTGAGAAATGTATTTCAAATCTCATAAAGTATAACTTATTTATGCAAGGTAAAGAAAGCTCAGACCCCTTCCATTCATTACTAACCATTGAAGATAGCTGTAAGGGTTTATTATTATTCTTATTCATGTGAATTTACATTAATTTTCATTTATTTTCACACATCAAATATATATGGGTTTATGACAATATTTTTTATTTATTTTGTTTATTACATCATTATAAGTATACATCGATGGTGAATATCGGGAATTCAATAAATATTTAATCATGATATAAAATTGTTGGTTTTAATATTATTTTATTTGATATTGTACTCTTTCCTTATCAATCATGTGCCTGTAATAACCATTTAACTTACCCATTGAAAACCCTAAATATAGAGCATACTGAGCTAGCCATATGGGGATATCACTCTACCGAGGTGTTAAATCTCATTCTCATGCTCCGCTGAACTTATAGTATTGCATATCCTTCTGGGTGGAGGGAAAAATTCATTTTTATTCTTTTCTAAAAGTTGCATGCAAAACCTATTAGTAAATAGACTTTTCAAAGAAGTGTACTTACCGTAGGTTCTAAAAATTCGGACATTCGAGAAAATGACTAAATAAAAGGGTTTTTAATTGGCAGAGTCCTGTCAATTCCTTCTCTCTATTAGTTTATCTGGAGGTACCAATATGTTATGAGTACAGGCAACCAGCTAAATTGGTATCCAATTTTTACCCTGTTCAATCTATATCACTTCATTTTTAGTGCAAGATTAGGAGCATAACTCTGCAGCGCTCTTCCGATCAATAGATGCCATTTCACCAAAACCACTGAACAAGTGTATTTGTTTACATAAATGACAAAAGAGTCAGAATTCACTATCTCTTTCGTTTGCCCACCCTCAGATCAGCTGATTTCAAGCTAATTTGCTATCATCAGTGAAGGATAGAGCTAGAAACTAGATCTAAACACTGACTTCAAGTGTTTATGCAAAAAGTTTCTATCAGTTTGCAAGCATGAATTTTTCAGACGGCTGGGTTTGAAGACTTTACCGGTCTGAAAAATTCATGCTTACAAACTGATAGACACTTTTTGCTTAAACACTTGGAGTCAGTGTTTAGATCTAGTTTCTAGCTCTATCCTTCACTGATGATAGCAAATTAGCTTAAAATCAGCTGATCTGAGGGTAGGCAAATGAAAGAGATAGTGAATTCTGATTCTTTTGTCATTTATGTAAACAAATACACTTGTTTGGTGGTCTTGGTAAAACACCATCTAGTTTCAATAACAATTTATTATTTTTAATGTATACAGTGATGTGTAACCATACAATTGAGATTTACATTGTTGTTCTTACTATCTTGTTATTTCCATTTGGGTTCTGATGAGTCTATGTTGTGCAATATGGTGTGAACATTAGATCTTTCACATATTTGTTATCTGATTGTTAGTTTGGTATATTGTATAATGTCCAAGTATCCTCAAATATTTTTGACAATGCCAGAAGTTGGTCTCTCTTTGGGATTTTAATTATTGTTTTGGAAAACACTTGTTTTATAGAAGGTTGTTGGTGCTCCATGATTAGTTTACAACATGTAACCCATATGGCATACTTCAGAAATATTGAGAGACATATTATTGGATAGGTTTTAGTGTTAATACTATCCTTCAGAGATGATATCAGTTGGAAATCTATCTTGGTGTTGGAGAGTAGGATTTCTCGGATCACTCTGAATCCCGTACATTGTGAGAAGAGGTGTTCCAATGTCTCATTGCCGTTCATGCAAATGCTGCAAGTAGGGTCTATGTTGTGACCTCGTTTGTAAAAAAGTGATTAGTAGGTAGACCATTAACGTTGTATTTAATGAGGAAGTCTAGGTATTTGGGCTCTAGACTCCATCTTTTAAAGTTGGATACCAGTTTCTGATTATTGTAATATAATGTGTTGATTATAGGATATAAGATTGGATGGAGAATTGTGTATGCTTGCCATAATGATATTTTAGAATTGAATGTGGAGTCGGTTATTGGGCAGTGCTGTTTGATAAGACTTGTGTTTCTAGTGATCCATGTTTGTCTGTCTGGTGGGGGTCAGTCAGTAGGTATTACCTTTTGAAGCAAAGCTTTTTGGAGAATTGTGTTAAAACCATATGATGCTACCAAGTTGTGTATGATGTTATAGATATTTTGGTAAATCAATGCTTGAATGGAGTGGAGAGCAAGACCATTTAGCTTTCTTGGTCACTGAGTTCTTTTGAGGCTGATCGCGACTGTTTTACCTCTCCAGAAAAGGGTTGAGCACAAGCTATTTATTTTATTTATGACACTTTTGTTGCATTTGATAAATGAAAGGAAGTATGATATTTTTGGCATCACATTCATGTTAATTAGTGCTACCTTGCCAGGGAGGGAAAGGTAGACTTGTGACAAGGAAGTGATGAATTTGTTTGTTGTTTTCAGGAAGTTATCCTGAATCTCTTTGGTCATTGCTGTGGTAGATTTGAAGATGGAAAACCCAAGATATCTCTGTGGCTTGGCAGAGAAAAGGGTGTTGATTTTCCTTCCTGAAACAATTTGCCAGGAGACAGATTTGCTGGGGTTGAATAGCAGCCTGTATTTCTCAGTATAGCGGCTTAATATTGTTTGTAGCAAAGGAATAATTTTTTTGATAGTAGGATGATCATTACATCATCCATGTAGGCAAATGTGTTGAATTCTCTGTTTAAATTGGGTATAAAGAGACCTGATAGATTTTTTTCTAAATCCATAAGGAGAGGATTTATATATGTAATGAAGCAGAGGGCGCTGAGGGGGGATCCTGAGGGAGAGCTTGTGTCAGTTTAAATCCAGAGGTTATATTACCATCCATAGTGATAAAGATTTCTCTGTTGTATAGTAAATTGCTTATGATCTGGACAGCAGCTGCAGGAACATCATATTCGTCCAAAATATTTAAGAGTATGTCTATACGTACCGAGTCGAAGGCTGCAGCAAGGTCCAGTTGAATAGCTATCAGCCCTGACTTCCAGTAGATTCTGACATAATCAATGATGGACATTATGTTGCCCATAGCATGTGCAGTAGAGATCCCTTCTTGGTGTATTGGTTGTTAGATATGTGCTTTAAGACATTTGGTTGGATGAGGTCTTTGATCATAGACTCTACAATTTTAATTAAAAGGGGTGTCATGGAAATAGGTCTGAGGTTTGAGAGATCCGTAACCTGATTTTTTTTTTATAAATGGAACCAGCGCCACTGGGTAAAGATTAAGTATCACTCTATTACAAGTTACTAGGTAATCCACCATCTTTTTCATTATGGGAACTGCAAATTGATTGAGGTGTAGGATTAGGAATTTGGGAATCCCATGTAATTGAGGATGTACATCATCTGGAAGGGAAGATATTTTCTGTTGAAGTAGGTTTTCTGTGATCCCATGTGGCACCTGTGGATCAACTTCAGACCAGGATTGTGTGCCATTGAAGACTGCGGTTTGCATTCTTTGCTGGAAGTGTTCTTTTATATAGTTCATCATGGGTGTTCCAAGCAAGGTTTTTCCATTTGCAATGATGGAGGTGGGAGTGGTTTTGTTATTTTTCCCTCCAAGTGCCCATCTCAAGTAGCCTTTTGTCCAGTGGTGTTGTTGAGATAAATAGCTTTTGGCTCTCCTAATGGATAGGTATTCTGCGAGGGCTTTTTGTCTTGATCGGTATAGGTTTTTAAGACTATATATATCTTGTGTTTTGATAGGTTGACTTTGGAGCATCTGAAGCTGATTCTCTATTTGCAGAAGATCTTGGAAGAGGCCAAAAGGGCCTTTGGCTTTCATGGTGTGGTATTTTAATATTGTCTGTAGGATGCCTACAAATGAAAACCAGGATTCTTCAGCTGGTCTTGAAAGGATGTTGATTTTGTGAAAATATATATAAGATTCGGTCACTATGGCCTCTGTCGTGTTTGATTTTGTTACCATCTGCATGGTTTTGTGTTTGATTTTGTTACCATCTGCATGGTTTTGTAAAGAGACTCTGGAGTTGGGAGACCAGCCATGGTTTCAAGAGTAACTACAAGGGCCATATGGTCCAAAAACGAAACTGGTAAAAGTTTTGCATTTAGATGAAAGTGTAAATCTGGTAAATAATATAATAGATCTATTAGGGTTTGGTAGGATTTGGTGTAAAAGGAGTAGGATCTGGGAGGAAGGAATCCTTCCCCACACATCAAGTTTCTGTTTATCAGTGGAAGAAATTTTAAGTTAAAGCGACCATATGTGGTGTTAAAATCTCCCAATATAAGTAAAGAGCCTGATTTGTTGCTAAGGAAATTGTGATAGATAGTAGGATTGTTTGAAGTGTATATATAAGCTAGATTTATGCTGTAGCCCCAATAGTCTATTTCTAATAAGATTAAGTTGTTATCCAAATAGAGTATGCAAAATTTGTTTGGAAATTTTTTGTTAATTAATACTCCAACCCCTCCAGCTGCTGAATGTCCAACTGAAAATTTAGTGAAGCCCATGGTGTCAATTATTGTTTCTATTTTATTGTCAGTGTTATTATGGAATTTGGTTTCCCCCATTAGAAGGATGTGGGGAGAGTTAATACTTATCCAATTTCTAATTGTGTGTGCATGGGCCAACAAGTTGAGGCCACAAACATTAATCCCTGCAATTTTATAGTTCATAATATAGTGTCCCCACCCCCTCAGCCGGCTCATGGTCTTGGGGAGAATTTGGTATTAAATGACTATAATTGTTTTCTTGATCTGATGCTTCTTCCAATGAGAGTTGAAGTTGATTTGATTCCATGAGTACTGGAAGGTCCTCATTTTACATAGAATCTGGTAATTCCAAATAGAGATCATCTTCCATTGGTGCTGAATCAGTATCGGATCATCTTTCATTGGTGCTGAATCAGTATCAGAGTGCTCAGAGGTTTTCCTTTTCTTTTTTTCTCATGACACTCTGTGTTTATTTTGTGATTCTTGTGAATCTTGTTTTAATGAGGGTAGTTGTGGTATAAACCCAGAATTCATATCATCATCTGAGCTTGATTTATCCGGAACATCTGATTTTCGTTTATTAATATTTGGTATAGTTTGTCATGTTGGCTCTACTTCTTGTGAAAGATCCTGATTCCAATATCCAGACAAACCATCCTTTCCCTCCATGGAGTTTTGGTGTGTGATGTGTTGAGTTTTTTCTTGGTTTATTGCTTTTGCTACTTTCTTTTTGAGGATGTGGAGTTATTGTATTTTGTTTACTTTGTGACTTTCTAGGCGATTGGGTGTTATTTTTGTCTATTTTGATTCTGGTGTCTGTTTCTTCTATTGGAAGTGACTTCAAGTCTGAAGGATTGCCAAGCAGCGATTCATAGCCTTTTTTTCCAATGTTGTACTGTTTATTGGTTGAATATTATTTGTGTATTGGTTTAAAATGAGATGAGATGTTCTTGATGTAATTGTTTGTTTATCATTTCTATTTTTGGTTGTATTGTTGTGGGATTCCATCTCAGTTTGTTGGGAAAGGTTATCATCTTGATCTTCATCTCTAGATATTATGTGGTCTGGTGTTATATTTGTGGGAGTTATTTCTATAGATTCAGTGTAGTTTGATGTTGCAGACCTGTGTTTATCAGTGTGGTTTTCAATATTATTGTCTGTTTTAGGTGATTGTTGGGTGTCTATAGTTGATGTTGTTTCTATATTCATTCTACTGCAGCAGTGGAACTTGCCTTTCTTTTGATTGCAGATAGTGCAGATACATGCCAAACAGTCTTTTATAAAGTGTGTCCTTTGTAAACAGTGAAAGCACTGAGGCTGCACCTCCTGAATGTTAGGGCCATTGGTGAACCTCTTGTGTTAACTACAGTAGGGATGTCAGTGGGAGAAACATTTTTTTCATGGCTAGTGAGAAGATTGCTGTGTTTTATATTATGTTTCTGCCCAAGATGGGGTCTGGGAGGAATTTAAATTTTGAAACAGTGTCATACGGATTGAGGATATTTTGGAGCTCTTGTTCAGTAAATCTTGTTAGGCAGTTTTTGATTTTCCCTTGTAGTATCATAGGTCTGTTCATTTCTACAGTGCAAAGTATTTTATTTCCCAGTATTTTAATATTGTTTTTAAATTGGAGTCTGTCTGCCCAGGTCTTAAATTCTATTGCCACATATCTGTCATTAGGGTGAGTTAGTATTTGATAAATTCCCAACTCTGAATCATGTTGTTTAATTAGGGAATATAAATACTCCATGGGGAATTTGTATAATGATAAGTTTTCATTTGTTACTGCTAGGATAAGAGTTTTGTCATTGTAATAATTTTGGAAAGATTTATAGAGCATGTTTGGAATAGTTTTGTTGAAATTATCGTTTATGTTTTTATGTATTTCGTCAGTAATATTATTATAATCTAATATCTTAATTGATTGGGGATGTTGATTATCTTCTGTTGTGATTTCTCTTTCAAATTCCGATATGCCTATAAGCATTTCATTAATATTTCCAGCCGAGTTATTCTCCATGGTTTTAACGTCTTTGTTGATTCTTAAAGCGTTAGCATAGGATAAAGATTTTTTTGGAAGGGTTTGTGAGTCTGTTTTGAAATGTTCAAACGATGTAGATATTAAAGGTTCATCTAGTTTGAAATTTTCATTTGTTTGTGAATGTATTTTGTTGATTTTTTTTTTATCTATTATTTCATTTTTTTCACCCGAAATACTGTTGACAGTCTCTGGTGTTACAGCAGCGAATTTGGTGACCTCTGGTGATTTAAAAATTTTTTTTTCACTTTCTTCGGATAGATTTTGCTGATTTTTTTTTTGTTCCAAATTATTTTGTGAGTGTTTTGCTGTTGTGAATGAATTATGTTTATTTATGTCTTCTAAAGGAGTTTGGGAAATACGGTGAGTGTTGTTACTGTTTTTGTATGTATTATTAATATTGGCTGTTATTTCACCCGATGCGAGGCCAACGCTATTGCTTATAACTGACGAAGTTTGTATAATTTCTTGCATTTTAATGTTGTTAGTAATTATTTGGTGCTTACTATTGCTAATGGGAAGGTTTTTGATCTCAGATGGAGCCTGAGATTTGTTATTACAGCTAGGTGGATTTCGGCCATTGTTTCCGTTGAACAACTGAGAGTCACATTTTAAGCTTGAATTGCTATGTATATTATCTATATCATTGTCACATTCCATTTTTAAATATATAAAACGTCTCTTACCTTGTATTTAGGGGTTTGTAATGGGGTTTGACACACCCTTTCCTGCTGATTTCAATTTTTTTAAGAGAGCTATTGTTCATGTTGCTTGCTGTTTAAAAACTGCAAGCAGTTTTTCTAAAACGCCATCTATTGATCATAAATATAAGTGATAGCAAGTTATGTGATTATAATTGTTTTTTTTTTCATAAATGTACCTTTAAAGGCTTTTGCAATGATATATATTGCAGAGGCCTTGACTATGCGGTGAAACTGAACTTAGATCAGACCCATGTAGCTATCTGGCTTGTTAGGCTGGGTTTGAAGACTTTACTGGTATGAAAAATTTATGCTTGCAAACTGATAGAAACTTTTTGCATAAACACTTGGAGTCAGTGTTTAGATCTAGTTTCTAGCTCTATCCTTCACTGATGATTGCAAATTAGCTTGAAATCAGCTGATCTGAGGGTGGGCAAATGAAAGAGATAGTGAATTCTGACTCTTTTGTCGTTTATGTAAACAAATGCACTTGTTCGGTGGTTTTAGTGAAACACCATCTATTGATCATAAATACAAGTGATAGCAAGTTACGTGATTATAACTTGTAAAAACGTTTTTCATATATATAATAAAACAAATTTGTAAATAGAACAGTAACTGAACAGAAAAATTGGTTGATTATTTGCCAGACAAATAATTAGATGCATGAATAGATGGTTATGTGAATCAATGAACTAAATTTATATAGAAATAAAATTGACTTGTTGGTTAGTTCAATATATGTGTAAAAGAAAAGATAGTTGCATGGATATGTAAATGGTTGCATAGATAAATAGATAGGTGGATAGATTTGTTATTATTGTTTCGTAAACCTGATGTATATGACTGCATTAAAATTTTACAAGATGGCAAGTAAAATAACTCTTGTCCGCAATACGGTAAAATGGTGGAGAAGAAAAGGAAAAGATCTGCTGCTAAAAAAAAAAAATCATTTTAAATATGATGCAAAGAACTAAATATTCACTTTCCGCTTTCATAGATTTTATAAAATTGAGAATTTTAAGGTTGCTAAATATTTTTTTATGATTAAATATATATATACTAATAGTGAAAATTGAATTATTTTATTATCTGCTTAAGATTTGAAATACTGACATTCTTCATGTACCGGGAACTTAATTGTAAATATAGGGATTTATACACAGACATTCAAGCATCCTTCAACTACTCACACTATCTCATATCACTAACACACATGACCACACGCGTGTAGAAAAGATAAATAATCACCAATATAAATATTTCGTGTTGAATCAACACTCATCACTTGGTCCAGATTATCATCTCCGAAACATATATATAATCAGTGCTCAAATCCCCTATAATTACAATTAAGCTCCTGGTATATGAAGAATGCCTGTATTTTAAATCTTAAACAATAAGACTTCTATATTTGTGTGGTATGAGATAGTGTGGATAGTTGAAGGATTCTTGAAAGTATGTGTTTAAATCCCCTATATTTATTATCTGGTTAATAAATTATGAAGGAATAAACTTAATATATATATATATAATATCAAAACAAGTATTAAGTTTTTTCTTAAAAAGTCATTAATTAAAGGATAACCTTCTGTTGAATTATTTTAGAGAAGCCTCAGGTTAAAAATTAATTACTAGTTTGACGTATAATAAATGTTATAATATATTTATGAATTACGAGTTAGTTTAATCATAGTCAAGGGCACTTTTATTTTTATTTTACATTTTTTTGTTTTACTTTCCTTTTTTTTTTTAATATTGCAGACGTTTATTCGTGCACATGCGCTCATATACTTATCTTACGTACAAACGTACTTCTATAGTAATCTGACTGTATGTATATATGTATAATAAAAATTCTTTAACGGTTTTATAAATGTCAAGAATCATCCGTGTGAATTAGTCGAAAATTTAAAAAATGATGAAAAACTAAAGATTTTTTTTTTTTTTAAATGTCTTTTGCAAATAATATATATAACAATAAATTATATCTCTCGATCCTACTTACAGATTCCACATTTTTACTATTTAATAAATAGTCTAAGTTCTTCCATAAAAAGAAATAAATAAATAAATAGTCAAAAACAAATATGTACATATTTAATAAGCTTAATAAAATTGTGCCGGAATCAAATTAATATATATATATTATTTTAAGCCAAAATACCATAACTGAAAACATTTATACAAAAATAAACAATTTATTTGGAATTCTAACTATTTATGTTTAAAAATAGGGGGGGGGGAGGGGATACCACTAATACAGCCAGATTACTTTAAATAACAAATTAAAAATGTTACACGGATATTCGGGTTTCAAAAATTCGGACTTGGCATACATATTTACTACGACTTTCTCTTAATAGCCTAAAATAATACTACATAAGCATAGATTATATATAATGAATGTTATATTTCAATGGATATTATAAACATTATTCATTAATGTATTACTATTTTTTTAAACAATATACATCATGTGAGGTGTTTTCTTAATTCTAAAGAAAAACTATAAATAATTTAAACAATATGATAAAAACTATAAATAATTGGAAACACGATCAAGCTTTCTCTGAAAAAAAAAAAAATTTAATTACTATTTTTAAGTTCTTAAAACTGTTTTCATCTTTTTCTTGCTTTTAAAATTCTCATAGGCATTATATTTCTTAAGTCAACAATTAATAAATAATTTTTAATTAGCTTTCTTACACCTTTAATACAATATAACTTACCAATCTCTTATTTCTACAGACATGACAAATATAATACAATACTTTATACTTTTCTTATCAATTACTTCTAGCTTTTCTTGATGACTTATATCTTTAGACTCTCAAATCATGTATGTTTAGTGTAGTGGCTGCATAATAGACTTGGACTTCAAAGGTTTAGAACTGGAATTCCATATAATCTCTATGGTAATCAAAAATAATTCTTACCTTAATCATCTATCTTATCCAATTTATTCTTCTATAAATCATAATATTATAAACTTTTTATTTTTTACGCTTTTCCAGTATAAAATTAGACCAAATATTTCTCATTTAAAAAAAGATTTCTTTTTTGAAAAAATATTTGCAAATGTTATTGCTTTTAAATATTACTTTTATGAGTCACAAAATATCTCATTATCTCTAATCAAATAGTTTGTCAAGATCATTACCAATATATATCTTCAGCATTGTATTTTACTACTTATTCACAATAAGCTGCCTATAATTCAAGTTACGATTGCAATATTGTTTACATTACTTGACCATATTCATTTTTGATTATATAGTATTGAATACATGGTGAAGGTTACTATTAATCATTTTATTAGGCTAAAATTATTATTAAAAAAGATTTTAGTGTGTAAAGTTTTGATGCGATGGCTGGTTCTGCTAGAAAATATATTTTGACGGTCATTTGCTTTTTTCATATATCAATATTCATATGTATTAACTTATATACGTTAAAATTATAACTTGAATATACGTTAACTCGTAGGTATTTATATTTAAGATATCTAATAGAAGAGGTCTTACATCACTTCAAATCTGATTTTTTGCATAACTGAAAAATTTAACTTTCAAAGCATTTAGAAGCACAAAGATAGCTTTAACTTAGCCCTGTTTTTTTTTTGTCCTTCCAAAAAAATGTCATAATCCTCAACTCGATCATTTATTTCAAATCACAATGTCACTAGCAATTTGTATCAGTTCCTCTTTTAATAGTTGTACTAATTATTATACTTTTAATCTAAATTAATATTCATCAATGTAGAATTTACAAATTTATTCGAGAGCATAGTTAGCAGATAAAATAATAACAAGGTACTGTCTGCGTGCAAAGTACAAAATTTAAAAATAAACTTTATTTACAATACATACATGTAACAAAATAGTGTATATGCATAAACGTATGCGAGATCAGATTAAAATTTCTCCGAGATATTTCTTACTAAAAAAATTTTGACGTTAAATATGTACATGTGTGCATACAGATGGTCCATACCTCTCCTTCACTCTAAAAAATAATTGATAAACTTCTCATGTCATCTTCTGTTTCACTATCATCTAAATATAGTCACAAGTCTTCTTGCCTCATGATCTATAATTAGTTGTGCTTGATTTGACAATCCTGATGATAAATTATCATCACTTAAACCACATCACTCTCCACTCTATCTAATAACTCAAGCACATATATGCTGAAAAGATAAATAATCACCAATATACATATTTCATGAAATACGTATATTGGGATTATTTATCTTTTCAGCATATATGTGCTTGAGTGTATCAGTGTTATTAGATAGAGTGGAGAGTGATGGGTCATCTGAAAGTATGTGCTCATATACCCTATATTACATATATAGACACAGGTATATAACAAGCCTGTGTTTCAGTTATCACTTAAATCAATAATATCATTGTCTGATCTGTTATTTGTTTCATTATTCTTATCAATAGGCGATGTTTATAGGCGATGCTTTATTTTGCCTGAGTGAGAGAGTATCTTTACACACTACTCATTTACATTAGAATCAGATTAAGAATTGGCTAGTATAAGTTTACCGCCAATTACGTTTGATGTGTTACACAGACGAGTATATAAGTCTTTTATATATCTTTTGACAATTCAAGATTAATAACTATGATAACTTCAGATACAACTTCAAAGATAATACCAGATATCCATTCTTTTCTTGGCATACCTCTGGTCTATACTTATTTAACCATTGTAAATTTTTCGAAGTTTGCTTTACAGTTTTCTTCTTCTACAATACTTTATTTGTATTCTTTTTTAATTGCAATAGCTGAAATAAATATGTATGACACTTTTGTTGCAATAATAATTCTGCCAATTCTCATAACAGACACATTTAAAGTAAAATGTTGGTAAAACATGACTTCTACCAATGCCTCTTAATATCTATAGTAGTCGTTTTCTTTAAAGCAGACTTCAACCATTGTACAGACTTTTCAGTGATTCTATTTGATGCCACATATGGTGGAGTTAAAATGTATTTTATTCCCTTGTCTCAAATATTTTTCAAAACTGGCGAAGTAAATCCTGTTCTTTTGTATGATATGAGAATTTTTGAATAATTATGAGTACAAAAAACGTCTTGCGTGACTTTGATGATCCATTCAGTACTAGTAGTTTTCATGAGCTTGTACCCAGATTACCAAGAATGCTAATCCACTTCCAACAAAAATAAATATCCATTCATAGGATTGATAAAATCTACATGCATCTTTTGCTATGAGATTTTAGATGTCACCTATAATTTAAATGTTTTCTTTAGTAGATCTTATATAGGACGGCATTCTTTGCAGCTTTTTACAGTATGTTCAATAAGTTTATGGCTACCAAATATGTGATTGTGCCAACACATTCATTCTTGCAATGTTTTAATATTTGTCGTGTAACAATTTGAGCACCTTCTTATGATTTTCAGTGATACCATTAGATAATAGTCATCATGATTCATTGGTTGGACATGGATAAGCTCTGACATTCATTTCAAATAGATTTGTAATATAATTTGGCTAACTGCTTGTCCATCTGAATAAAATCCAGTTTATACCATGGTCCCAATTTGTCCATTTGGCAACATTGACACTATTTATATTTTCTAAGTTCATCATATTTAATAAGCTAACTGTGCTTTTCATTGTACTTCATCTGTCACTGGTGAATACGATAAGGCATTTGCATGTCGGATCTTTTTATCAAGCTTATAGGTTTTAATATATATAAGTAGTGTTAATTCATTTCCAAAAAAAGATGTACATTTTTTATTTCACAATTATTAACTTGATGAGCAATGCTTTCAATCTGGAAGGGCATAATCATAGAGCTTGGACTTATTAGTGAAACTGATATTATTAGGAGAAAAGACCACATTAATACTTAGTGGTTAATATGTAAATTTTTAATATATTCTACTTTCATGACAATATTATACAATACTATACAAGAGTCTCTTTTGTTTTTGGTATAGATGTTATTAAAAATCTGCAGACATTGCTCTAATATTCAATAGATCAAAAGTATGACAGATTCCATTTCATGTTCCTGAAACACTGATTTCACAATGGGGTTTTCCTTGTATAAGAATATACACATTGATAAGGTGCCAGTTTAGTGGCACTGTTGATGTGTGTTTCCCCATTGTAGATTGCTTTGCAATTAGGTTTATTCTAGCTGATTTTCTAAACATTATGGAAGGCCTCATCTGGAGACAACCTGCCCTTCCACATTAATAAGAGCTTATTCAAATTTGAAGAGGTTCTAAAACTGACGTTAAATGTATTAACACATATATTTCTTAGCCATCATGATAAGCTCGGCATGAAGGGAAGACTTATTCAGGTTATTTATGAAGACAAACTTTGGAGGGCAGGTATTTAATGGGAAGAAAAAAATTTAAGAGCTCTAAATAAAATGTTATTCTTATTGACTGCACTGACCAAGTCTTTTATGTATTTTCAATGTTATTCTATAGATATTTTTCATACTTGCATAAGTTTTGTTTTCTACAAAGAAAACATTTAAAGTGAGACAGTTTATGTGAGATGGGAATATGTTCCATGGACAGCTAAAAATTATATCATCATTTTTCAGTTGATCTCACTGCCAGGTCTTTGCATGTAAAGATCCAAATATGTTATTCCCATATGCTTGTCTTCTTGTTTTCTAGTCTATACTAAAGATGAGATCTTCATTAAATCATTTCCTATTTCATTAATATTTATTTATTTAACATTATGCTACAAAGTATGCCATTTATTGGCAACCCCATGGACAAGCTGTGTTTCAACTTGTAGAGTTTGTAGTTAGATAGTGCAGTAATGACAATATCAGTCTATCTTGAAGTATCAATAATGAATTCGGTCTTGATCTGATTCAAACCCCAATTTATTAATATTTCTTGAATTATATCTATATAACTATGATGTCAGATTAAACCATATAGCTCAGGTATAGCTCAGCTATATCATGGGGCACAAATTTAGTTGAGGAACCCAGATTGTAATAACTTAGCAGTCACACACCAATCAAATAAAATTTAACAGTGAAGCCACAAAATCCTACATATACAATGAACCTTTCATCTATCAGTTTTGCTGTCTTATATAAATAAATGCCCCCAAAGTCTTTAACAGTCTGAGAGGGTTATTTACTTTGTGTCTTTTACATTCACAAAATATCTTGGAGGAATGGCAGACATTGGATAAATTCTCTGATATTCTGTCTTTCTGACAGCCTTATCATTATGCCTTTTTAATATGGATAGCATGAATTTATCCTTCATCCAGTGCAAATTATCCATTTTCCACTAGCTTAAATTTTAACATCAATTTGCTCATTGAATTAACTGTTATATTCGTTGTTAGTTAATACAACAAACCTGTCCTCTTTTTCTTCTTTCAAACATTTAATTTGACTTGCCAATTATTTTTAATTGCTTAGATAATTCATGCATCATATTTCTCATTATGTTTTCTTTCTGGGAATTATTGTCATAATTAGCTGCTATATTAACTATTACTTTCATACAAGGTTTATTCCACTTATTCCCAACAAACTTAAATCACAAAATATTGCCTGCTAAGAAGGCTATGCAAATGATTGTGAATAATAATATTCAGAATCTCAACAAAATTATTTCATCTTTGAACATCACTACCAAGAAAAAAGCAGACTTTCAACATTTACCACTAATAATTAAAATTATTTTTATATAATATAAATAAAAGAAATTTGAACCTAAATATTCAAGCTCCTACAGTTATCCAGTCCATCTTAAACAACTGATATTCATGACCACATACCAGTGATAAAGATATATGATCTGCAATATACATATTTTATGCTAAGCAAGCACTCATCAGTTGGTTCAGACAATCATTTCCCACATATACATATAATCAGTGCTCAGTTTATATTAAGATAGCACTGAATTCAAATCCCTTCTAATTACATTAAGTTCAATATAGACAATATACTTATATTTAAATATTACATAGTGAGATTAAATTATGTCTATCCCTCTTCTATGTATTTAAATGGATATATTAAGGTCCTATACATGAGAGTTCGGTGTGACTTAACATGGGTAAGAAAAAAGATTGGCATCAACAAGGGCTTTGAGCATTCCATCATCAGATTTTTAATAATGTGAATGGCGGAAAAGTTGGAGGGTAGAAAAGATTGAAGCCTGTCCATTAAAGTTTGAATATCTGCTGTGTTAATATAAATTGAGCACTGTTCAAATGTATGTGTAAAAAATGATGGTCTGGACCAAGTGATGAGTGCTGTTTTAACAGAAAATACATATATTGGAAAACATTTATCTTTTCACATGTATGTGGTCATGGGTATCAGTTGTATAAAATGGAGTGGATATCTGTAGCAAACATGGAAGTCTGAGTTCAAATCACTTTTAATTATACTAAGTTCAATATATACAATATACTTGTATTTAAATATTTTATATAATACCTGTATTATATATTTGTGCACAAAATACTGTTATTTAACTGATAAGAACCTCATTTTTACTCAAATTAAAAAAGATTTAATGACATTATTTTATTACTATTGTTATTAGTGTTATTGTTATTACTAACATACAAATTATTTTCATTTTATTTCATAACCTATGCTTATAACATATTACAGTACATGTTATAAAAGGATTACATTGCAGTGTGAATTTACATAATTTTTTTTCTTTTTTTCATCTTTTTAGAAGTTAATGTACTACTTCTACTACTATTAGTACTAGTAGTAGTTTTATTAGTAGTAGTTGTAATAGTCATAAAAGCATTATTCAAATCTATGTTATATTTGTTTCAAATTTTCACATGTAGTATAGTATAAAAAATAGAAATGTTACAGCTTTGACATGGGATTCCATGTTGATTACATTGTTGTGGTTCTTCCCCTTGTGAAGAATACTTATCAAGCATTATGCAATACTAATTTTATTGGGATGCATTATTCAAAGAGTTAATTTCTTGTAAATAAATTTATTTAATCGTAAGTACATTTTTGATCAGGCAATGGCTTCTTTTTTGATTAATACATTGTACAAGTTATCTTATCATTTTATGTATGACCAGGTGCCTACAAATCTATATCATGGCATGATGTTTTTATCTTAGAATTTTAGTTGTTTTAGTTTGTTTATTAGTGGGTGTGTGTGCCATTAGAGATTGCAATTGTAGTCAAAAATGTAATTTTTGTACCACAGTGCATACGGTGTAAAGATGAATGCTATTATGCAGAGAAAAAAAAACCTTTGTGAAACTTTGGACAATATTTAGGATAGGCATATCTATTTTCCTAAATGATGTCAAATTTTAGTTATGAATTTGTAATGTCAATGCATTTTTTGAGAAAATAAAACTAGGCTTTTTTTTCCTCTGGTGCATAGTGAACTTATATCTGCTTATTTCAAAAAGTGTGCTATGGGTAATGCATTAAGGTTGAGTTTGAGCAAGAAAGCAATTCACCATTGTTGAATTTCTTCAATTGACCATTGTTGAATTTCTTGATAAGCAGATTATTATTTAAACCAGGAATAGATTGCCTCCCAGTAGTTGATTTTTGATTGTGATATATTTAATTTTATGCTATCATTTAATTTTCAGTGAATATAATAAATTAGACCACATATTTATTAATGAATGTGGTGTATCAATTGGATATATTTGGTGGTTTTGAGGAGATTGATATATAGCTAATAAAAATGTTAATATGGCTAAAAAAATTAATAGATTTAAGACTTTATGTACATGCAATATTTGTAATGAGAGTAATTTTAGACCATTTTTATCTAATGAAGGTTGTAACTGTTTTAATGAGATGGATATGTTTTGTTTCCACAAGGATTTTGTGCATTTAACTATGACTTGGTAGTATGCCATTTTTGTAATTATCAAGTGATTGAAAAAAGAGATATTTCTGAGTATAGTGGCAGATATGATTTTCTTTTCAAAGATGAAACAACCTTGTTTGCTTTTTACTTCACTTTTTTTGTAAACTTTTTCTCATTGCTGAAGAACTTAAATAAAATAGAAAACCAAAAAATTTGGAAGGTTTATCATGAAAACTTTACTTTTTCTGTTTTCATCAATTTACTGACCACACTTGATATTTTTTCACATTGAAATGTAGTGGATATTTATTTATGTACTTTTTATTATGTTTAGCAGAAATGGGATTTGTTTTTTTTTGATGTGGAAAACACTGTGATGTCGCCCATATAGACAATGCTGAATATTTTTTCTATTTATTGTCAGTAAAAATATTCTTTGAATTTTTTCTTGTATTGATAACAGTAAAAGATTTATGTATGTTGTAAACAGAGGTACAATGAGTGATGTGAGTCTTGTGAGAATTATTGATGTGGATCAAAAGTTATTGATGTTTTCCATTGAGTGTGATTTGTAATTGCTGACACATAAGGTAGATTGCAACTAGATAAATGGAGGATTTTGGTGTTTCTATATTAATACTGAGTCAAGTGCTATGGGGATCTCTAGGTCCAGCTTGTTATTTTCATGTTTTTCATTGTGGCAAGTACTAAGTGTTACAGAATTGCAGCTTGCACTATTTATCTTTTACTTCTTTCAAATTGGGTATATTAGAAATGAGGTAGATAATAGGGCTCTATTTGATTTGTATTGCTTTTAAAATATTCCTAATGAGCCTACAGATATTGGTGTTGGTTTACTTGGGAAGAGGGGAGTGTCATTTTTTGTGTTTTGAGAATAGGAATGAGTGCTGTTTGGTATAATCCATGGTTTGGATAGATTATTTTAATGAAAATTTGACATCTTTGTCAGCAAGAGTGATGTAAATTGGAAAGTAATCTTTTTCACATATCAGTGGAAAAGAAAGTCTGTGTATCCATTTAAAAACATATGTTTGGTAAGGTGTGTTAAAATCTGCTAAAACAATTGCTGATTGGGAGTGAAAATAAGCATTGAATATAATATTATCTGCTTATTATAATTGGACCTGGTTGAATATATACATAGATTATGTTCATTGTATTTGTTGTATGCTGAAATGATACAATATTTTAATGCTCTGAATTGACAACATTATGCAATTACTAATCCAGTATTTCCAGAGTGTGATAATAAAAATTTGAAAAGATTGAGTACTCATCTCTGTCTAGGTATGATGATAGATCTACTTGCAAGCTACTGTATAGGTTGGTTTCTAGGAATCCCATCATTTGAGGTTTTACAATATTTATCAACTTGACAATTGAAAGATTTTTGTTTTCCAATTTAAGTCTCTAATTTTGAATAAGCTAATTCTAATCTTTGCCTAAAGGTTTGTGATGATGGTAAATTAGTTGTGATAATATATTGAACTATTTTCATCATCTATCAATAAATGTTGAATATATAGAAAATTTTATATTTAAACTTGTCAAATACAAACAACTTGTTAGTAATGTCATACAAATAGACAACACAGGTTAGTAATGACACAATACTTCAAGATGTATTATTCTCCAACCTTCTTCAGCTGTTGCTGGCCTGACCAGTGACATGTTGTATTAGCATAGGAATTGAACTCACAATTTTAGATTTTTGAATATTGAATTTAAGGTAAATGCTTTAACCAACTGAAGTATTCTGTCAAAGCCAACAGATAGTAGAAATTTCATATATTTATTTATGAGGATTGGTTAAAATTCTCCAAAAAACTTTAATTTTTTTTTGTTCAAATCTTCCTGAATCCTTCATTTTTTCCAAGAGCAAGATTAATGAGAGGCTTCCATACATTATGTATTGCCCTACTGGGTTGACTTACAGAACTATTTGCCATTGTTATATGAGGAGCTTCCTTGAATTTTCTTCTTTGCACCATTTCCTCTATAATTTTTTTTCTATTTTCCCACTTTAACATATGGCCATTAGTATTTACATGTTATGCTACTGTAGGCACATCTTTCTTTCTCTTTTAACCATTAGTATGTGTTCTTTCAATCACTGTTAAACAGGGTGACAAATTCTACCATTATACTTTCACATTCACATGGTATTTCATAGATGTAGCTTTTTATCTGCAGCATTTTCAGTATGGGCTTAGTGAAAGTAAGAATTCCTCAAAGTGTGGTATCACTTTAAAAAGCTGTTTTAGTGTTATATTGACTGCAATTCCCAATATGTATGGATACAATATAGTATTACCAATAATTATATTTTTTTCTTTTGGTGTCTCTTTTTGTTGTCTGTTAAATATTATTTTGATGACCATTGATGGACAATGATTCTTCATGAGAGTTTGTTCTATGTGAATTTTTTCATTTTCCAAATCACCAGTCTCTAAACAAATTTCCTTTACTCTGTCCCATAGTGATGGCATGATTCCATGTTTAATGCTTATGATATGATGGGATGTATATGCCAAACATTTGTCAGTGTGTGATGGTTTCTTACACATTGTTGTTTTTACTTTGCCCTGATGGTGTCTTGTCACAAGAACATCTAAGAATGCCATTTTTTGTTCTCATTCTTATTTTATTGTGAGTTTAATTGAGGGATATGTTGTTGATATGTGTTCAGAATGGTTGTAATTATGCCTCACCATGTGGCCCTACTGTCAATCTATCAATTTAGGCAGATATAGATTAGTATTTATGATCATGGTTTCATGTTCTTCCATGAAAATGTTATTAAGCAAGGGTGATGATGGTGATTCCATAACCATCCCTTGATTTGGTTGGAAGAATTCTGACTTACATTGAAAGTACATTGTTGTTATGCAGAAAATTAATAATTACATTATACTGTCAATAGGTAAATTACTCTAGTTTGTAGACTATTATCATTATATAACCTTTTCCTTACAATACACAATGCCTCATCACATAGCACATTTGTAAATAGACATTCCATATCAATGCTTACCAATATGTCATTTCTTTCTATTTTCATGTTCCTGACTAATTCTACAAAGTGCTTAAAATTCCTGATGAAGGATTGGGTCTTGTATGCCAATGGATTAAGAACTACAAAAAGAAATCTTGACCAATTTTGGCATTGTAAATTTCTACATCTAACAATAGACTTAATGTAACATTCTCTATGGATTGTAAGTAGCCCATACAGGTGAGTAATCTTGCTGAAATACAAAGTAATTTTTTTCTCAATCACTGATATATCTATGATGTTTCTGGAGTAATGCTTGTAAATTTATCTCTGTATTTGGAATTGGATTTTTGTTACTTTTTGTATTAGACTGCTGTGAGAACTCCTTGTATTTTGTTATTATTATTATTATTACATATTTTAATGAGTTTTTATTTATATGTGTGGTATTATATGTTGTAACATTTTAACTTCATTGTAAATTGGCATTCATAAATTTAACACTGTAAAAATTTTATTGGCTTTAATTTTTGTGGTTCAATAAATGTACTCATCATTATCATTGTTTATAGAACATAGAATATAATCATTATCACATTAAATAGTTTTTTATTCTAATGTTTATAACAAAAATATAATATTATAAAGCATTTTAAAATGGCTATCAAAACAGTTTTTAATAGACTCCTATATTTGTATAAGGACATACATATGCTTTTATAGCTATTGTTATCAAGGAATACAAATTATCAATTGTATAAACAAATTGCTACACACATAAAACTAATAATTCAAAAATAGAAACATAGAGAGGAATTATATATTCCAATATCACATTTTTAATTAGATAAAATAAACATTTTTTATGTTTTACATGTGTGCTGGCATGTGAATGCTTACATATTTGTAGTAGCAAAATTTAATTGATATACATATATATTTCATATGTCAAATCATCGGCCGGTAAGCAAACCTGGGACAACTGCTTGTACGGCATAACCACTCGGCCACCAACGCTTGATAGATATTTATTTAGCAAATATTGATTTAGTTGCTAGAATATTTATTAAATAGTAAATTATTTATTTAAAAGTCAATTTAAATTTGTTTAAGGCAAATATCAGAGAATGTTAAAGTTTATGAATTATTTATTTTGAATAAATATTTGTTAATTTTTTTTTAAAACCTGAACGAAAAATATTTTACTGCCTTGGTTCAAAAATTTTGAATCTAACATTTTAAGTAGCAGAAACAATGATAACCTTCCTATAAAAACCTCAATACAAGATGTAGAATAATATGCCATCCAGACAACATGTGATCTCTGGTATTAAAAAGTAAAGTTCAGAAAATTCTAACAGACTCTGCAAATTTTCAGTGCATGTAGGTTCAAAATTTTAAATAGACATTTTGTGTTTATCTATATGATAGCAGGCAAAATTTACCAATATGAAGATGCTTCGTGAGACATATGACTTTGTCACATTATTCTAAGAGACCACAACAATTAACTAGAAACCATCATTGATTAATTCATTCATTAATTCTGTATTTTAGGAAATCTCATAGTAAACAATAGACAGATTGGCTTTGGAAATGATATTTCAGTATTTCAACTAATTGCTAGTTTATTTATAAAAATAATTATTTTCTTCATTTTAAAAAAGGATCAATGTAAGTCTCAATAGTAAATTTGTCTCTTCAATTATGAAATGAAACATTTTTTTAATAATATTTTTTTAACTCATATGTGCCTCTGTATAAACTTGTTGCTAAAGAAATAAATTTTGGTTCAAAAGTAATGCAAATTATTTTATTATAGATAACAAACTATGTGTTTTATCTGAGATACAATCAGAATTATTAACCTCATGGATTAAAGATCGATAAATGAATGGATTCATTTTATATGTCAAATTAATGGAGTACTGAATGCTAAATTTTTGGATAAAATTGTGAGCATCTATTCAAAGAAAATAATTTTCTTAATATAACAAACTATAAATGTATATCCAATGTTTAAGGAATGTGCATTAAGGATTATCCATGCCAAATACTTGAATAGTATTCAAAGGATAGTGGATTATGTAGAAAGATTTAAATGCCATTCCAGCATTATTGGTTATCAAAACAAATATTCAATGTAATAAAAATCCAAGTTATAAGTTATAAGCAATCCTAAATATGGCTTAATGTGTTAATTATGGATTATCTTGGATCAACAAGTACCCTAGATGTAATAGATTATACTTTATGCTATTTCCAGAAAGAATGGTATTACAAAAGTGAAATAAATTGTGCAATAAACTTGACAGATTATTTAATATACTTTTTTTTATTCTTAGTTAATTAATATTACAGATGATTATTAATATAATAAAGTTGTCTCAGATATTACTATGCCCAAGTGCAAGTAAAAATTTTATTTAATATTATCATTGTTGAAATTAAAAGGTATTAATTTTAGAATTAGGTTGTATAAATCTTAGTAATTACCAAATTTATATGAAACTGCTATATTGCAAATACTAATAATGTTTTATGGATTCTTAAATTTTAAACCTCAAAGTTAAATAATATTAATTATGCTTATAAAAATGAGTAAAACTGTATAACATATTTTATGCATCACTCTTATCTGTTAGTACTGATTTTTCATTGTTATCTAGTGTGTAACATGGCCACCTGATGATTTAGTTATATTGATATTACCATAATAGCACTCCTAACATTTAAGCCTGCAATTGAATACAGTAAAGAATCTTCAGGCAAAGTAAATAAGTCCAAAATGGCAAATATCATCTAGGCCTGTTAAGCAATGATTTGTATTTTCTTCCTTTAAAATGGTAAAAATTTCTTCAATATTTAATTAATTGGTTAGTAAAATGAACTATTTAAGAATGACTAGAAAATATTTATCTTTATAATGGTGTTATTATCATCCAATATAAACATCCTATTTCTATTTTTTTCTCATAAGAACTTTATTACTTAGATAAAATGATTCCATTAGTACAATGGCAAAAGCAATACAGTTAACGACAAAGCTCAGATGAGGATCACACAACTAGTCTTTCAGTCAGGGACAACTAAATGTACAATCAGCTGTTAATTTCTGCCATCGTTGTTCTATTTTTTAACCTAAATAACCACCACTATTTAATCTGCTGTTACTATTTAAGTGTGTTAAAATCTGTTCTCTAAAAATGTGCAGTTATTATTCAAGTCTGCTGCAATCTGTTTGAAAAAAGGCTTCTCTAAATAATTTTGCTCCAATAAGCTTTAAAATTTGAATGTTTCTCTAAATAATTTTGCACACAAAGCCTAAAAATTTGAATGTTCTTTTTGCCTATTTTTGCAGAACTATAATTGTTTGCTAATTGTAATCTACTGTTAATTTCTGCCATCTTTGTCCTAACCACCATGTGCTGCAATCTGTTCTTTAAATCAAAATCCAAATGCCTACAACAAATGCCTGGAAGGAAATTGGTAATATTACTTCTTGTGTAATGTTCTTACTGCTTTTTATTTTTGAAATATTGATAAATTTAAATGATATGCCATAATTTCAAAGCAGAATATAATTAATTGATAATTTTTTAGGAGACAATTTTTAGTTGGTATAAATTGATGCCTTGGAATCTGTTCACAGATGTATATTTGCAAATGTTGAAAGCTAAATATTTATGAAATTCTGTTTTTGTAGCTCCTGCCATTAATGAAAACCCATCCACCATTGTTAATTTTTTTGACATTTGCCATTAAAGTTTTTCTGTTTTTGATATAATTCAAATTTCATAGCATTTTTTTTTTTGTAATTTGTATTTTAAAAGGCTTTACTTGATGTAGGCATTTTAATTTGTCCATTTCAGCTATTTTTGGATAAAAATTCTTTATTGTGAGGGGGATTGCATTTGACTTATTTTTGATGATATGCCATAATTTTAAAGCAAAGAATAATTAATTTGATAAATTTTTGAGAGACAATTTTTAGTTTATATAAATCGCTGCTTTGGTATCTGATCACAGATGTATATTTGCAAATGTTGAAAGCTAATTCTGTTTTTGTAACTCCCACCATTAATGAAGCCCCATCGACCATTGTTAATTTTTTTGACCATTAAAGTTTTTCTGTTTTTGTTGTAATTCAAATTTTATAGCAATTTCTCTTTTTTTTTGTAATTTGTATTTTAGAAGGATTTCTTCAATTTATTTTGCCTAGGCACTTTACTATGTTTATTTCAGCAAAGAATTCTTCATTCTGGGAGAAGGGCGTTGTGTTTGACATATTTTCATTGATTTCTGTTTTTGTAATTCGAATTTTATAGCATTTTCTCAGGGTTTTTTTTTGTAATTTGTATTTTAGAAGAATTTGTTCAATTTAATTTGCCTCACACATTTTAATTTGTCAATTTAAGTGACTTTTGGATAGAAATTTATCACTTGCAGGCTTCTTGGTGGTTGTTGATGGTACTGCAGCATTGCCTAATGGCTGCATTGCACGATCGGTACAACTACTGAATTGTTTAATTTATAAATCAGAAAATATTTATTTATCTTAACTTGCAAACATTTATAATTTATAAGCACCATGCAAAATTAGGATATATACTCAGTATATATTTGTGCTAAATCTCTATTCTTAACTCAGTATATATTTGTGCTAAATCTGTATCCTTATTACACTAGTCCTTATAGCAAACACACCATGAATTCATCATGAGACAAATATTTAGTTATTTTATTGTAATAATTAACAGAGCACTATGATAAAATTATAATATAGCCCATCAAAATAAATAGAATGCATAGTTATTTACCAAACTGTAATTAAAATAAATAAATGAAAACTGACAAGCCATGTAAACAACCAGAACAATATAACTTTATTATGCAACTAGAATTAATTGATGATTAACAAAATTTAAAAAAAAAAAGAATAATAACAAAAGTAATTAAAATGTAAGTAACAACAAAAGATTTCATACGATCTATTATTTTTTTATTCAAGATTTAACTTGATTTGAAATTTTATTTTTATATCTTTTACCAAATGCAACTAAAATAATAGGTTATTATTAATATGAACTGTGGCTGGAATCTATATATTGCAATGGAAACTCATGTACAACAATAGGACACTAACTTATAACAGTTACAAAACTATAACACATATTATGTTGAAGATTTACTCCAATTTCTCATTATGGATATTTGTTTATTAATCATATCAGCTGTATGTTCATTTATTATAACATGTTGATAAACAATTTTATAACAACTACAAATTAATATAAATGATAGTACAACTTTATAAACCCACACATGTAAATGAAACCATCTCCAAAATATCCTACAAAATATTTGCATCTGTCATGCCATTTAATCTGTTATTTTAAAAATGAAAAATAGCTTTATAATATCATAAATGCACATACTTCCCCTGAAGCTGGATTTATATAAAATCTAAAGAAAAATATATTGTTTTCTATTTAACATATAAAGAAAGTATTATTACAATCGTCAGCAATATTCTTGTGCACTAATATGTATAATGTTTACCACACAAGTTAACTATCTATTTGTCTATGCTTACACAGTATATGCAGAAATACATTTAATTAACTTACAAATAAACATAACATGTCAAGCTGTTAGCCAAGAGGTCAGCACAATTGGTTGCAGACGGTTGATGCGAGTTCACCTCCTGGCTGATGCTATGACATATGAAAGAAATAAACATAACATTAGATGTATATTTCAATTAGCCAAGCAAATAAATAAATCATAAAACAAGACAAATCTGATGTATTTAAGAAGAATATCTGTCCAGTATCTTGAAATATGGTTTATTTTACTTAAAATTAATATTATTACATTACAATTTAATTTTAACATATGTATCTTTGGTTGTTATGCAATTAAAAATGGTGTATGGTTTTATTACTCAGAGTTTATAAGAAGTTTGAATGCCAGGATTATTCTGATACTTTCTAATGGATGCTCTACCTACTGTCCAGTTGCATATTTTTTTACGATTATTTATGCTTATTTTCAAGGATGCAAACATTACAACGTTTTATAATGCTAGCAGATGCATATGTTTATACATCATTATTTCTATAATACCATCAAGTGTGTAATCAATTAGAGCATGTTTTGTTCTCTAATATATTTTTTCTGTTGTTTAAAATGTTATTCTTCAAAATGACTTCTATATTTTTTAAAAAAATAATTAAATAGCTAATAAATATGAAATACGATTCTCAAAATTATAGTAAATTTAATATTTACATTTATAATATTTTGAAATAAAAAAGTTAAGTAGTGTTACCATTCGTATTGTATTATCCTTTCTAAAAAGTATATGACTAAGAATTATAGTGTCTATTTTCTTAAATTCTGGTTTTTTCTTTGGGGGGGGGAGTTTCAGATCTGAAAGAAATGCTGCAAATAAAATTAATTTGGTCCTTATTTCTAGTATTTTGTCCATTATCAACACAATAGAATAATTATCAGATCAAACAGAAATTAAGAGACATACAAATTTCAAGTTACTTGTTATCTTCTACAATTGCTTGGATATCTGATTAATGAGAAGATAGAATAACTTCCATCTTTTTTTTTTCCTTTTAGAAATCCATTTGTTTATAAATTTCTAATTTTAAAAAAATATGTGTTTGTAGAAGACAAAACTTTCTGCTACTTTTTCACTGCCAAGACTGGATTATTCTACTTAGCTAGCAGTTTCTCATTTACAATTTCATTTGACAAAGCTATTTATTGGAAATTAACTAAAATTAAAAAAATAATTAATGTTTTCATTTTTAAAAAATAATAATTAATTAGAATAATGTAATCTTTTTACTTTTAAAATTACTAAGATTTTTTATTAATCCTGTTAACTATTACTCCTATAACCATTACCACTGCTACTGCTACTACTACTATTACTACTGCTACTACTACTGCTGCTATTTACTACTACTACAACTACTGCTATTATTATTATAAAATAAATTAATATATTGTTATGTTTACTTAATACTCATATTTCACTTTTTCATGACTATGTTTTCTAGCCAGAATAAAAATAAAAGTTGTACTTTATTATCATTTTATCTATACTATTTTGTTAATTAATTTTCCTAAATGAAAACCAATTGAATAGCTCATTATTATTATTATTATTATTATTATTATTATTATTATTATTATTATTATTATTATTATTATTATTATTATTATCATCATCATCATCATCATCATCATTTTGAACTAACTGCTTCAATATATATATATACACATTACAATTTAAAATGGCTACAAGATTCATGAATTTAATTGACTATATTTATATGAATTTTAGATAAATTTGTAACAAGTCTCTAATTATTCCTAGCTTTAATATATATAAAGTTTTGGTAATATTTTCGATATTACTTTAACTATTGATGCGCTTGAATAAATCATCATAATGCGATAACAAAAAAAGATAAATCCTGACAATAATAATGAGCAGATATTAATTAATATAAGATGTTAGTCCTTATTTTTCTTACATACTAGCTGGTGTGTATATATATATACAACTGTTATTTCAGCTCCGATAAATTTAAGAAATTATATTCAATGAATTTCCTAATAAATGTAGTTCCTGAAATTATTTTGCTATACTTATAACCAAAAATAATTCTAGCGTTGAAAACTTTTGACATGTTCTTTAAACTTAAATTTTTATAATAATTACACTTAATGAGCTATTACGTAATCATAAGAAAAATAAGGAAATACGTGTTGTGTTTATCCTAATCTGATAAATGACTTGAGTAATTAAACTGATTGCCTAAAGGAAAATATTTCGAATTGATTTCATATTATTGAAACAAGGAATCCTATTAATACATATTTAAAAATTCATTTAATCAACTTTCGACATTTTATCAATATGTTTTAATTATCACTTTTTAGTACGTTGATCTACATTTAAAATTGTATGGATTATCGAACTTAATTCAAATTCGCCTAAATCTATACCAATCAAAAGGAGCGTTGACTTGTAAACTAATTAAATATGTAAAATCAAAATTAAATTTTAATTATAAAAAAAATTAAGATTACTATTATGTGGCTAAAATATTAAAAATATGATTGCCAATATTAAAATTTTATATTGTATATATGTAAAATATTTAAAATAAGTCAATTGTATGTGTGTGTGTGTTAATTCATCTGCATGCCTTTGCATTTAACATTAGTTCATGTATACTTTCAATCTCATGTCCCATATCTATAGCATATAGATAATAAATATTAGTTATTAAGTAATACCCCATTTTCAAAAAAATCATGCTTATTTTAAATAGAAAATGCATCATATTGTTTTTTTATTATTCTCAATTGCTAGATTCTGAAAGACAATGTAAAGGCATGGCAGTTTTTTTTCAAGGAAAGCAACTGCAATTTGTGCTTAGATTTGATTTTCATTATGACATGCACACGCTCTCAGATCCAAGCCTCCTCACTGTGAAGGCCACAAGCCAGAAACTAGTCTGAGGATACTGAATGAGTAGGCAGTAGATGGGGATTTTATGCACAAGCCTTCTGTCATCCATCGATTACTCTGTATTGCACTGAGTGGCAATATGTATAGAGAGTTTTGCCTGTTTTAATAACAGTTAAGAGTAAGCATAAGTAATGGTAATCATGTGATGTTTATGAACTACACAACCCAGTAAAATATCAAAGAAAAACACAAGTTATTGTTTTGTATATTATTACTATAAAAATACAGTAAGATATATCTCTAATACATTGGATGGCAAATTATTTTCCACAAGTATTATTAAAAAATAAAATTTGGGAAGTGTGACTCATTCAAAACCCTTTCTCCTAACTTGTACCAATAGCATACACATATGTGCATAATGAAAATTCAACATATAAGAATAATTATTGCTTGGAAGTAAAGTCCCATTACATGTATCTAAAGAGTTATAATCTGTTAGCTATTATTAAGGGTCACAACACTGAACATATTCTTAACTAAACCCATATTTTTTATTATAAATGTATTAATTTCTGCAGAATGTTTCTCTATCTTGTACAATTAATCATATATATTAAAATCAAAACATTATTAATTATAGAATTCTAGTGATTTTATGACCTATTTGTCTGTTCACTTAAAAATTTGATTATACCACATATATTCTAATTGCATAACCAAAACATCTTCAAAAATCAAATGATCTGATATTGTCTTTTTATAATTTTTTGTACATTCCAATCATAATCCGTTTTATAATTAAACTTTTTTTCCTTTTTCTTTTTTACTAAATCTTTACAAACTTTTAAATCAGATTTAATTATGCTTAAGGAATTTTCAACTGCAGATTTCAATTCTAGATCATTATCTTCCCACTGACCACCAACATATTTTGCACAAAAATTTAATATATGTTTTTGTTGAAAACTGAGATCCATATTTGACAAATTAACATAATTAGTATCTTCAGATTGACTTTTAAGGCTCTTATAATACAAGAAGTTGATTTTTCTATCAAATTTTTAATTATTTAGTTACTGTGTTTCTAAATATTCAATTATATAATTACATATATATGTATTAGATGATGCTATTCTGTGTTCACATAAAAAATAATAAACTGTAATTGTGTTTTGTAGCTGTGAGGAAGGCTGCTGGATAGTCAAAAATTGTAAGCTGCATTATAAGAAGCAATTTTTTTAGATATTTTTATAGTTAACAAGTTCTTAGTATATTGACCCAAGTGAGACAGGTTTAATTTTAAACAGTAAATTTATTATAACCTCCCAATGATACATCAATTATATTAAAAAGTTTTTATGAGCAAAAATCTGTTTAGAGCACTAATAATAAAAGCTTTTATTAAAAATGTATTTTTAATTACTATCATTGTTGAAAACTATTGAAATGTTTACATTGTAGTTGTCGTTATTTTGCCCCAGAGGTCAGCAGCAATTAATATATAAATGTATATATTGTTACCTTAAATTTTGGTACAAAATATAAAGCATGGTGAAACTCATTTAAAATTTGTCTATCTTTTTCTAGATGACTTGATTACCATGGTAGCACTTTGTATATTATTGATACTTGTATTCAAATTGACTCAATGATCAGATTATGTAGTTTCATTTTTTTGCTTTGCTTATTATATTTTTCAATATATTAGTTTTGCTCTTTTTCCAATCACTGAGTTGGACAAGCTGTGTTTAACCTGAAATACCAAACAACATATTACATCAAATTTAGTAAGGTAAATAATAATAATCATTATTTGTTTTACTCTTTAACTAATCCTAAAGATTAACTTTAGTTTAATTAAAATGATTTAATTTACTTTATTTAGTCAATAGAATACAATAAATACATTTTTCCTTCTTTGATTTTAACAAAAATATGTAATTGAGGAGAAATGTAAATAAACAAATAAAAGTGATTTTTTTTTCTTTTTTAATGTGGGTAAAAAGAAGGGAAGAAAATTTTATGCTGTTAAACATGTAACAAATATGATAACTATTCCTGAAAATTAAGGACAAGTAAAGAAACTAAATTAAAATTGTTCTTATATAATTCAAATTGCAATGTTATTATGTGCTAATAACAATATGAATGGCTAAATGTAAACAAGTCTGTTTGAATCCACTAACCAAGAATCTAACTGCTGATTATTTTCCAAAATGTTTATAATTGAAATGTACTGATATTATTAACCGCAACAATGGGAATAACAATTTTAAAGGTCAGTCTACTTGGAAATATTATTTATTGTTTACATGCTATATTAACCTTGGATATAATATTTTACTTTTATGATTTTAAATTGTATAATCATACCACATATGTGTGGAGTGGAATGCTATAACAATGATTTCTTTGTGCCACTGTCTAAACAACAAAGATTTTAGCTATTTCCTACTTTGAACTTATATTAGAGATAACATTCCAATCTGTGAATTATTATCGTTTGAAAATAATAATTCTAATTGTTGAAACAAAATGACAACTAATCAGACAGTTATTCCATAACTCTCATGGAAACTATGGGATAATTGTTTACTTGGGCAATCAATCCTAGTCTTTGACACTGACTAAATAAATTAAAAGTAATAAAATATTTTAACTTTGGAATAATACCTAAAATAGAAGTAATGAAGTTCATTAACTTTTGAGGAATACTATAATTAAAAATGATGGAATTTGTTAATGTGGAGGCATGCTCTATATTCGTGTGGCATTATAGTGAAAAAAAAAAAGCTCATTCTTAAAAATTCATAACACAATTATTTAGACAGAGTTGATATATTTTCACACATTAGATTGTTATACATGTCCAAACTCTTATAAATATTTCACATATTCAGAAGCCTATGTGTGAATCAATTAATTATGGAATATTCATTCTGGATGAAAACAAAGAGAAATAAAATCAAACTCATAAGATCCTAAACATTGAAATTGAAAAGCTATTTAATTTATGTGTTGTATATTAAGTAGTAAGAAAATGTGTTATTGATTTTATTGGTGAATATTCAATATATTTGAAATATTATATATTTAAATTTAGTGTAGTTATTTAAATGAGTATGTATTTTATTTTTATTTATATTTTCATAATATCTTATACATTTGTGAAGTTTACAGTATATATACGATTGTGCCTAAAATAATTATTTAGCGATTTAAATTCTTGGGATTGAACATATGATATAGGGATTGAAGAGAATCAATATATTAGGGAACAGCACTTGTGTAAAGGTTTAATGATTATTTAATGAATGTCTAATGTGCATCAACACCACATGGCTTAATTATGTATGTCTTTCCAGGATTCTGTGCCTATACTCATATTATATTTATTATGTATTATTATTTCCCCCATGTTTTAGACAGAGTTAGCCATTATCTCAGTTGTTTTGTATAATAAAGTCTTTATTTCATTTTATGTCTTAATTCACATTACCAGACTTTACAAGCCTTCTAATTTAGCAGTTTTATTGATGAGGGTAATTTTATTTCTCTTTTATTAGGAAAGTAAATGTTAACACTATTTTATAATGTTATATGGCATTATTCTGTGCTGATGGTCTAATCTTCAGAATAATCATTTGCCATTTTATTATATACTTTATATTCATCTCTACACTGGTGGTTAATCTGCAGAAGAGTCTGTAATTATGCTTGTTGCTCTGATGATGGTTAAAAAATCTACAGGGCATTTAATGCTTTGTTTTCGATTGTTCAGATGAATATATCCACAGGAATATCAATGCTATTTGATGTATAAATGTATGTTTGGGAAAAGTCTTCATACATTATGATGCTTACATTGTTTCCCTCATCTTTAATTAAATTGATTCTGCCTGTTCAGCTATCAGCTATTCAAAGGGCATCTGATTAATTATTTTATAATTTATTACATATCAATTTATATGATATTTCAAGCTGAGTTGAGGTTCAAATTTCCTCTTTGATTCATTATTTCATCATGGCCAGCTCTCACAGGTTTATCAATACCAATTGATATTATTATTATAAATCTGGAGTATAGGTGCATTGTTTCTGATATTGATATATTGAAGAAGTTATTGACTAGGTATTTGAACCCATCCCCTTTTTTATAAGGGACTGAAATGAAATCCATTTGTTAGAAAATCTTATATTGTGCTTATTTGGAACTTGTGTGCATTATCAGTGTGTAGAAACAAGTACAAGTAATGGTATTTTACTTTATCTAATTATTTATTTATTTTTATAGATTGTATTAATCTATTATTTATTTAATATTGATACAGTTATAAATAAATGTTAATTTTGTAATTTAATCTAACTATAAGTTGCTATTTGTCATACATAAAACTAGAAAATCCACCATATTAAATAGATCATATATTAAAGCATATATTGTGACTGATAACACATACAAGGTTTACCAAAATTTTAAGAGAATATCTTGATGCTTTTGTTCCAGGGTAATTAGTTGTGTACGGGGTCTAACAAAATCCCATTTACCTCCTCCATCACTTTAGCTTTGCTTTGTTCATTTTATAATACAACCCGAATTTGTTACTTCTTATTGGTGTTTATGATATTAGGATCTAAAGGCTTGCTAACCAGTATGATGATTGAATCGATTTTCTAATATTATAACTGATGCTTTATCTATTACAATAAGAGACTCATTGCTATTGATTCAATTTGATAGTTAAGTTAATGAAGAAAAAACCTAAAGAGAATAGCCAAAATATTATTTAATTGAGTTATGAATAAAGAACAGGTAACAATATGGATGAGAAAGGTACTATGGTGGTATGCAGAATATTTGGATAAAGACTTTATGTCAGTATATTTATACAAAAAGTGAGATTATTGTATTAGAAGAATTGTTGAGTGTTATAGTAGCAAGAAATGAGATAGAAGAATAGATGGCTTAATAAAAAATAGAGAGTTGGAAAGATGGAAAATTAGTATAGACAATAAAAAGATTTTAAATATATATAAAAGTAAACAGAATATTGGGTGCAAATTGATTTATGATAATAGCAAGGAAAGTAATTTATTGTTTAATTTGAACAGGATAATTAGCAACAAAGGAATATCAACATAAATGGAAAAATATGAATGATTTAGTCTACAAATTATATAAGGAAGGCATAGAAAATATTAGGCATCTGTTAATTGAATGTAAATGCCTACAAGCAGAAAGATTACAAGCAATGAAGTTGTAACAGAATAAACATAAACAAAGTGATTATACAGAAAGTGGGTCATTGGATTTTATGCTGGGTTTGGGAAAGGAGAAGGAGTATTTAGATATAAATGCTATAGGGTTTACAACGATAATGTTGTGGTTACGTAATGTAACAGGATAGAGAAGAAAATGAAAAAACGGGGTTAGGAATATAAAGGAAGGTAAGGTGGCAAACAAATTTCTCTGGGCATAGTTTCCGAGAGATTCCTCACTCCAAGAAAGGAAAAGCTATAGTGCATCACATATATAAAAAAGAATAGCCACTTTAGATTTAAAAAAAATACTTTTCTGAGTGAGCAACTTTTTATGGTAATTCAATATGTCACATGACTTACATAGTATCTTAGCATTCCCTTTATTGGTTTAAAAAGAAACAATCATCAAGTGATATATATATATATATGATTTGTTTGAGTATATTTGATTATTGTCATGTGATTTGTTTGAGTATATTTGATTATTGTCATGTGCTGTGCTCTGGCTAGTAATGGAATCCACATATGGCAGATAGTGGAATGACATGTAGATATGAGTGTTATCTGAGTAATAAAAAACAGTATTAATCAAGAGTATAAGATAAAATATTGGTTTGACAAAAAGTAGTTAGTGATTCTGCTGCAATCAATCTTTCTAGTTTAGTTGTTTGTTTACCTTTTTTAGTCATTTAAGTTACTATACAATCCAATCACAATGACTGTCTTTTGCTTTCAATCATCTTTCTATATTTGTCTTTAATTATGATCTATGCTCAAGACAATACAATCAATAATAAGTTGAGATGAAACTGGATTTGAAACAGGGGTATCAGCAGGATAATGATTATATATTCAAGTAGCCCTATTTAGGCAATTGTTTATCTACCATCAGAAAAAACTAGAAAATATGACCTAAAAATTTGTTTATCTCATGTAGAATGATTAAGTTATAATTCTTAGTCGATTACATATTAAAATAATAGAAATAGTAATGACATAATTATCAGTGTTAAAGCAGGAAATAGTGGGGTGAACCTAATTATAGTTACATTAAATATACAAATTTAACTTAATATAAGCTTTTAAAAATACGATTGAAGGACAACACTGGTTAAAAAAAAAGATATAAAGATTTAAGATCTCTTAATGAAACTAATGTACTATAGAAAATAAATATTAATAGAACAGGTGAATGGCTTCCTACATTTTTTGGAAGGACCAACAAACGAGCAAAAAAAATGCATGATGCTTAATTTACTGTAAATTCTAATTTATTGTCTTCTATTCTTGGATTTCTTTGATATATTAAGCTCAAATAATGATGGTATTAAAACATGACTTGGACAATAGTGCCTGTGCTTATTTTATTCAATGCATACTTTTCAACATTAAATTAAAGAATTTAGAGAAATAAAGCTGTGGTTATATAGAAGTAATATTAAAAAACCATTAAATGATTTAATTTCTCTTTTTGGAGACTTTAATAACTGTGACCAATAGTTGTTGGAAGTTAGGATATATAAAAGTTCTGAAGAAGATTGCTGGGGCAATCAAAACTGTAAAAGAGGGTGGTAAATAATGCATTATGTAACAGTAGCAAAACGCATGGATGATTTAGTATTATATGGTAAACAAAAATAATATTCTAGAAAATTCTGTACTACAAAATATAATTTTCTAAAATAAATACTTTATTAATGCAAAGGAAATGCTATAAATAAACAAGGGGACATTCATATTCATAACAATAATATTAAATGGGCAAAGTTTAGGTTAGTGGCAAAAGATGTTAATATAATATGAGTACTTACAAATGCAGATTGTTAAATTGATCTTAGATTAATATGCAACAAAGGTAGATTGTAATTAAATTAAAATTAAGTCTGATTATGATCAGTCTTTAGACTTATTTATTATTTATATTATATTTCACAGATATTAAACACTTAAACTGTTTATTTAGACTTATAAAATTTCCATCCTCTTAATGCATGGAATAATGTTAAGAGATGTATTATCATAAAATAAATCTATTTTGTGTTTCCTAATATATATATATATATATATATATATATATATATATATATATATATATATATATATATATATATATATATATATATATATATATATATATATATATAATAATGAATGCATTTTTTGTGATTTGATTAAAATAAAACATTTAATGTTTTGCATTTGGCAGAATAATACATTCAATAAGGTCCTTCATAATGAATGTAGATATTTAAGATATAAATTCAATGACTGATAAAAATGGTTGAAAATATTTGGCATATTAAAACTGCAAAAGAGATATAATATTTTCTAATCATGGCTTCAGTAATAGTTTTAACAAGGCTGTAAACCTTAGCAATTAGCGTCTGAAAAAATCGTCACTAGGGACCTCTGTAGGTCTTTAAAACACATGCTTACACTATGAAGAAAAGAGAGAATCCCTAAATCATTTTTAAAGATTGAAAACATTATGACCTTAAAATCAATGCTGCAGTCCTATTAAATCAAGAAATAGCACTTTGTTATATGATGATAATAATATTTTAGACATGTTGGAGGAGTATTTTGATCATATTTTGAATAATAGAATGAGAATTGACATGACTTTTGATGATATATCTATTTTATCTACATATTTATACTTAAACAGAAATTTCTATTTAAATCAAGTTAAAACATTTATAACTTTAAAAATGGAAAGGCTAGATATCTTTGTCTAAGTCTAAATTAAATAGATAAAATGGATATGTCATCAAAAGTTGTCTCAATTTTCATAATATTATTCAAAACATGATAAAAATAGATAATATTGAAGTAATTATCACTGAATTAAATACAACATTAATGGACTACCTACTAATCACTTCCTCTTTTACAAATGTGGTCACAACATAGACCCTACTTGCAGAATTTGCATGAACGGCGATGAGACATTGGAACACCTTTTCTCACAATGTATGGGATTCAGAGTGATCCAAGAAATCATACTCTCCAACACCAAGATAGATTTCCAACTGATCTCATCTCTGAAAGATAGTATCAATACTAAAACATATCTAATAATACATTTCTCAGTGTTTTTGAACTATGCCATATGGGTTACATGTTGTAAACTAATCATGGAACACCCACAACCTAATATAAAACAGTTTTTTCCCAAAACAATGATTAAAATCCAGAAGAAAGACCAACTCCTGGCATCATCGAAAACATTTGAAGACACTTGGACATTATACAATATGCCAAACTAACAACAAGGCAAAAGGAGGGGGGCTAACAATCAGATAACAAATATGTGAAAGATCTAATGTTCACACCATATTGGACAACATAGACTCATCAGAACCCAAATGGAAATAACAAGATAGTTAGAACAACAATGTAAACCCCAATTGTATGATTACACATCACTGTATACATTAGAAATAATAAATTATTATTGAAACAAAAACATTTTTTGAAAAAGTGCTTCCAGTCATGAATGAATGATTACCAGACTAATATAGTTTAAGAAAATCAAAAAGCACTATAGATATGATTATTTTGCAAGAAAATGTCAAAAAAATATTTTAAACAAAATAGTAATTTATGAACTGCTTTTTATTTTATTAGGTGAAGACATTTGACTCAATTAATTAAATTGGTCTATGCCATTTTTAGAAATAAATTGTTTATTTCCACTGATTATTTGTATTATTATTATTATTATTATGAGTGGAAAATGTCAGCTATTTGAAGTAAAGTCTATTATTAAACAAGAATATCTACTTTCTCCAACATTGTTTTGGATTTTTATGATAATGATCATTGGAATAATTTATAAGTGGATTAATGAAATAGGAATCAAGATGTTATAAAAGTTTGATGGAATTTTTAAATTAAATTAATTCAAAGTTAAAACAAGATTTTTCTCTTCTGGACAGTGGACTTGAAGTATGGTGATAATTGTTATATTTCCACAATTGAAAAGATATTTACAGAACATACTTAATGTTTTAAATATGTTTAATAATTATTACTTAAAAATTAAAATCATTATCAGGCAGTGATAGAAAAAAATTCTTAAGCAATTTTTATCTTTGATTGTTATCAGTTTGAGAATTGGTATCAGTTTGAGAGTATAAACCAATTTAAATAACTTGGTTACTTTTGAAGTTAAAAAGTAGATTGAGATGTTGAGGTGCAACACATGTTCTAGTGTGTTGTTTCTGTTTTAATGAGTTAAAAATTGGTTGTTTTATCACATTAGATTAACTACTGCAACTAAACTAATTGTGCACAAAACTATTACTTTATCCAATTTATTGCCCAAGAATGAGTATTAATGTAACTTAAAAATATTACAAAGTTTCATTTAAGAATCTACAAAATTTTAAAAATACTTTAACAGAATCATAAGACTAATTTCATTTTTTTTTTAACTTATTGGATTTCATAATACAGAGTAGTTATTGTAAAATTATAACTTTCTAAATTATTATCTTCATTGAATTGAATATGCAAATTTAATTTTAACATTATAAGATTTTCTAAAAGATGATTTAATGATGAATTATAACATGGATTTCATGGAAAAAGTACATTTCATTTGCATCATAAAGATTATCTCAAAGTCATTCTCAAGAATTATGTGAAATGTTAATTGTTCATGTTGAGAGAGAAGGAGGATATAGTAGAGAATATAATACATTGGAGATATATAATTGGACATTATGATGAAGTATTTCAGAAAAAGAAGTATTTGGTACAGAAGATTTTAAATGATTGTTTGTACAATAGCAAATAAACAGCATAATTGATCAACATGTTCTATAAGCAATGCATTTGTAGTTAACAGGTTGTTAAAGTGTATTATTATTATTACATTGTTTTGTTTTATTTTTTCTTCTTGCAGTTTAAAAATTCATGGTCATGCTCGTTTTCCAATGGTCAGTTCTATAGCTACTGATTTGATTATTTTAAAAAAAATCTTTAGAAAGTTTGTATTATATGAGATAGGAAGTGTTTTTCATCATCATCATCATCATCATCATCATCATCATTATTATTATTATTATTATTATTATTATTATTATTCACTTTTGTTGCTTTTTAATTCAAAAGTTGATTTTTAATATGTTTAAGATAATGTTTATTTGTATAATTTTTATGCATTTATTTAAACGAAAAATACAGAAGAAGAAGATATCCGTAATTATTAAATACAGTTTTGGATTAAGGAATCAAATTCTTTATATTGAGAAGTTAACTTTTTTTTTTTAATTTGTAAAACGAATACTTCATTTTGAAAAAAAATAATTTCATTATTTTAACTTATGCTTTCAATGAAATTTAATTGAAACAAGAAAACTGAGATTACGAATAATTTTCATTAAAAATAAAATAGAATTAAACAAAAATGATCCACAAGTTTGTCATAACTATAGGTTTAAGAGATCAAAGTAATTTGTAATGTCTGAATAATAAATAAATAACACAATAATTCTGTCAAATAATGTAAGTTACTGTACAGGTATGAAATGTGACAACAGGAGTAAAAAAAAATCCAAAAATATTGGCCAGAGCTTTCGGTACCGTGTACCAGCATCATGGTGACATATTGGAATTGAACGGTTAGTATTTCAGTGCACGCTCAGATGAACATTAGTATTATGCTGGTGGTGCGCTTGGCAAAATGGAATTAGTGTTTAATATTTTTGGAATTTTTTCTACTCTGGTAGTCATGTTTTTATACTTGTATAATAATTTATAAAGTTATGATAGATATCCACTATATGTGAGATAATAAAATCATTTAAAAATAAGGTAATATTTTCACAAAATATAATTTATTTTTTTAACCAATTCAGGTTAATCTATAAAAAAATAGATGCCCAATTAACAAATATAGATAGAAACTATTATAATAATCGTGCATCTTAATTTATTCAGAGAAAATTCATTTTAAAATAATATTAATGAATATAATTTTTAATTGCATCCCTTTATTAGAATATGAAAACTATAGCAATTAAGACCAGAAACTAACTAATATTTCAATCTGAAAATAATAGATAGATAATAAAATCCTACAGATTAATATATATATATATTAATTCTTGCTATTAAAAGGTGTGAAGGTTGCCTTGACAGCAGTTAGAAATATTGGTTGCTATATTTACTGTGAATGTTTAGGTGGTTACTGGTTGGAAACTAATTATATATATATATATATATATATATATATATATATATATATATATATATATATATATATATATATATATAATCTGAAAATAATGGATAGATTATAAAAATAAATAATATCCTACAGATCAATATAAAGATATATCTTTGAAAATAAAATAAAAATATTCCATTGTAAAAATAAATGTCAAATATATATGGTATTGAAATATAGTATGCAAAAATATACATACATACATACAATTCTTTAAAAAATAATAACAAACGTTATTTATATAAAATATAGCTAAGATTTAATCTCATATTTTAATTGTACATATGAACAAATGATTGTTAACATAATAATAAAAAATATAATTTCTAATCTAATAAAAAGTAATTAATAATCAATCATGTCTTTATTAAATTATCGTTCCTATTTATAAATGATTGTGTAAATATATAAATGCAACACGTAAGAAGAAGAATAGATAAAACGATAACAACTCAACAAATGAATAAAAAAAATATTTTTATATAATTAAAATTTTATTTTCAATTATGTACAAATTGTATTATTTATTTTGAATGTGTGTGCATGCGTATACATATTTTTTTCTTAATTAAACATTAATAATTATTTTATATTGTCCTTGATCGCGGTTATATTTTAAGCAAAAAAATATTATACTGATTTATTGCTAAGTAAACGAGTTTTTTTTCCTCATAAGAATAACATTTACATAGGTAATGTGGAAAAAAAGATTCCTGATTCAAGTAATTAGCTTGGAGATATTTTTTGTTATTTAATCGAGTTAAAGGTAAATAAAATAGCATTCAGAGAAGAAGAGTGTTGTTGTTGCATTTTTAATAGTTCAATCCTTCACTTCTGATAATTCTTCTCTAAACAATTAAATTCTTCAACTACTCTAAAGCGAACAATCATATAATACAGAATGTTTAGTTATAACTGGTTTCGTTTTTAGAATGGTACTAAAATATAGTATGCAAAAATAAACATACATACATACAACTCTTTAGAAAACAATACCAAACGTTATTTTTATTATTGAACTAATTCTTTTCTGATGTTTCAACCATCTCTTATAAACTTTATCAAAGGATTAACTGTATTTTTTATATACAGTGGAACCTCCATCTACTTGAAAAATAATTAACAAATTTATCAAATATATTAGCAAACCAGAGAATAGGATGTATTTTCTATCCTTATGCTTTTTAATATAAATAAAGCCTTTTTATCAACATGTTGATATTTTGATAAGTGTAAGAACTGACAGATGACGCCATTCTTCAGATTGCACGAGCAATATATATATATATATATGTGGTGTGTGTGAGAGAGAGAGAGTATGTGAGTGTGTGCGTGTGGGTGGGTGCAAATATTATTATTTTATGTTTGTGAAATGTGAAACATGATTAATAAAATTAGGAGTAGATTTGAAGCATTTCAAATGTGGACATGAAGAAGAATGGAAAAAATCAATTAGATGAATAAAATAATAAATAAAAAAGTTTTTAAAAGAGTAAATAAAAAAAAATATATTGATTTAGAAAATCAAAAAGAAAAAGAGAAACTGGATTGGACATATATTAAAAAGAAAAGTATAGTTCAATGAAAGATTTTTGGAAAGAATGGTGAGTGGAAATAAAAAGAAGAGACAGAAAATATTTATATTGTTGGATAATATATAGGGTATATGAGCACAGACTTTCACAAGATGCTCACCACTTTATCTCATAAGGACTGATACACTTAATCACCAATATCTGTATTTCATGCTAAACCAGCAATCATCAGTTGGTCCACATTATCAACTCTACACATATATGCAATAAGTGCTCAGACAATATTTCATACTTTAATGGACAGTCTTTAGTCTACTCCATACCCCAACTCTTCAACCACCCATCCAATTGAAAATCTGATGATGGAATGCTCAAAGGCCACACTGAGGATGAGATTCTTGTCATACTAAAGTCAATCTGACCTCTTATATACAGGATATAACCCATTTAATACATATATAAGGGATGGGCAGACATCTCTACTATGTAAGAAACCTGTATTTCAGTTAATACATAGTAGAGATGTCTACCCATTTCTTGTATATGTATTAAATGGATTATGTCCTGTACATGAGGGGTCATATTGACTTTAAGTAAACATGGGTGTGACAAAAATCTCAGAGTGGCCTCTGAGCATTCCATCATCAGATTTTCAATTGGATGGATGGTTGAAGAGTTGGAGTGTGGAGTGGATTGAAGATTGTCCATTAAAGTATGAAGATTGGCTATCTTAATATATGTCTGAGCACTTATTGCATATATGTGTAGAGATGATAATCTGGATCAAATGATGATTGCTGGTTTAGCATGAAATATGTATATTGGTGATTTTTATCTTTTCAACATATATGTGTTCAAGTGTATCAATGATATGAGATAGAGTGGTGAGCATCTTGTGAAAGGCTGTGCTCATATACCCTATATATTACATATATAGATACAGGTATGTAAGAAGCCTGTATTTCAGTTATTGTTGGATAATATAAGAGATGGGAAGAGTTGCATGAAATATAAAAAGCTGGTTAATGAAAATAATGAAATGGAGAAAAAAATGTGTGAATAGATGTTGTTACTATTCTCTGAATCTGACCATGGGTCAGAATACTAGTGATAAACTCTTCATAACACAGATGATATATATATATATATATATATATATATATATATATATATATATATATATATATATATATATATATATATATATATATATATATATATATATATTCTAACCTGGTCTTGTGCATCCTCACTTCAGAATAGTATATGATATAAAATAAAATGGGTTCTAGCTCAGTTAATAATTAATAAATAAAATATTAAGCATTAAAATTAAAATGTTTCACTAGCTCAAATTTAAAATATGAATAAGGTTCAGTTTATAAAAATAAATTAAATAAATATTTAATATTTTCATGAGATTTGAAGTGAAAATACAGGTGACAAGATAGATTACATTGAGCCAATATCCCACAGGATACTACATCAATGGCATAAGAACACTAACCCCCCCTTATTACTATTTCAAATAACAAATTCATAGTATTCTTATGACTTTAATAACTTCTACTCACTAAGATTAAACTAATAATTATGTCTTGATCTTCTATTTGTAATAATCTAGCTCAAATAAAATAATCTCAGGTTCATAAAGTTTATTCTAAGTTAATTTAAAAATAGGGTAGTAAAATATGAGAAGGGATTTTATGTCATAATCTACTACACTTAAACTAATAATAATAAATAATAATAATAATAATATTCTTCATTGTTTAACTACTACTGGATATCTTTTCTTTTCGTTATATTTTTATTACCATAATAAAATAATAAAATAATTTTATATAATCTTTTACTTTCATGTAATAATATAATAAATACATGGTAGCATATGATAATCTGATAAACAAAGGATGTGTGGCAACTGATAGCATATAATTCAGTATACTATTGTGATAACTGATTTATGACCAATAAAACAATGTAAAATTATAATTATTTAATTAAAATAATACCAATAAAATATTTAAATTCTTAAATATAACTCTCTATTTATCTTTTTGTGCAAAATTATATTTTTGTTTCAATTGTTATGAAAATATCATGATTTCATGCAGTGAAGTAGAGAAATAAATAATTCAGACACAAAAATTTTGAAAAACAAATTTTAACAAAGTTTATTAACAACAACAAATAAAATAAACAATTTATGTACACTATTTACAATGGATATTTTTATTAGTTATATAAAAATAGTTTATAGTTTAGTTATATCTTTATTTATACTTAAGACAAAATAATAAAAAAAATGTTACCATTTGGTTTCTCATTATGGTTAACTTATTATAAATATATTTACTTATTAGCAGAATATTTCATCCTTAATATTATTAAACTATCTTATTTTAAAAAAAAAAAATTCATAGGAAAACATTCTACAGAAAAACAAAATTAACTTTATAATGAGTATGGATTTCTCAAAATATTAAAAAATTTTCATCTTGCAAAGTCAAAGATGTTACATAAAATATTCATCCAAAATTCAGTACTAGATTTTAGTGTTTTATCACACGATGTTTACTAATCGTAATATATTCTTATTTAGCCTTACTTTAGTATGATGTAAGTGTAATAATCAATATATTCCTGTTATTCAATAAACAAAAAAAATATATACTATGCATATTGTTTATATAATTTACATTGTACTATTGTATTTTAAAAATATGCAATACTTATTTTTCTCTTAAAAATAATAATAAAGCATTAAAAAAAATAATCAACATTTTAAAGAAAATATCTTGTTTAGATACTCTATTCCAAAATTTATATTTCATTTCCGAAATAAATTCAAAATATATTCTATGATTCTTTTTTTTCCCTTAGGATTCATTGGACCTTCAATTTTAAGTTATAAAATTATGTTCCTTATAAGCAAATAAACCAATCTTATACAAAACGACAGCATAACCTAAGTTCTAAATTATTTATCATTTCTTTTCAAAATATCTTACTGAATGATGCAGTTACATGAAATAAAGATAGTGAAACAGATGTATAGGATTTAAGGAAGAAAGCTAAAGTATCACTCTTAATATATCTCAAAAAATCATGGCACAGTGCAAAGAGGTATGACCGTTACCTGTCTAATAACCTCTAATACATGAATGATGTTAAAGCTACTTCTTCAGCTTTATTTAAAACATCAAATATTTAAAGACATATAAAACACTGTCCAAATAAAATGTGTATCAGTCATAGGGCTTTGTTAAGACTATGCTGATAACCACATAAAGACTAAATATTATTTCTATTCCTTATCATATCCTATTTTTTAAAAAAATACATCATCTTGGTTTCCTGCTAACTATAATACTTCCAAGCCACTATCTCAGCATTATTTCTCAAGATTTTCTACATCTTACATCGATAAATAACTATCTGCTTTTACAAAACAATAAATAAAAGTCACTGATAATTTTAAAACAATCTAGCTGTTCCATAAGAAAAGTTTGTCCACTTCATAATTCTGTATGCTTAATCATATATAATCTAATCAGACAATATTTGAATATCCCAACATGAAAATTTTAAAAGAATCACATAATTATTTGTTATTATGTTGGATTATATCACTAATATATTAAAAAAATAATAATCATTGTATGCATATTTTCAAATCAATCCTATCTCATAATGTTTTTTTTTTTAAATGTTGTATGAAAATGCGTTACATATAATTAAAACTTTTATACTTCATTCTTAGATTCATAGATGATCTAAAGAAAACAAAAATATACATTATAAATTATTAATAGTTATTATTATTACCAAATAACCCTTTTTATCTGGTCATCATTTTTAATAGGCTTCTTCAATCCATTGGATATAGAAAAACATTGCATACATAAACGAAAAGACACATCCATACGTTTTATTTAAAATATTTTTATCTAAATTATTAGATTATATTATAAATTTTATGTTATTAACAAATTAATGTTTTATGTTTTCCTAATCTTATAAATAGAAAAATTTACATTTAACTAAGTTAGTAAAATAAAAATTTGAAACTATAATTACGTCTTCACTTGACCATAGTTCATGATAAAATCCAAAAATGTTTATTATTTTCTCTAGAGTTTTAAAATGTTCTCCTCCAAGTGCATTAAAGTTTAAAAATAAAAATAATTATTAATCCATTTAGTAAAATTTATAGAAAATAATCCTGGGTCTTTATTGTTCAGAATGAAAATTATTAAACTGTAATATTAAAGAATTATCCACACGAAGTTTATTCAATATTTTCTGATGCATCACTCTGTTCAATTTAACTTAAGTTATCCGGTAAACTTTTACACAATATTTGTATTTTCATGGATCCATCCTTTCTTTATCTACTATATGTTCATTTTTTTATATAGGTTTTATTTCTTAATAAGTTCTTTTTAATTCTTGTAAAATATATATTTTTAAAAAAAAAAATGTTTCCTTCAACAAGAACTAAACATTTTATTTCTTTCATTATATTTTATGATAACACATACGATATAAATATCTTATTCTTTTTTTAAAAAAAACTCCTGGATAAGCTTATAAATAATGTGTCACAAATTTTTTTAGACGGCAAATAGTTTTCTGTTTAAGCTTCCTGCATATTGCCCAAATTATTTTTATATGAGTTAGAATAATCCTCCGGTTGAGCATAAATAAAGCTGTATTATAATTTAAACATATTTTATTTTATAGTATATCCATCTCTATTGCGTAATTTAGGTTAAACTTCAAATAAAATACTCCTGGCAAGTAACTTTTAAAAAACTAGAAAATCATTTCCATGAAGTTTCTAAATATATATATTTTTTTAAACTCTCTTTTGCAAAATACTTTAAAATTATCAATTAGTTTTTTGCAGATAAAGTTATAAGAAAGTACTAAAAAATTGACTAAAATAAAAATTTAAAAATACTATCTCTTTGATAGCTATAATTTACCTTTCTCTGGTTTCAATACATTATTAATCTCCTCTGATACCCCCCGTGCAATTCATATTTATAGTCTGTAAAAATACCTCATTTGATTGGTTGATTCTTACTTTTAGCTTGATAACAAATTTACTTATATTTTTAGTTTTACAGAATTATATTTGAAAATAAAAATTTATGATGTAATAACTCAAAATATTATTTAAAATATTACTTTCAGATTGATTATTACTTTATCAAAATTATTTAATCATTTAAAATAACTTTTAAAATAACTTTAATAACCTATTCCATTCTTAATATTCCATTTATCTAGTTTTATGTAAACAAAATATTTAATTTTTTTATTAACTGTATTCGTCTTCATTATATTATTTAAAACATGTTATACAATAATTAACTTAATATTTATTATTATTTGCTTTTATGATAGGCAATAATTCTATCCAATTCTATAATATAACTTTTAAAATATTTTAAACTTCGTTACTTTAAATACAAACAAGCATGTGTGTAAAAGTGTGTAGTATACAAGTCACATGATTAATAACTTTGATAGACAATTTTCAATCTATTTCTCTGCCTAGACTAATAAAATTGCAACACTTTATTATATTAAATAATATAATTATAAAATTTGGAAGAACAATTTAGAAAATATAGAATTAAATATGATTCTCACCATAAAGTTTATTTTTAAAATGTACTATATTAATTTTGACTGTTAAATATGATTGTAAATTTAAACATAGCATTTATTAACTATAAGTTTTAAACTATTAAAATCGAATTTTTTAAATATACTTTTAATAATTATAGCTGTGTTATTTAATATGGCCAGCTTTTACAACCATATGCAACAATATTCAAAGCTTTACATAACTATTTTTAAATGATTCATTATAATATTATATACTAAGTATTTTCTTTAGCTTCAAATTGTACTTTATATTATAATTGACAAACTATAATTAACATATTAAAATAACATATTCTAAAATTTAAAATTTTTAGTAATTGACTGAGATGGACCATTACTGCCCTATACCAAAAGGGCACAATATATATATATATATATATATATATATATATATATATATATATATATATGAAAAACAAAACATTATAAATCACATGACTTACTATAGCTTGCATTTATGAACAATAGAAGGAGCTTTATCAAAATCTCTGTACAAGCATATGTTTACATAAACATCAAAAGAGTCAGAATTTGCTCTCTCTTTCATTGGCTCCACCTTCAGATGATTTCAAGCTAATTTAATGTCATCAGTGAAGGGTAGGAACCAGAAACTAGATCTAAAACTAAGTCCCAGCATTTATGAAACAAGTTCCTATCAGTTTGCAAGCATGAATTTTTCAGACACATAATGTCTTCAAACCCAGCCTAACAAGCCAGATAGCTATATGGGTCTGATATCAGTTCAGTTTCACTACATAATAAAAGTCTCTGCAATATATATCATTGCAAAAACCTCCAAAGGTACTTTTATGAAAAACAAAACAAGTTATAAATCACATAACTTGCTATAGTTTGCATTTATGATCAATAGATGGAGGTTTACCAAAATCTCCATACAAGCTTGTATGGAGATTTTGGTAAAGCTCCATCTATTGAATATATATATATATATATATATATATTGTAACTGGCACATGACAATCAAAGGCTAAACTTCCCTTTTATGTGTACATAATGGGGAATTCTATAATTCAAAATCGTCCACTTTCCATTACCGCAAGCAGAGAGAAATACGGAAATAGACGAATCTATCTCCATATTTGGCTGAACCTGTATGCTATATGGATATAGCCCCAGGTTATATTTCCCGATCAACTTTCTCCCGACTGCTGTAAGATCTGACATAGTTACAGCACTTGGATGATTTATAAATTTAACGGATTCAAACACTGCACCACCAATTTCCACATGTTAATTCAATAATCAAAAAAAATGAATAATAGTTTTCCCACCCTAAGACTAGACTATCCCTTTTTGGATGTGGCGAAGAACGAGACAAGACAGATTTAAATAGGAAAAATATATTTAATAGAATAAATCAATCATAAAAAAGATCTATAAAACACATTAACATTAAATAAAACAGATTATGATCTATAGTGCTACAAGAAAAAGAACACATAAAAAACTCTTATAAATGATGGTACATTTATAAATCGTCATTCTGGGTATATATCAAAAAAAAATTCAAGAATGTTTTTATCATTCACAAAAAGCATGTAGCCATTGTCTAAGTAAATGATGTGCACATTGAAATATATAAAAAATAGTATTATCTTTACCTAGTTTTTAGTCTGAATTTATCCGACATCCTACCAACCGCTATGTGGATTTCTCCACTTCTTTAGGAGGGACAGTCGCTTGTAGGTTAGATTTGGTTGTGTATAGCTTCTCAGTGTTAAGGCATCAAGGACGAGGCATCAAGGACAAGGCATCGAGGACAAGGCAACTAAATGAATCCACCAGCAGGTGCTATGATGGCGGTTTTTACATCTTGACAAGAACCATTAGTGCAGCAAGTCCGGATTGACCAGCGATCATGATGGCCTTAGCCAGCCATTCTAGATGAGGCACTGATGTTAAAAGTCACCGATGTTAAAAGTCATATTTGTTAACTATATCAGTTGATTATCGGACCTGTGTTTTACCACCCTCTCAACACGAAGTCTCTAGCTCTAATCTCTCCTGAAAACTTTTTTTTAAATAAAAAATTCCACCAGTCTTTGTCCTTCTGATCCTTTGTTTCACTTTTATTCACACCTTCTTTTTTATTATGCCTTTGGCCATATGTAAATTGGTTTTACCCACTCTCGTAGCACTATGTACCTTTATTTATTTCAATATTCTTGATTTTAATTAAACAGATTTTAATACATGTTTTTCTTTTTTTTTTTTAAATTTGGACAAGCATTTATTATTTCTGTCTATATCCTGCTTCAAAAACACTCCATACATGCATTTCATTTATTGTCAAGAGTGTACTTTAAAACCCAGATCCTTATCTTTTGATCATGTCTAACTTTCTCTGTTTTGCATGCTATTTAAGGTTTTTTTTTTTTTAAACTTTACTTTCTTTCAAAATCAGATTTTAACTTGCATTTTATTTATATTTCTTTATCGCTTTATTTTTTAACATACATTTCCAATATCTCTAATTTTATATTTTAATTTCACCAAAACCTGAACTTTGGAGGGTAAAAGATAAGAATCTTTTGATTCTAATTCCCTTTCTTTTTTTAATTAGTTGAAACATTTCTTTGTTCTGTAAATTTTTCCAAGCTCGCTTTTTCTTTTTTCTTTTTTCTTCCAAACATAATATTTAATATTTTTTGAATGTTTAATATTTATATATGTGACCGCAGTATGTGTGATCATCACATTACACCATTCCCCTCCTTTAAAATTTTTTTTAAAAAAAAAATTTTAAATTTTTGCATAGAACGCTAGATGCTCCCAATTACTGTTCAAACCTTTTAGATTTATGCCTTCCTAATATGATTTAGTGATGAGGTTAATCTTTAGAAAAGTGACCAGGTAAATTACATCTCTTTCTTGATGACCCAACCAGCATTGCCGAACCAATTTAATCTTGTCATTAGCATTACATGCATTTTATTTCTGCCTCATACTCATATAAACAGTTTCGGATCCACAGGATATCTCTGTGACCCGATTAAACCTGTTCATACATCACATCCTGCAAATGATAAACCCCTAAGTGCCAACTCTGGTCACTGTTACCGAGGTGGGTTGGGAGACTGGCATATATTCATCTAACTCATCTATAAGCTCAGTATATTTTCTGATAGCTCTTAATTTATACAAGGGGTTCTTTCCCCCATAGACTTGTCTCTGAACCATTGTCTCACGATATCTGTCCAATATCTAACTGGAAATATTAATCCAGTGAGTCATTATGAGAATGGGATCTCTGTCCCTGTGTTCTCTGTACAATAAGATTTGGTGCACTGCAGAACATACATGAATGAATAACGAACTGGCATCACCAAATACTGTTCAGACCTATTTACCAATATCTAAACCTACATGCCTTCAGCCTCTATCTATAACCTCACACTATTATTTATCATATGCTTTCTTATTTTATCACAATGTCCTTCATCCCTTTTTCCACTTATTGCCTCATCATTTCTTTTTGCTATCAGGATCAATATTACAATCCAGTCTCCATGACTCGTGGTCAAATTCCATTTCCAATCTTGTTATCAGTAAATCCTTCCTTTATCTGTGACTGCCCTTAAGACTTATCTGGTGGTTGTCTTCCTCTATTGACATCACCTCTGCCTCCATGAGGATGCAAGGTTTTCTCCCTAGGCTCATGGCCCTCTGTCCTGTCATATGGATGCTTACATTCCATCTCCCATCTCTGTCTTTCAGTTTCCTGCCTCCTCAGGTTCCATCCCATAGAATATCTTCAGTTTTCTTGCCATCGTCCTTCCCCAGGATCCCATCCATTCTTTACTATCAGCGATTCTTTTACAGGCGGTCCAGATTGCCATCCATATTCCTTTTGGTTCTCCCTGGTGGTGTCCAATGCACTCAGCAATATGGCCCCCCTGTCCACTGGCTTCCTCTCTGTACTGATTAGAGTTCGTTCCATATCCTTTGGAAATCCGTGCCTAATTATCCAGAGTATCTGCATCTCAGATAATGGATTTGCAGTCATCATTCATAACTTAGCCACTTTACAATGAAAGAACGGTCTCCATTTATCCTATTTTATCCGATGCAACGTATCTTCTTGGAGTTCCTCACTCCAATAACTGGTCTTCAATGCTTTATGATATCCTGCAAATGTGATGGGTTTCTGGAATAGTGACTTCCACCAGACTTGAGATTTGCCCTGCAAATGGCTGCAGGTGACTGCTATCTTGGCCTCCTCACTCATTCTACCGAATTTGAAGTACCGTTCCTGGCTGTTCAAATGCTCCATCAGGCTTTCTCCAGGGTTTCCAGCAAACACTTGGATCTTCAGAAATTGGTGGAAGCCCACAAGATAATCCATGCAATTTCCAGATCCCAGCATTCTACATTCTCCACTTGTTCTTGGTCCTATGCCCTCTATGTTGGTATTGGTGCTGCTATTGGCTGACCTCCTTATACTCTCTTCAACTTTTGTATTTAACCCTGCTACTACCTTCGCCACCTGACTTAAATTCTCCTGTATGCTCATCATCATCATTCTATGATCCTCCACTCTAACTACTTCCACCTCTTCATCTAACTGTCTTATCTGCCTTTCTGGTCACCCTATGTCATTCTCCCAATTTAATCTTGCTGACTCTCTACCTCTGTCCTCAACTATTTCTGATTCCTCATATGCACATGGTCCCATACTCCTTTGTTCATCCCTCTTAATCTCTTGGTGAAATCCATCCCATGTGTTTTTAGCCTTTGATGGCTGGATGACCTCATTTCTCATTTCTTCCCTGACTTCAGCCATTCTTTCCCAGTTGTCTATTTCTACCTTTACCATCCATTCTTCTATCTTTCTCTCTTGTCTATCCATGAATTCTTTCATGAATTGTTCTTGCTCCACCCTCATCTGCTTTAACATATCCATGATATTACCATAGGCTATTGTATCCTTTACTTTCATCTCCTCTTCATTTTCTTCTTTTACTTCCTTTTCTTGACGTTCCATTTTGGCTTGAGCCCTTGTATGCATAAATATGATTTTTATTTAACCCTTCTTTATATCTGGAATGATTATTACTGCTATTGACCTCTTCTGACTCGACTTATACCCAACTTCTTTCGACTGACTTTATGTTTTCACTTTGATTAACTTTAGTATCTGTATTATTTATCGATTAGCAATCAGATCGCTAGCCAACCCAAACATCCGCACTCTTGTTCATCCTCTTGTTCACCTGCCTTAGATTCGCCCAACCGCCTGTCCACCTTGATGATTGCCCTCTATTTTCTCCACTCATCTATCTCTGACCCCTATACCTCAATTAAATGATGCACTTATATATTCTTTTAAATTTAACTTACTTAAATACTATACTCATTCCTCTGTTAATGATATACATTATAAATTCGTTTTATTTGACTGTATCTCCAACATTACCCTTCCGATATATATATATATTTTTACTCCTATATTTATAAAATTCGGCCACTTAAGATTACGGCTGTTTTAAGCAAGATCATACATATATATATATATATATATTACTTCTCTTACACATGCGACTATTCTAGAATCACATATATATATTTTTTTTTCACTTAACTAAAAGACATGACAATACTTATAGTTTCTTCAATTTAACTTATACACACAAATTCCTTTTATCATTAAATATTTTATTTTTCCACTTACTGGGACACATATATCTTTCTTCATCTAACTTAGTTTCGACTATTTTAATCCTTTAACCTTTATAACTACAACATTACTGAAACTGTTTCACTATTTCTAACTTAACTATTTTATGTTTTCATTAATTAATTACATCCAGATAATCTATTCTTTAACTTTACTGGGCTATGCAACTATTTTTTTTCTAATATTTAGTGTAAACTTTCATGAAACTTTGTGCTATTCTCTTTCTTTTTTTTTTTTGAAACGATTTATATTACCTTACAGCAATCATTTGATATAATCAGTTCTTTGTTTGTTACAACTTGGCTAAATATGTTTGTCTCTGATTATATCCCTCACTGCGCATTTCAAACTTTTGTAATAATAACAAAAAATAATTTCCCCCTCTTTCTATTCTTTGTACACATTTGACGTGAAACGCTCATATAGAGTATCATAAAATAAAACCTATCCCCTTCGTCTTCGCTTCTCACCACTTTAACTTACAATGCTAATTTTATATATTGAAAACACATATATATATATATAGAAAATATTTATGTTATCTTATGAAATTATTTAACACATGATTATTAATTGCACAGAAATTTCAGATCTCAGACTGGCCCCCAAAATTATGTAACGGGCACATGATGATCGAGGGCTAAACTTCCCTTTTATGTATACATAATGGGGAATTATATAATTCAAAATTGTCCACTTTCCGTTACCGCAAGCAGAGAGAAATACGAAAATAGTCTATCTCCATATTTGACCAAACCTGTATGCTAGAAGGATATACCCCCATGTTATATTTCCCGATAAACTTTCTCTCAACTGTTGTAAGATCTGACAGAGTCACAGCGCTTGGATGATTTATAAATTTAATGGAATCAAACACTGCACCACCAATTTCCACGTGTTAATTCAATAATCAAAAAAAATGAATAATAGTTTTCCCACCCTAAGACTAGACTATCCCTTTTTGGATGTGGCGAATAATGAGACAAGACAGATTTAAATAGGAAAAATATATTTAATAGAATAAATCATAAAAAAGATCTATAAAACACATTAACATTAAATAAAACAGATTATGATCTATAGTGCTACAAGAAAAAGAACACATAAAAAACTCTTATAAATGATGGTACATTTATAAATCGTCATTCTGGGTATTTATCAAAAAAATATTCAAGAATGTCTTTATCATTCACAAAAAGCATGTGGCCATTGTCTAAGTAAATGATGTGCACATTGAAATATATAAAAAATAGTATGTATCTTTACCTAGGTTTTAGTCTCTGAATTTATCCGATGTCCTGCCGACCGCCACATGGTTTTCTCCACTACTTTAGGAAGAACGGTCGCTTGTAAGTTAGATTTGGTTGTGTATAGCTTCTCAGTGTTAAGGCATCAAGAACGAGGCATCAAGGACAAGAGGACAAGGCAACTAAATGAATCCACCTGCAGGCACTATGACAGCAGTTATTACATCTTGACAAGAACCATTAGTACAGTAAGTCCGGATCAACCAGCGATCACGATGGCCTTAGCCAGCCATTCTAGATGAGGCACCGATGTTAAAAGTCATATTTGTTAAATATATCGGTTGATTATCGGAGCTGTGTTTTACCACCCTCTCAACATGAAGTCTCTAGCTCTAATCTCTCCTGAAAACTTTTTTTTTAATTAAAAAATTCCACCAGCTTTTGTTCTTCTGATCCTTTGTTTCACTTTTATTCACACCTTCTTTCTTACTATGCCTTCAGCTATATGTAAATTGGTTTTACCCACTCTCGTAGCACTATGTACCTTTATTTATTTCAATATTCTTGATTTTAATTAAACAGATTTTAACGCTTAGCCTGTCTTTGACGCGACCTCTCGTAAGCAGTTGACGTCACTCTAACTCAGCCGATTCTTATGCTAAAAAATTCGTTCGATATGTTTTAAAGAGATTTTTAAAAGTTCTGTACGATGGTAACCTCTTCCGACTTATTTTACAAGTAAAAAATAAAAAAAAACGCATTTAAACCTAAACAAAGAAAGAACATTATTTGTGATTGGTTCTTAGCAAGCTCTCAGCCGAAAAAGACATTCTGATTGGCTGGAAAGAACAAAGAAACTGCCTGATCAAAGAAAATAAAGAAAAACGCTGAGATTTTCATTTCGAATACGATTTAAATTATATTTATGGAAATTAAAAAGTATTTTCAGAGAGAATAATAAAAAAACAAAATTATTTTCGAAAAATATTGAAGATTTTAGTACAAATATTGAAGATGTAGTAAAAAGAAATATTTACTTTTCTATAACGTAAAAGTCGATCTTTTTGTTTATATTATAGCTTTTATGTTGCCGAAATTGAATATTTTAGAATAAATAAATAGCAATTTATTTTTGAAAGAACTTTCGTTCTCTTCATAACCTGAAAAATTAATAATATACTTTTTATAAATGTATCTGAGTTGAATTTAATATTATAGACTAATATGTTTTAACAATAGGCTTTGTCTTCAGTTTGTGAGTTGGCCAATTAAAAGATTTGATTTTTACCTCATACAACCAATGATTTAATTAGCGGTTAAAAGGTTAATACATGTTTTTCTTTTTTTTTTTTTAAATTTGGACAAGCATTTATTATTTCTGTCTATATCCTGCTTCAAACACACTCCATACATGCATTTCATTTATCGTCAAATGTGTACTTTAAAACCCAGATCCTTATCTTTTGATCATGTCTAACTTTCTCTGTTTTGCGCGCTATTTAAGGTTTTTTTTTTTTTAAAACTTTACTTTCTTTCAAAATCGGATTTTAACTTGCATTTTATTTATATTTTTTATCGCATACATTTCCAATATCTCTAATTTTATATTTTAATTTCACCAAAACCTGAACTTTGGAAGGTAAAAGATAAGAATCTTTTGATTCTAATTCCCTATCTTTTTTTAATTAGTTGAAACATTTCTTTGTTCTGTAAATTTTTCCAAGCTCGTTTTTTCTTTTTTTCTTTTTTCTTCCAAACATAATATTTAATATTCTTTGAATGTTTAATATTTATATGTGTGACCGCAGTATGTGCGATCATCACAATATATATATATATATAAAATTAAGAGCATGCTAATAACTCTAAACAAGCTTTTTTTTTTATTATTTATGATAAATGCTACTACAAGAGAAGGCATTCAAATCATTTTTATCTTGGATTGTCCCCATCCCCAGACCGGTTTCAACCTATGGGTCTCTTCAGTGAGGAGTTGGGACATTAGATCTAAAACACCAACTCAAGCAAAGCATTTATCTAAAAGATAATTGTTAGAAGAAGATCTGAAACTTTTAGACATCTACATGTCTTTAAAGTCAGCTCTCCAACTGAAAAAATCATATGGGCCTGAACTTAATTCAGATACTCCATATATTAGTAGGCTTAGCTCTTTAATTTAGCTAAACCACAACAGCAAAATAATAATAGTAATAATAACAAGTCAGATGTCACATGACTTATATATAGCTTGCACTTACAAATATGTAAAATTAAGAGCGTGCTAATAACTCTAAACAAGCTTTTTTTTTATTTATGATAAATGCTACTACAAGAGAAGGCATTCAAATCATTTTCATCTTGGATTGTCCCCATCCCCAGACCGGTTTCGACCTATGGGTCTCTTCTAAAGAGGTATGATCTTTTTTGCTCACAGTTTGACAAATAATTATGATGTCTCACAGAATCAGTAAATTGGCTTTTGTACAAAAAGATCCTATAAAGAATAAATTTGGAAAATAACTATAGAGAATGGATTTAGTATAATTTAATATTTGTAAGGTAAAATAATTTAGAACACATTTTTTATAAACATGAGAATGATCAAAATCAACTTTAATATGTAAATACATCATGATATACTGTAAAATAAATTAAGAGCTGAAATTTGTCTGATTCACCCTAGATAAATAAAAATGTTAGCATCTAAATAATTTTTATTACAAAAATGAAATCTGTTCATCTCTGTAATTGATGTTTTGGGAAAATGGGAAATGAAACAGTAACAACTGTGTGAAAATGACATATAAAAGAATCCAAATTTATTTTCCATAAATATCTTGGCAGTTAGTACAAAAAAGAAGCATAACATCTACATTTTGCACCATTTCTCAGCCATTTTTGGCCACATATTCTTTATTTTATGCTTATTTTATTGTAAAATAGGTACTAATTACATAGTCAGGCTTGGCCGCTTGATGGCATTGTTGCCAGTCAAAAACAGATACAAATGCCATTTCCTGGGCCTGACTTATGGCTAAGAAAACAGTTTTGTTTATCTGAGCCATTTAAGGCCACTTGATGGCTATGTACAGAAATATTATGGTGTATTTTGTGTTCATACATTTCACAATTTGCTATGTATCATATGACGGTGTATATTCATAGAATAGTAATTTAATAACTACTTAAATGATGCAGTTTGACTGACTAAGAATTGTCCGATTCCACTCTTTCTTAAACAATGTGTACGGTACAAAACATTGCCAAGGGGATTTAAGATTTAAAAGTGCAAATTCTCATTTCAAGTTGAAATACTACAATACTCATAAAATGGCCACAGAAAAAAGAAATTTATCTGAATTGTCAACAACAGAGGCTGAGTCTGTGGCGTTTCTACAATGTTACCGGGTTCTACAACAATCTAAGTGATGTGAGTGCAGACAAGACTTGAAATTGTATAGCTGTAAACAAATATTTCAGTTTCACTGTAAGTCAGTCTTCTGCCATTGAAGGTATTCCATTCACAATGGCAGTTGGTTCAAAGTGTGTTTTAAGTTGCAAAAAAAAAATTAAAAGTTGTTATTAATTATTAATAATTAAAAGTTGGTTTTAAAAAATATTTACTAAAAGTTGTTTTTTTTTAAAAAAAAGTTAAAAGTTGTTTTTTTTTTTTAAAAAAAAAAAAAGTTAAAAGATGTTTTTGTTTTTATTGTTGAACCACAAAAAAGTTAATACAAAGTCCCAAAAAAAGGTGAAAGTTGTTATTGAAGTGACAAGAAAGTGCATTTTCTAAAATATTACATTTTAATCATCTGTTGTGAATCTATGAAATGTGTGAAATCAGTGAGTCCACAGACCCTAAGGCCCTCTTAAATAAATAAAAAAAACTGATTCTGCTAGTGATTTGAATTGAAACAAAATATTGGGTTATTTAATCAAGAAATATAACTATATTTTTACTGAGGAACCCACTAGCAGAAACCGGTCAGACACTGGAAATATTTGGAAAACTTGTTAAGTGATAATTGCAAGCTCATTATATGGCTATATTTTTCTATGGTTTGATGAACTTGCACTTTATAGTGTGTAAAATAAGCCCTAAATCCAAACATAAAAATGTTACAGTATATTTATGCATAATTTATATAACAAAATATATGCATATAAACATATTTTATGTAGCAATTAAAGATTATAAAATTACTGTACCAATTCTGTTTAGACTAATGCATTTTAGTGCAGAATCACCCAATTATGACTATAATACCTACATTCAAAGACTGTTAGGTCTTATCTTTATACAATACATCTTAAATATCCCAATAATTATATGATTGTGCACTATTTGATCTTTTGGTAATTGTTAGCAATGTATAATGCTTCTTTTATTTTTTTTCTCTAAATGTCTCATTCTATGTAAACATGTGTCCTTGTTTCTTTTCAAGATTCAAAAATATAGATATAAGTGCTAAATTTTCCTTCATTCTTTTGAATAAATATCAATGCTGCCTAATTGTAATCATTATATTAACTTGAGATTCACCATATTATGTAGGAGAACATCCTAGATCGCTGCTTTTAACGGCACAAATCAATTGTCAGAAATTCTTGTTTATCTGATCTTTATCCCAAAATCTTTATTAAAACTTTTAATTACATTTTTTTACATCTTAGTTACAATAGAATGAATATATGACATAGCAACTGAAAGCTTATCATTTTTATATTTGCAATATTCAATTTTGTTTAAAATTAAAATTTTTTAATTGCTCTGTAAAAAAATATATATTTATTTTAACTAGATTCTCCACTTATGTCTCAATATTATATATCTTACATAAGTAATTCTTTAAATTTAGAATGCCTATAAATACACCATGTATATAACCATCGGGATCTGAGATTATGGTTATATATCATCTGTAATCTCAACTGGCATAACAGCCATTTTGTAACTTAAAAAGTTTTTACTTTTATTAATGATTAAGTTTAAAAAAATAAAACTTTCTATACCATTCTCATATTCTGTAGTCACCTATAGAGTAAAGACACATAATTTTCTATACATTGCTGTTTAAAATTTCAAAAGTTACAAAAACATAACCATTAGTATATGTTTTATAAATTATATTTCTATCCATTTCAAGGAGTGTGGTAATATTTTATATCCACCAATGTTAAACTACAAATAAAATCACTCTTTTAAAACTCCACAGTCCACATCATTAATCATAACTATAATATTATTATTGCTCAAATTTAAATGATCAATAATTTAATAACTCTTTTATTTATTAAAAAAATGCTTCTGACAAATAAATTTTTATTTACATTAGCAGACATATTACAGAACACTTTGCATTACAACATTACATTGCATAATGTCAGTCTATAATCTTTTTTCAATTTAGCAGTAATATTGATTTAAAATATTCAAAAACCTACTTAACAATATATTTCCCAAGACCAAACTGATTTTATAGCCATATTGCGATTAACTCTCATTGTTTTATAATAATACATCCTTCCAATGTCCATTATTAGCATAGGTAATAATTTATGTACTATCTTTATATTTGTTCTCTAATATTAAAATTTAGGAAATTTGAACTCAGATTTTTAAGCACCCTTCAACCATCCACACTATCTCAAACAACTGATAAACATGATCACACATATGTAGAAAAGATAAATAATCACCAATATACGTATTTCGTACTAAACCAACATGCATCAATTGGTTCAGATTATCATCCTCACAAATATATATATATATAAAATCAGTGCTAAGTTTATATTAAGATATCAAATCTTCACAATTTAATGGATAGGCTTCAATCAACTCCAACCTCCAACTTTTCAGCCATCTATATCATTGAAAATCTGATGATGAAAGCTCAAATCCCATGCTGATGCCAATATTATTACCATGTCCATGCTGACCTCAAGTCACTCTGACCCCTCATGTATAGGACCTTATCCATTTAAATACATAGAAAAGAGATGGGCTACATACAAGCTTCATGTGTAAAATTTGAAAACCAGTGACTCTTCACAAACCTGGAGCTTAATTGTAAATCTAGAGAATTTGAACTCAGACTTTCAAGCATCCTTCAACTATCCACACTATCTCATACAATTGATACACATGACCACACACATGTAGAAAAGATAAATAATCACCAATATATGTATTTTGTGCTAACCAACACTCATCAGATGGTCCAGATTATCATCTCATATATATATATATATATATATATATATATATAAATCAGTGCCCAGTTTATATTAAGATATCAAATCTTCACACTTTAATGTACAGGCTTCAATCAACTCCAACCTCCAACTTTTCAGTCATCCACATCATTGAAAATCTGATGATGAAAGGTCAAGTCCCATGCTGATGTCAATATTATTACCATATCAATGCTGACCTCAAGTCACTCTGATCCATGATATATAGGGCCTTATCCATTTAAATACATAGAAGGGGGTAGAAGCTTCATATGTAAATATTCGAAAACCAATAAACAATATAATGGTAATGGACTATTATACAGTCTTTCAATCCACAGAACTACTTTCCATTAATTCCTTGACCTGTCTCAACTATCATCAATTTCAAAAGACAAACAGAAGCAAAAGTCATCAACTCAAATCCCATGAATCCCTAATTTTAATGTTAGCAGCTTGTCTATTACTAATATTTATTTTATTTCTATATATTAGAAGTGCCTCCTTAATTTCTTTTTATTATGATTTCTCTCTTCATGAAGAATATTGACAATTTTAATATGTGGCCTCACATTTTTTTTAATAATAATTTTGTTTTTATATTTGCGAGACAGACTTTACTAAGGCAGCTACAGAGAAAATCACACTTCTAATGATAAAATATCTTTTATGCTGTCAAATAAATTAGTACAACTATTTTTATAGATATTTGTTTGTGATTATTGAAAATATGTATCAATAAATATATTTATTACCCCTACAGACATTCCCTTTCAAACTTTATCTCATCTATCTTAATCTGCCTTTCTGCTGTGTTTATTAATAAAGAACAGTAATAATTATTATATATATATATATATATATATATATTATTACTGTTCTTTCCGATCTCTATATATATATATATATATATATATATATATAGTACTGGTCAAAACATGTTTATCCATGTAACATCAGCTGGAACTCACAAATGTACTTCAAACCCCATCAAGCCTGAGATGAGCCTCCAGATCCAACACCAAATGAATAACATATAATCATGGCACATGAGAATTCATTTTAAATCTGGCCCACTAGCAGAGCAAAGAAGCCAATGAGACTCATTTACTTAACTTAACATAGGTATGGATATGGTTATACATGTGGAAGTGTAGAAAAAGGAATTTGAACAACTCAAACAAGTTAGATAATAAAAAATATATAGTTTAATATAGTGACAAATTATTTACATACATTTATAAATTAATTGCACACATTAGTATGTGCGTGAATGAGCAAGCTGTCCACCAAACAATAGGTAATTATATATTGTCATTCATGCTATTATTTTTCATATGCTCTTTTATTAATTAAATGACATATACTATACATAAACACACATCTTTGGTGGGTTCAATATTAAAATGCCAATCAATTATTAGAAAGATTACATAATATTGCTACTAATGCTATTATATATGTTTCTGAAACATGGTGACTAACAATTTGGGGGAGTGTTCCAAAATTCATTATATATATAAGAAAACTATTTTCATGCCACTGAGGTCGTAAAAATAAACAAAATACGTTTGGAAAATTATTTTTGAATCTATGAGAAAATATTTATTGAAAAATTCTTTTACTCAACATTTAGAAGACAGAACACTTGATTTTCCCCAAGGCATATACTCTTAAATACAGAAATAATAAATAACAACGATGAGATTGTATAAGATTAAAATAAATTTAATTAATAAAACTAGTAGTAGTAGGCATTTATATATATATATTTTAGCAGAGCGCAATTTTAATATTAGAGCATTAAAATTGAGTCATGAAGCAGAAGAAATAATAATATGAAGAAGTTTGCAGTACTGGCATTGGCAAAGAAATAAGAGAAAAAGGTCATGCTTCTGAGAAAAAGTGAAGTCTAAGGCCCCCTTCTTGGGAAGTGCTTAGAGAAATGTGGATAAATCATGCCATGAACATCACCAATGTGCAGAGGCTCTTTATATGAGAAGTGGATAGCATAGCATATGCTAGGCATAGTGGAATCACCATTAGAGGGTTTTTTATACAAAATAAGTCCCAGGAAGATCAATTATTCATGGGAACAAAAATAATGAAAAATCTATGGGTTCAATCTTGTAGCAACCCCAAATTAGAAGCATGTAATATATATATATATATATATACATATATATATATATATATATATATATGGAGCTAATTTATATATATATGTAATTCTTTATGTAATATTAAGAGCATGCTAATAGCTCTAAACAAGCTTTTTTTTTATTTATGATAAATGCTACTACAAGAGAAGGCATTCAAATCATTTTTATCTTGGATTGTCCCCATCCCCAGACCAGTTTCGACCTATGGGTCTCTTCAGTGAGGAGTTGGGACATTAGATTTAAAAAAACCAACTCAAGCAAAGCATTTATCTAAAAGTTAATTGTTGGAAGAAGATCTGAAACTTTTAGACATCTACATGTCTTTAAAGTCAGCTCTCCAACTGAAAAAATTATATGGGCCTGAACTTAATTCAGATACTCCATATATATGTAATATACAAATCAATATATATATATATATTCTAACCTCTCCCCCCACCCTCACGATCGTCCACTCCAAAATTTATAATATATTTAAATTTTACGGGCTCTAGCTCAGTCTAACAAATAAATAAATGAAATATTCAGCATTAATTAAAATGATTACTAGCTCTAATCCTTAAAATACAAATACGGTTATATTTTTAAAATGAATTAACAATTATTTACTATTTTCATGAGACATGGAGTGACGACACGGGGAACGAGATAGACTACATTGAGATATTATCCACATGATACTACCTCAATGGCATAAGAACACTATTCCCCTTTTTACTATATTAAATAACTAACTCATAGTATTCTTACGACTTTCTAAGCTCTTTTCACTACGATTAAAATAATAATCATGTCTTAATATTCTTTCTAATAAGAATCTAGCTCAATTAATTAAAAATGAAGAAAATAAATAAAATAAATAAAATGACATAAATCTCAGGTTCATAAATTGTACTCTAACTGATTTAAAATTACGGTAGTAAACTATAAAAAGGGAATTTTATGTCATAATTCACTACGCAGTAACTAACAATAATAAATAATAATAATAACAACAATGGTATAATATAATCTTATTACTTCCTAAATGAAATAAATAATTACGTACGTGGCAGTATTTAAATAATCTGACTACAGAATACGTGTGGCAACATTAGCATATAAGTTAATGTAATATTGTGGCAACCAACTTATGACCAATAAATGATATAATTATGATCTTTTAATTTCATAATATTAATAAATTCTCAAAATGATTATAACACTTTTATGTTTACCTTTTTGTGCAAAAACTATATATCTGTTTCAATTATAAATGTATTGTGAGATCATGCATCCATGTGGAGAAATAACAACGAAGACACAAAGCTTTAAAATAAATTTACAACAAAGTTTATTAATAACATCAATAAATAACAATATTTACATTATGTACATTGGATATCCTTACTCTCCTATCACAAAATTATTTTACTAGTTTATAAAAAATGAAATCAAACTTCTACTTATTTTTCTAGTTAACTCTTATCTTTTAAATGCTTAAAAAAATACAGTATTATTATTATTGGATTTCTTATTATAGTCAGCTTGTTACAAAATGTGTTTCTTATCGGATTATCATTAACACTTTGCATCCCTACTACTATTAAATTTATATTTTTACAAAATTACATTTGTAGTAAAATTATACAAAACAATAAATTCTAGCTTTATATTGGTTGTATGGAATCCTATATATTCAAACATTCTTCTACATTCGGTATTAAGTTTTGTTGTTCCTTATCCGATGTTTGTTAATCATAATATACTCATTTAAGCCTTACTTCGGATGATAATTACAATCATTAACACACCATGCACAAGTATATGTTTATTACACACTATTGAATTATTTTCTTAATAAATATGCAATATTTATTTTCTAAATATTATTTAAAACATTAAAATTTCATTATCACTTTTAAAATAAAAAAACTTTGTTTAGATTTCTCTTAAAAAATCTTATATTCATTTCCGAATTAATTTATAACTGTATTATATGATTCTTTCTCTCTTTATGATATTTTGTACTTTCACTTTTAAAATTACACAATTCTAAACATTCCAGCAAATAAATTATTCTTGCATAAATGATAACATCTTCAATTCTATTTTATTCATTATTTCTTTGAAAATATCTCTCTGGCGATGCAGATTCCCAAAACAAGGATAGCGAAAATAGATGCACAGGATCAAAAATATAACTAGAATATTATCCGTCATAAACCTTGACAATAATGGCACAGTGAATTTAAAGACACTATAGAGGAGTGACCTTTATCTGTCTACCAACCTCTATTATAGGAGTGATGCTAAAGCTATTTCTTCAGCTTTATATAACATCAAAAAGTTTAAAGATACGCAAAAACACTGTCCAAAATATATGTGTTCAGTGATAGGGCTTAGTTAGCTATACTGAAATCACACAAACTAACTATGATCCAAATACTTTATTTTTCCTATTTCTTAACAAAACATCATCTTGGTTTCCTCTCCTCCAGTACTACCAAGTCACTATCCGATCTTATTTCTCATGATTTTTCTATACAGTACATCGACAAATTCCTATCTGCATTTCTAACAACAATAAAATTCATTTTATTTCAAAACTATACCGCTGTTCTTTAAGAAAATCTTTTACTACTTTTCTCATATATTTATCATCTACAAACTATTTTAAAATATCTGAATACTTTACCACATGAAAGTTCAAAAGAATCACACAATTGTTCTGTTATATTATATTATTAATTATACTTTAAATAACTTATTGCATGCATATTTAAAATTACTCCTATCTCATAATATGTCAAAATGTTGTATAAAATGTGTACATAGAATTTAAACTTTCACACATCATTCTTAATCAATAGATGATCTAAAAAAATACATTATGCATTATAAATAAATATCAAAATTACCAAAACGATCTTTATCTTCTCGATCGTGTTCTGTAGGCTTCACCATCCCATTGATTCTTGTAGATATATGATTTCCATACATACTCTTTATTTTAAAACAATATTTCTATCATTCTATTAAGCTATTATATTTAATTTTTCAATATTACTAAAATTATGTTTATATGTTTTCCCTAATCTCACATAGCATTTTATATTTAAAATAAATTAGTAAAAAATATTTAAATTATATTTACGATACTTCTTCATCAAACTTTCTTGAACCGTTCATATTAAAGCTAAAAAAAAATATATTATTTCTTCTTCAGTCACTTAATGTTCTATTTTAAGGCAAAACAATTATTACTCTGTTTGATAAATCTTCATAGACAACAATCCTTGGTTTTCACAATATTGTATACAATTATTAATTCTTGATATCTCCTCTAATATTGTCTGCTAGTCTTTTCCCGCGCGCCTTCTCCGATGCATCTTCTGGGTATTTTTTATTTAAATCTTCAATAATTTTCCGGTTTCCATGGATCCATTTTTTATTAAGTAATTTAATTTTATCTTTTCTAAATCAAGCATTTTTTCCATTGAATATTTTATAATATTTTTCTAATTCCTCTTAGATAAAGTTTTCCGGTTCCTTTCTATAAAACGCATAATAACTTTCATAATATTCTATTACTTTTTTCTTTATTTAAAATTCTAAACTATATATTTTAATAATGTTTTCCTTTAAAAGACAAACATTCTTTCTTCATCATAATTTTTCTTTATAATAAAATGCATATAAAATATTTTTCATAGAGAAGAATAAAACAACTTCAAAGTAGCCTTATAAAATTGGTGCGTCATAATTTTTTCCTGACGGCAAGTAACTTCTCTTTTAAATTTTCATATAGCGTCCCAATTATATTTCTTTGAGTGACAAAAATAAGTTTCTGGTTGAGCATAAATAAAACTGTATTAAGGCAATTTCCAATTATTTTTCCCTTAGCAATATTTTTAAGTATTTTTCCTTGTACTTCCATTTTACTGTAGGCTTTTTGGTTAAATTCGAATAAAACTCCCTGGTAAGATAACTTTTAAAATTAGCAATCCATATCGAGGCAGTCAAAATATATTATATGTTACAAAAAAAAACTTTTAAAATAAATACTAAATTTTAAATTTATATCACTTTTCCAGCTACGGTGTTACCAGCTAAAAAAATATATTACTTTCTCTTTCACTTACACATTACTTCTCCCTCCCGCTTCGTATAATTCTTATATTTTTGTCTGCTAATTTACCCCCTTTGATTGGTTAATGACCTTTTTAGTGCAAACAAATTTACACATTTAGTTTTATAACAGATTAGACTTTTAAAATAAGAATTGTTGACGTAATGTCTCAAAATATTATTTAGACTATATTTTTAAATTCCATTATACTTTTATCGAAATCATTTAAGCTTTTAAAATAATTATTAAAACAATACTTAATATTTTAACTTTTACTTTAATGATCGATGGCAATTATATTTAGTTTCAAATTCACAAACTTTATTATTATTCTAACAAGTGTGTGTGTGAAGGTATATAATATACAGTCACGTGATTACTAACTTTATCAAAGGATTTTTTATTTACGTCTCGGTCTAAATTACCAAAGCTGATATATTTTATAAAAATTTGGAAAATAATTTTAAACTTGTAGAACTAAATACAATTCTCACCATCCCAAAGTTTATTTTAAAATATACTCTATTAATTTTGACTATTAAATACAATTATACATTGCATATAGCATTTATTTAATTTATTAGTTTTAAAATATTATACTCAAATTATTAATATACTTTTAACTATTTATAGCTGTATTATTTTATATGGCCAGCTTTTACAACCATAAGCAAGGATATAATTAAGCTTTATTTAACTGTTTTCTTTTAAAATAATTTATTACACTGTTATATACCAGGTATTTTCAGCTTTAAATTGTACTATAAAATTTAATTATCCTACTATTATTTATATATCATACAAATATAACTTAAAATTTAAAATTTTTTAGTAATTGACCTTTCTACCTTATTATGACCTACAGATAAGGGCACAATCCTTATATATGACCTACAGATAAGGGCACAATATATATATATATATCAAAATACAGTACAATTTATATAAATAATATTCTTTTAGAAGTACTTTCAACTATACACTTTGTAGTCTTTATCAACTATATAATGTTGAATAATCAAAACCAGACAACTCTTAACAATACCCATAGTGCAATTCAGATTTCCCACAATTCTGTTATCTTAACATTTGATGACTGGCGATTCATTAACATTTGACGATTTCTTAAAATCAACATAGCCTTCATTTATTTTACGTTTATTATGACAACGTTCAATTTGAATAATTTTCATATTTTTATAATCAAATTTAAATCCATATTGACAAGATTTATTATGATCAAATATAACAGATGATGAAGGTTTATTTACATCTGTTCCATATTGATTCTCTTTTTGAATTCTATTATATAAAAGCATATGTTCTTTTATTCTTTTCTATATATATATTCATGAAGATAGTTCAAATGTCAGTAATGCAATATTGATAAATGTCACTAATGACATTGAATAAGTTTTACTGCTTTAAAAATAAATGACCCCTGTTTGAATGCCTTAATTTATACAAAAAATACACAATGCTGCTATAATATATAGAGAGAGATTTAGATTTCACTTACTTAAAATTTACATTTAGATTTGCCCCTCCTTCTTTTCTGATATTTAAAATAATTCAATCTCACCTTCATTGTTTTTATAATAATTGGAATATTTAAGTACTGTATTTGATACTTTAAGAGTATGAAAAAACTAGCAGTTACAGAAAACAACTAATAGGTCACCTTTTCAGAATTGAATAATAACATATATAAAACAAATAAGGTTTCAGAGCATTAATTAACCTCTGTTCTGGATTCACCCCAGGCAGAATTCAGAATTAAACAAATAACTTTCTTTACTAAAACATAAACAAAATATTGACGTGTAAAACAATCTGGTGAATGTGTTAATTAATAATGCATTATGTTTTAAAGGGATGTTAATAACTTTAATTCATGAAAGTTTACTTAAAAAGAAAAAAGAAAAGATTTTAGAAATTCAACTCATCAGATTGCTTGATATTGGCATATTAATAATAAAATCATATATATAAAATCAAGTAATAAATAACCATAAATAAATTACCACACCAAAGTTAAAGAAAGTTAGAGCATATGAATGAAAGAATAAGATTCATAAAATTCTTTGAGAGCAATTTACATTTACATTTTAGTAAGATACAAAGTTAATAAATAATACATTATGAGAAATCTTAATAGAATTTGAGATTAGTTAGGCAATCTAGATTTAGTTTCAACAGTGGCGGTTTGAATAATTTATCTTGCACCATTTTAAGAGTCCATTTTCAAAGTACAGCAGTTAATGGATCCATGTGAGTTTTTGGTGACAGCCAGCTTCTATTCAGCATTCCAGAGTTCATTTTAAGCTTTTCTTCATTTTAGGGCAGCAGGATATTACAACAGCAGAATATGACCTCACAAGAGTCAGGAAAATGATTGGTTTTATCCAATCATTTTGAGATTTCAAACCAGTGTGGGTTAAAACAGCACAATTCTCTAAATAGTAGCTATCTGTTGGCATTTAAAATTGGCCCATTTTATACTCCTGCTCAGGTATTTGAAGAATGCTTTTAATTTATTTCTAGCTCAAATCTAATCTTTAATCTAAAATCTCAAGTTTTCTTTGTTCATTGTTTGAAGATGTAATCATCAGAAAGCTGTTCAAAAATAAATTCAAATTTATTTTCAGATTAAAAATAGATTTTACAAAAATGTTTATACAAAAGCAAAATCTATTATTCCCATTCCTAATTTTATTTTCAGTAAAACCTTAATTAAAAATTTCTTCCCAAGATTAAAACAATATTATATTTTCAACCTTTTAATTATTTTTGAACAATTAACGATCACATCTTCCATCTTGGATTTTGACAAATATACAATTTAATAGGAAAAACAATTTAACAATAAAAAGTTTTAAAATGACGTATAATAAAATTTTTTAAAAATCAATATTTTGTTAATATGTATGCTCCTATATATATATATATATATATATATATATATATATATATATATATATATATATATTTGAGCCACACCTATGTACTTTAATAAAAAAGAATTAATAATAATTAAAAAATTAATAATAATAAATATTGGAAATTTAAACTTTATAAATTTAAAGCGTGCATCTCAAATATGTACATAAAATATATATACATAACTAAAGGAGTAGGATGTGGTATAGGGTTTAAACACAGGTTAGTAGATAAATCATGAAGCTCAGTCTTAAGCAAAAATTGACTGCTTCAATATATTGTAATGATATATAAATATATCGTGACATTAATTTAAAATAAAAACTTAAAAGTTTGCAAATAAAAGTAAAAAACTAAACGCTAAAATTAAAATGTTTGTTAAACATATATACATTCGCACAGAGGCCAAACTTTAAAAATATTTTTTTTAAAAAAACAAATAAGTATTTGAACGTACTTTTTTATAAAAAAGTACAAGATTTAAAAATAAAAACAGGTATTAATTAATGTAATCTGTAAATGGAAATGATTGTTTATGAATTATCGAAAACCAAACTGGCCCTTGGGCTCTTGTATAATTAAAATGATCTGATGAAAGATAGATAAGAAAATAAAAAGAAATTAGCTTGACCAATGGAAGCACTAAGCCTTGGCTCAGACCCTAATGAAAGTGATGGAGTAGTGACATTTTGTTGATTGAATCTATGTGGATAATATAAAAAGGGAAATACAGTTTTTTCTGACACCTCCAGCGTTTTGTGTTTGAGAGATGTGGTAGGACGCACATACCACACTCTCTATTTAAAAAAAATGAAAAGATTGTGATACCTTGAACCAGCTATTGCCATCTCCAGAACATTATCTTCCAATGGAAGCATTGTGGGAATTAAAAGCAGAAACCTGGACTCTTCTACTGTGAGCTATGAACTTTACAAATTAACAACAAAAAAAAGTAATTAAGAACTTTTGTCATTGTTTTTTTTAAAGATTCAGCTAATTTAAATTTTAAAATGAAGTCTTATTTGATTTGCAAATTAATAATTGATTGTTTAAATTTATATAGTTAAGTTTTGCTAAAATCATTTCCATTTTATTATTTTCATTTGTAGTAATATTTATTATAAAAAATTATTAAATGCATTACATTTAAGTTGGGTATAGATGTTGCATAGATTCGTTAGCGGTTGATTATGTTGTGGGTTTCACAGTCAATTAGATTATATAAGTCAACGATGTCACTGTGGTGTCTTGTGATGAACACCAAAGAGTCTCCTGTATTCCCTCAGCAATTGACATTATCGATTGACTTTGTATTTTGATCGGTTGTATTTAATTTGGAATGTTTTTGACTGTGGAATCTATGCAGCCAATCTATACTCGACATTATAAAACAAATTGTATAAAAATAATATGTGCGAACATATTTAAATGTTAAATTTAAGTCGGGCGTGAATGGCTATATAGTTTTGTAAAGTTATATTAAGAGAGGGTAATCTTAGGTTATTCATTTCATAGTTGAATTGGTTCAATGGATTGGATATATTTGTGTAATTGTAGATGTAGTATGAGATCCGCTATGGGCAGGATTATATATATATATATATGCCACACACCTTCTGTTTGCCTATGGATGGGTTTGTAAGACAGCAAAGGACTGCAGTCCATTCCTATGGAGTTTTATGTTTATTGTTCTACTCATCAACAAATGTAGCATTCCTGGTTGGTAGAGAGACAATTTTTTCTCTAATTCTAGTTGCTGTTCAGATGTACATTCCTGACAGTATTTTGTGTTGTCGTATTTTCATGCTACATTGAATACATAAATGTATCAGATGGATTGGCGCCAGTTTGATTGCGAAATTTGTTGCCTAAGGTTAAATCAGGGAAGAATATTTTCTTTTCAAATGTAGATCTATGTAGTCTATTCATACTCGACTCACTAAATAAATATTAAACTCATGGTTGTAATTTACTTAAATGTAAAACTAAAGATTAATAGAAAAATCTAAAATGTTGAATTTATTCCTCAAAATTTAAATGTTATTTTATATGTGCGTAAATAAATATTTTTATGTGTTAATGTCTGGCAGTGGCTTTTATTCTTTTATATTTAAGATATAAAATTTATATTTTATTATCTCTGCTACTCACTGAGCTAGTGACAATGGGCTAATGACCAAAATATAAAATAAAGTGGAATCTTAACAGCGCGTATCTGCCTACTGTATAAATTTTTCTAGGTTCAAATGCCTAGATGGCACCCTGGTAGTTGCAGATATGTAGATTGCTGTCTCCACTATTGTTTTGGATTGTTATAATATATATATATATATATATATATATAAAGAGTAACAGATAAAAACAATACTTTTCCTTGCAAATACAAATTTGTTTTAAAATAAACTGCATTATATTTTGATAGAGTGATCAATTTTTTGTTTGATTACATTTTTTTAACAATTTAGGTCTGTTTCAAATCTGTTTTATTTCCTTTTTTCTTACATTTATAAATTATTACAAATTGAGTACTTTTTTTTAATATAGACAAATAAAATATTTGTTTGAAAGTATGTATCAGTACAACTCATTCACATTTAATGATTTAATTTAATTAACTTTTTTATACCATGCCTACACCATTTACAACTGTGATTACTTCTGAACTATTATACTTTCTGTCATTTTTTAAACATGTAGCTGATATGGAATGCTGCAGTATTTATATGAGTGTAATATTTTTGTATAAATAATAAGGCCTAATGATAATTATAAGACATTTTAAAAATTACCAAAGATTATAGGAAAGTTATATATATAAAAAGGATTTGAACCCAGAATTTCAACCTCCCTACAGTTATCCACTATATCCATGTAACCAATACTCATGGCCACATACATGTGGAAAGAATAAATAATCTCCATTATGCATATTTCATACTAAAGCAGTTAGTTTGTCCAGATCATCATCTTCCATATATATATATATATAAAATACATATTTTGCGGGTTCATCCGTGTTAAAAACTTTTAATACTAATACACTGACGTTTCGACTTGGTCACACAAGCCATCCACAGAGTTTCGACTTGGTCACACAAGCCATCCACAGAGTTTATAACTCTGTGGATGGCTTGTGTGACCAAGTCGAAACGTCAGTGTATTGATATTAAAAGTTTTTAACACGGATGAACCCGCAAAATATGTATTTTATATATTTAACCCGTGCAAATCTTCGTTTTAACATATATATATATATATATATATATATATATATATATATATATATATATATATATAAAAGCATAGCATTGCTTGGTTTATATTAACATAGCAAATGTATACACTTTAATGGACAGGCTTCAATTCTCTCCACTCTTCAACTCTTCTGCCATCCAAATCACTGGAAATCTGACGATGGAATGTTCAAAGTTTTTGATAATGCCAGTATTATGATCATACCCATGTTGATCTTAAATCAATCTGATACCTCATATGTAGGGCCTTAATAATTCCAAATAAATACACAGAAGACAGATGGGCAGAATACAGGTTGAATATGTATCTATTTTTTGCTTGTTACGGCTAAAAACATGACGGTTTCATGTCAGCTTCAAGTCACTCTCATTCTGGTATTTTTAACACTACCATTAAGATTTTGTGTTATTTTTAAAGGTTAAAAAAAGTTCCATAAGATTTTGCCCTCTCTTGAATTATTTTACAAGTAAAAAAATCAATAAAACTGATGTTGAAGGTCTAACAAAGAAAGAAGGCCATTCTTCTCTTGAATCTAATTGGCTGTGAAATTTTGACAACAAAGAAAATGGTTGTCAATTACTAAAAAGTTAGGATTTCTTTTCTTTCATTTTGAAAATGATAAATGAATGTTTTAGACCATTTTAAAAGTCATTTTTGACAAATTATAAATTATTTTGATAAAATATGCTAAAAATATAATTATTTTAGGAAAATAGTTAAGACTTTAGCAAAAATTATTTACTTTTCCGCAATGTAAAATTGGGAAATAAATCACTGATGTCAGCAAAACTTTTTAATTGGTGAGTAACATTTATTTTACATTTGCCATTATTGAATATTTTTATAATTATAAATAAAAAATTATTTTTGAATAAACTTTCATTCACTTTCATAACCTGACAAATTATTAATATACTTTTTATAAATAAAACTAAAGTAAATATAATATTAAAAGATGAATATATTTTGATGCTTGAGTTTGTGAATTGACCAATTAAAAGTTTAGGGTTTTACCTCACTCATCCAATAAAGTAATCAGTAAAAAAAAGGTTAATATTGAAATGTATGTGTAATGTATATACTTAATTACGTCCAGGTTAAGTATATACATTAAACTTGTATTTCAATATTATATATTATTATAATATATATATATCATCACTATGGACACTTTGTGCATGGTCACTCTAAGGATGCCTATCACAATATATATATATATATATATATATTAATGTTGTATAAAAAAGTTAAATTTTTCTATTTTAAAATTTATTATTTTTATAATCAAATCAATTATATTATAGTCTTTTTTACTCAATGAAATAATTGTTTTATGCTGGTTTTTTTCTAATGAATAAATAGTATTTCCAATATATGTAAATATATTAATATAGACTAAATGTAAAGTTTAAAAAAATGTTTGTTTTTTTTATCTTTTTATACTTTGTTTATATTCAATAAAAAAAAAAAAATGTTTATGGATTAGCCATTTATTTGTTATCTAATTTATGAATTGCAAAGTTTATAGATGCTTTTATATTTTTATGTATAGTATTTGGACATGTAGTATTGCATAATTTGTTTTTATTTTATGTATAATATTGTAGCAATATTAAAGAAAATAACTTCATATATATATATATAGTGTAAATAAGCTATAAATTAATGGAAAATAAGCCTTTCATTCACACATAGCTGCATATATATATATATATGCTTTTAGTAAACCATAAAATTATAACTGCTTGATATGTATTTTTAGACTTGTAAATATTTCAGTTTTTTTATTCATTAAATAAAGATTTGAATTAATTAACAATATAAAAATGTTTTTTTTTCTATTTTATTAGTTTTAATCATTAAGCACTTAGAAATAGCTCCTTTTTTTGCATAGATTGATACTAATAGTGTTGAAAGTGCTAAGTTGATTAAAGATATTTAAAATAACTAAAACCTTTTTGGTTTTTAAATGGTCAAATATTTATTAATTTATTACAATTAATATTATGATAACAAATGTTTAATTTTCAGAATTATAAAAATTGAACCATGTGGAATTGAAAAAAAATTATAATAGATTAATGAATTTGTCAAATAATATTAGTATTAAAATATATTCTTAGTTGCTAGCATTTTTTTACTATTAGTATATATAATAAATCACACTTGTTGGAAAAAGTTCTAGATTTGTTAATTCTTATATACATTTGGAGTAGGTAAATCAATTGTCCATTTTGCATTGGCAAAAAAATGTAGCAAAAAGGAGACACTCAAATTTTTATTAACTGTTTTGGGGCATTGGTTAAGACTAAAGTTTACATATAAAGTTAAAAATTAATGCTGTATTTATTATACTATAAGTATATACTCTTATTCATCTCCTTTACATTTTTTGCATTTTTTCATATACTAACGTATACTGATTATAATAACTCCTCTCATATACACTTTAATGCAAAAAAAAATATATTTTTTTTATTTTCCTGAGTTTTCATCAGAGTTCTCCATTTCTACTACTTTTTAAAAAGATATTGTCAAGAAAATAAAGATGCTTTATTAAAAAAATGTTTTGCATTAAAGTTCATATGAAAGGAGTTATTATAAGCAATATATATATATATGAACATACTATAAGTATTTGATTTAAAACTTTTCACTTAGATGAGCTTTAAAGTGAGTAAATAATGGATTGTTACATTAATGTTTGAAATAGATTTTCTATAAAACAATTATGCTTATGTCTAAATTGCAATAGTCTTTCTCTTTTTGGAAAAAGATATTAGTTTTGATAAACCTGATATTTATTTAGAGCAACTAATGTAAATAATCACTTTGCGTTGGCTGAGAATTTATAAAATAACGCTGTTTAAATATTTAACAACAATATTTTGTTAATTGGTCAAGTTTGAAAGTTATGTATAAATTTGAAAATAATGTTCCATATATATATATATCATCATTCATCATTATCAACCATTATTAATCCACTGCAGGATGAAGGTCTCTCCAAGTTTAATCCATCTTCTCCAATCTTTAGCTTCTCTTCTCCACATCACCCCTGCACACTTTCTTATTTCATCCATCCATCTCACATGTGGTCTCTTTCTGGGTCTTTTACAATCTCTTGGAATCCAGTTTAAAATTTCAATTGTCCATCTATTATCATCTCTTCTAACAATATGACCAGCCCAACTCCACTTCAATCTTTTAATTTTTTCAATGAGGTCAGTAACACCTGTTTGTTCTCTTACCTATACATTGTGTTTACAATCTCTTCTTATTACTCCCAACATACATCTCTCCATACTTCTTTGAGTGGTCTGAAGTCTCTGAATTGCTCTTCTATTAAGTGTCCAAGTCTCAGATCCATAAGTAAGAACTGGTAAAACACATTTGTTAAAAACCTTCCTTTTCAAACACATAGGCATATTTCCTTTTAGTATCAAGTTATTTCTACCAAAAGCACCCCAACCAAGTTTAATTCTATGATTAATTTCCTCCATTATGTTTCCATCTGTATTAATAATCTGACCAAGGTATTTGTAACTGTTAGCTTCTTCTAATTCATCATAATCAATCTTTATTTTCATATTTTGAGCAAATCGATTAAACATTACTTTAGTCTTTTTAACATTTATCTTTAGTCCTACTTTCCTACTTTCACCTGATAATTCCTGCAACATTTCCTGCAGATCTGAAGCATTATTTGCAGAAACAACTACATCATCTGCGAAATCTAAATGACTTAAATAATCACCATTTACTTTCACTTCTTTAGTTTCCCATTTTAATCCACAAAATACTTCATGCAGCACTGCTGTAAAAAGTTTTGGAGATATGGAGTCACCTTGTCTTACACCTTTCTCAATGTTGACTTTCCCAGTGTCATTATGTAATCTAATTGTTGCTGTTGCATTTTTATAAATATTCTTTAAAATATGACAATATCCTGGATCTATACCTTGATGGTCTAATGCTTTAATCACTGAAGAAATGTTTATAGATCAAATGCCTTTTCATAATCTACAAATCCTAAGCATAATGGCAACTCATATTCATTTGTCCTTTCTATAACTTCTCTCAATACCTGGATATGATCTACTGTACTAAAACCACTTTTAAATCCAGCTTGTTCTCTTGGTTGGTGGAAATCCAATGTTCTCTGTAGACGAGTAGTAATTATCTTGGTAAAAATTTTATATAAAACTGATAAAAGGCTGATAGGTCTGTAATTTATAATATTTTCTTTATCATCTTTTTTAAATATTAATATTATTACTGCATTCTTCCAATCATCCGGTACATCTTTATCATTTAGACATTTGGTATATAACTTTGCTAAAATTTTTTCTATTTCTTCACCTGCTTCTTTTAATATATCAATTATAATTCCATCATTACCTGGAGCCTTTCCTTTCTTCATACATTTAATTGCATGTCTCACTTCTTCATTTAAAATTCTGGGCAATTTGGAAGATGTAATAGATATAGGAGGTACTTGTTCTTTATTACTATATAATTCTTGATAAAAATCTTCTACCAATTTCATGATGTCATCTCTCCTTTTAGTAATAATTCCATCTTTTTTTCTTATTGCAGATATAAATTTCCTACCAATACCAAAATGTTGTTTTACATTCTTAAGACTTTTATTTTCTTCTACAGCTTTCCTTGCTAGTTCACAGTTATTCTTTCTTATATCATTTTCAACTCTTTTCTGCACCATTTTACAAAATTCGAGATATTCAATTGTTTTTAATGCATCATTTTTGTATATCTTCATATTCCTTCTTTTCTTCATAAATTCTCTAGTCTCAGTAGAAATTTTCTTGGTCAATTGCTGTTTCTTTCTACCAGCTATCTTTGTTGCAGTTTTCAAAAGTGTATCAGTTATTTTCATATTAATTTCATTCAAATCTGAATCATGTTCAAAATCTACTAATACTTGAAACCGATTTGTAAGTTCTAATTTAAATTCATTAGAATGTTTCTGAAGATTAGGAATATCAACTGTAAAAATTGTTTTTCTTAATAATTTTTGTCTCTTTAGTTTTACATTAACACGTATCTTACACCTTACTAATCGATGATCACTTCCTGTGTTAAATTTATTAAGAACATTACAATCTTGAAATATGTATTTCCTGTTAGTCAAAATATAATCCAATTCTGCTGTACCTTCATTTGGATGCTTCTATGTCCATTTCCTTTTAACATTTTTCTCAAAAAAATAATTCATAATATAAAGTTTTTTTTCTTTTTCTGCAAACTCCACAAGTCTATGTCCTCTCTCATTTCTATTACCATAACCAAAATTACCCACAGCACTTTCATCTTTCATTTTTTTACCAATTCTAGCATTAAAGTCTCCCATAACAATTTTAAAATGGTGTTTACTCTGATCAAAAGCCTTTTGTACATCCATATAAAAATCTTCTACTACTTCATCACTATGAGAACTTGTTGGGGCATAAACCTGAATTATCTGCATTTGGTATCTGCTATTAAGTTGTATAACTAATCTTGCCACTCTGTTCGATACACCATCAATCTCCACAATATTGTTCTTCCACTTTTTATTTATAATGAATCCTACTCCACTTGTATTTCCAATATTTGTGCCTTTATAATAGGGTATATGTCCACTTTTTAAATCAATTGTCTCTTCACCTTTTTTTCTAACTTCACAAAGTCCAATAATGTCCCATTTAATTTAAGAGAGTTCTTCTTCTAATTCTTGCAATCTTCCTTCACTTGAAAGTGATCTGCAGTTGTAAGTACCTAAATAAAAAGTCATCATCAAATGGCAGCTTGGGTCCGCAATCAGGGGATTCTTAGCACCCTCTGCCTTCGGCCACCAACCGCTGCCTTGGTTGGTGACTTTACAGCCTCCTGGGAATTAGGGCCATGCTTTATTTTTGTCTGTCATAATTGTATATGTGTATTGGGAAAATATTTATCATTTACACAAACATTCATTCTGCCTTATCAGGCACTGAGAAGAAAGACCATGGTGTTTCTTGATCTGAAACTCAGAGGTAAAAAGCCAATAAACTCTCCATGCTGGCTAATGCGTGTTGGTGAGCAGCCCATCCATGTTCGTATACTATATGAATAATCACATAGTAATAACAGCTGCAACGACAAGAACGTATTGAGTGGACATTAGGAATTTGCCCTGCTCGGTTCCTTTAAGGCCTCCAAGAGGAATCAAAGGGTCTCCTTTCAGTTAATAGCAAAACTCCTTTCTGCAGCCATATATATATATGCACATTCACACTCATATATATATATATATATATATATTCTTAAAATGAAATATATTCAATTTATAGACAACTAAATACTTAAAATACATAAATAATAAATTTATTAATATCTAATCGATTTTCATTCAAAAATGAACCTTATCAAGATATTATAACAATTGAAATAAATTCATGTGTATTACATATCATCTTAACACATCATCTACAGGTCAAACTTAACAATAAAGATGTTTTTTATATTTTCCAATTTTTATATAATGACCATTTTCCACCTAACTTTACCGACCCTTGTACTAAATTCACACATTTCTTTTTATTTTTATGTATATACAATGTTTCATATACGTTTCTTTCTTTATAATTTTTACAATATTTGATGACTTCAATACTTTCTTCACAATTCATAATGTGTCCTGTTTCTAAAAAAATGGCAAAATGGACCTGATTTAATATTTTTTCTATTTATAGCTCTGTCATGCTCTTTACCCCTTTCTATTTTACCCTTTGCTGACTGACCTATGTATATCATCTTGCATCTTTTACAAATAATTTTATAAACTATTCCTATCCTATCATTCTTATCATTCCTTATTTTAAAATTTACTTACTAGTTTTTTTAAAGATTTACTATTTATTCATCCAATACCTATATTAAGATTTATTTTTTTCTTTTCTATCATTTAGAATTTCATATACATCCTTAGAATATGGAATAGAAATCCATTTCTTATTTTTTCTTTCATTTTTATTGCTAACTTTTTTATACCTTTTTTTATTTATTAAAATATTTTTACAATTTTACTATTATATCCATATTCAATGTATTCATCTAGGATTTTCAATTTTTGCTCCATTGCATCTTTATCATTTAATGTAAGCCTATCATTTTTTTCTTTTAGCCCTATTAGTACCCCCCATTTTTTGACACCAAGGTTGATAAGATTCTGGATGTATCATTCCTCTAACATTTTTATTTTTTATGTAGTGCTTTATATTAATCATTCCATTTTCATCCTTTTTTATTAATAAATCTAAATATTTTATTCCTTCTTCATTATTTTCTATAGTAAATTTAATATTAAACATATTTTTATTAAGCTCATTAAAAGCTTTTATTATGCTTCTTCCATGTCCTACAATTAAAATATCATCCGCAGACTTAAAATACTTTATAATTTCTCCATTTTCAATATACTTCTCAATTACTTTCTGCTCAATCCAATCAACCATAGTTGATGCCATAATTCCACTTATCATCAGCCCATTATCCATTCTTTTTCAATACTCCAAAATTCATTATTATATTTTACATATAAAGTCTCATTAATCATGATTAAAACTTCTATTATTTTTATCCATTCTTTTGAAATTATCTTCTCATCTTTGACTTTTCTTACTACAATATTAATACTTTCTATCATAGAAAACACTCTGATACATCTTTTCTATATCAAGTAATGCTACATTACCATTCCTCTTTAATTTAACTGTATTGAAACTTTTTAGTACTTCCTCAGAATTTTTCACACCTTACTTTCCATAACCTATACCATCCACAGGTTTTCTATATATAAGATTACACATTTCTTTTAATATATAATCATTAAAATCAAATATTAATCGTACAGGCATATTTTCTTTATGAGTTTTTATATTTCCAAATACCATAGGATGTTCAAACGCTGTTGGATATAATAACTTATATTCATTATTATCAATCAACTTAGTTTCTCTCATTCTTTGTAATATTTTTATATATTTATATTTAATTAAATTACTTGGATTCTTTTCTATTTTTACAAAATCTTGTTTAATCAAGTCATTTTTAATTTTATTTTCATAATCTTCTTTATTTAATATTACAAACCTTGATTCTTTATCTTCAATAGTAATAATTAAATTTTCTTTTTTAACTTTTTCAATAATTTCCTTAATTGTTTGTTTATCTTTCCACTCATTTTTACATACATGTCAAAATTTCTTATTAATTACATTATTAATTTTTGACTGCAAATTAATTTTTTCCATATCTTTAATATTTGCAGCTTCAATACTAACTACTGTCTTTTTATCCGTATCCATATCCTTAAATGGTATATACTTTGGTCCATTTTCCAACATCCTCACTTATTTATTTGAAAATTTATTTCTTGAAATATTTATTAATTTATTATAATTACTATCATTTCTATTATAATCAATTACATTTTCTTCATTTTTTTCTTATCCCATATATTCTTTTATTTTTATAAAATAACCAATTCCACTTCTTTTGATATTTCAACTTAAGCTTATTCTTTATGAAACCATTATGCTCTTCTAAACATTTTTTTTTATAAAATAAAACATGTCCGATGATAAAACTCTTTTTATAGTTTCCTTATTTCTTTTATAAATTTTTATTAAGCAATTAATTTTCAAGTAGTTTTCTTTAACAAACCATTCCAATATTGTTCTTCGTAATTTATAAATTAATTCATAATTAGAAGTAATTTTCTTACTACAAATTTTTACACTGCACGATCTAGGAAAACGATTCTCTTGTTTACATTTATTTAAAAATATTAACTGGCACTTTAATTCTTCAATTCTTCTACTATTATTCCATAAAGCTTTAAATAAATTAAAAGATAATTTATTTACTGAATTATTAAAAAAATTCCATTTATCTTTATTAGTGTCAAATCTGTTATCCATTTCAATCTTAAATATTATTAACAAATATTCCAATCACGTTCCAATTCTATACAATAATAATTTTTAAACTTCTATCTAAATATTTCACAATGATGGCATTACAAAACCATTATGTTGCCTTTCTAATATACTATTCTTTAAAATGAAATATATTCAATTTAAAGATATATAAACAAGGAAATCCTCAACTTTTCAACACTGCTAATATGTATATAATACTAGCACCCTAGTCTATACTAAGTTCCTGGAATAAACAAACTTTCATTATATCATTTTATAAACCAATAACAACTATAGCTAGCCTATGATATGATCTCCATCTTGAGAAGTATATACAATATGTAAATACTATAAAGGGTAATGAGATTGTAATCATATTGGTAAGCTAGTAGTATATATTATTACGTATTTATACATTGATATATTTTAAAATGTGGAATTACTATCAATGTTTTATTATATAAAGTGAAAATCGTATTAACATATTTATCACAAAAAAGGAAAGAAATTCTTTCATAATTAATTATTTAAGAGATTTGATTTTAAAAAGCCTAAGATAATTTTTTATTACAAGTAACGGGATTTTTTATGTTGTTTTCTTTGTAGATTTGCATATAACTTTGCCGTTTCATATACGAGGTAAACAAGTTTTGTAAGCAGGCTACAATTGATTTGTTTCTCATAATATTTATAATTAAATTATGAATCAAAAAGAAGAAGAAAATGAATCTAATGTAAATAAAACACCTTTTGAACTTTAATATAATATGCCTTGAAAACATGTATAATATTTAAAACCCTAAAGACATTATCATAATTCACTAAAGCCAGTTATTAAAATAATTCTTCATTTTTTAAATTAATATACGAATTTATTCTAAGTAAATTAACAATCTTTTAGAAAGAAGAATACATAATAAAGAATGTGAAAGGGGTGGCAAGAAATATTAAACTTGACCAGTTATGACCAAGTTTTATGCTTTAATCATTTAATCTTCTTACCTAATTCATCACAACCTGCCTTTGAGCCAAAAGTTATGATGCAAATTACCTAAAACTAGTAGTGAATGCATATTATGTTTTAATTTAAGACAGTTAACAATAATTATAAAAAGGGCAATATAAAATATAAAATATTTATTCAGACAAAATACTTTAAAAAAAAAAAACTATTGGAGCAAAAGTTTGAAATTAAAATAAGTTGAAAAGTACAATATATAAATAAGATTCAGTTTATATGTCTAACTAATTAAGCAGTCCTAACAAAATAATTAAATAAATAAATAATTTTAACATTTTAATTTCAAAATAAGAATAAGCTAGGGGGAAAGATACAAAAATAAAGAAAAATATACTACAAATAAAAACATTTTTAATTTATAATAAAAAAAAGTAATGACCCATTTCTAATTAAAAATCTTTAATTGAAAGACCATTATAAAGTGAAACAATATACTATTTTGTATCTTATACAGAAGCTAAACTCTCCATACATTAGTGTCACTCAGTGCTAGATAGAATAATCAATGGATGCAGTAAGGTTCGTGTATAAAAGCCTTACCTAGTATCTACTCATCCAATACCCTAGGTTAGTTTCTAACTTGTGGCTTTCATCAGTGAGAAATATTGTATCTGAGAACACTGCATCCATTGATTACTCTGATTTGCACTGAGTGGTGTTACTGTATGGAGCGTTTAGCCTCTGTATAAACAGCTTGTATAAGCATAAAGAATGGTGATCATGTGATGTTTAGTGGTTTTGATATTCTGTGTCTAACTACACTAATTAATTTATATGACATTTTTTAAAAAATTAAGCAAAGAAAAAAAAATCAAACTATAGAAACCATTAAAATTCACATATTTTATGATTTTTTTTTTTAAGTGTCATAGCATCAGCCGGGACACAAACCCATAACCGAGCAACTGCCTGCAAGTGCAAGGCTGTCACGCTGACCTCTCGACCACCAATGCAAGACTGTTTTATGATATTTGAGCAGCTACTTTTTTTTCATTTCCATATAGTATCATCTCAAAAAAAGATAAAATATGTAATTACTTCATAAGAGACTAGTCTATTATAAAAAATAAAGAGCTTTTCTAAATTGCTCTAACAAGCTTTATTGATAAATGCTAGCTAAACAACGCATTTAAAAATCTCTATCTTGAAAACCACTCCTTAACTTCAGCTCAATGGTTTCATGATTTGGCACTCCTTGGTGAGGTACTAGGATAACTTCAGACTCTAGATCTAAAAATACCAAGCCAAGGACAGCATTTATGTAAAAGTTAACCATTAAATAAAAAATCTCAAATTTTTAGGCACCTAAATTGTCTTTGAACCCAGCTATCTACCTTAATATATGGTTTGGCTGAAGATCTTTTATTCCCATAGAGCTATTTAAGTTAGATAGCTGGGTTCAAAGACATTTAGGTGTCTAAAAAATCTCAGATTTTTTACTTAATAATTAACTTTTAGATAAATGCTGGCTTTTGTTTGATATTTTTAGATCTAGAGTCTGAATCTAGTCTAGCACCTCACTGAGGAGTGTAAAACCATGAGACCATTGGTCTAAGGTTAGGGAGTTATTTTCAAGAGAGCGATTTTTAAATGGTTTGTTTCACTGGCATTTATCAATAAAGCTTGTTAGACAAAATTAGCAGAGTTTTTTATTTTTTATTTACAAGTTAAAAATTGAGTCATGTGATATATGACTTTCATTTTTTATTAGTCTATTATATTTTTTTAAAAAAATCATCCAGAACACATTTAATAGTGGTGAAAGTCAGTGATTTTGCTACTTAACTTTAATATAAAAATAAAAATGTGATAGTGTTTTTGTATTAATAAGTAAATACATAAGTGAATTCAGACTTAGTAAAATATATCTAAATCTGTTTTGTTAATTTGATTATTAAAAACTATAATATTTTTTAATGTTGTCTAATACTATAATTTTAAATTATATATGCATATTACATATATATTGTTAAATGGAGGTTGCTTTGACAACAGTTTATTATTATTCATATTGGGATTGTCTAAGTGTCTGTATTATATATGTGTATGTGTTGAACATCTGAGCAGATGCTATTCAATGAACAATATCCATTCTAATCTAATCATTTTTATCAACAAAATGTTAACTATTATATGTTATATATATTTTTATAAATAATGGAAACTTGGAACAAAATATAACATAGTTTGTAGCTTAACTGTTTAGCAACTTTTAAACATAATGTCAAAAAGGACCAAAATATAAAATAATCATCGTGTTGTGTCTAAGGAAATCAATATTATTCAGATAATAAAAATTAATTCACAAAATGAGTTTGAAGCCTGTCCATTAAAGTATGAAGATTGGCTATCTTAATATAAAGCTGAGCACTGATTATATATGGGTGTGTGGATAGTAATCTAGACCAACTGATGATTGCTGGTCTAGCATGAAATACGTATATTGGTGATTATTTATCTTTTCAACATGTATGTGATCAGGTGGGTCAGCAATATGAGATGACACTGAGAGTAGTGGGTTGTGTGAAAGTCTAAGTTCGAATCTCGCATATATTACATATATAAATGCAGGTTTAAGCCTGTACAATGTATACTACAATTGGTAATTGTTCATGGCTAAAATTTTATAAAAATTGATAGTCAGAAGGAAAGACTAGCTTTTAAAAAGAACTCATATCAAACAAACCTAGGGTGGAACATATAAACCCAATCCATTAAATTATAATTATTACATTTGAATACCCAAATAGTGTTGGGTAAGAGTTACTTCCATAAAAAATTGCTGAATAAGTCAAAAATATAAAGTAGTTAGTGCAACTCATAACATTGTATTACTAATTAATCTACATATGTGGTTTATTTCCATCTTCACACATTTATCACCATGCACTATAGATTAATGTATTAACCCTGCTGAGCTTGTATCTGATGTGAGAGATGCAAAGCCCTTTCTTAAATTTTGTTATGCATATCAGATACATACTTTCAAGATCATGAATAACTGCTAAATGTATATGACTAATGTTAATCCATAATGCTTAAGCTGATAGTTTGGTTATAACAGGTGCTTTACAAGGGTGTGGGAGTTTATATGCATTAAAAACAAGCCACTTATCAAAATATTTTTGCAAATGTTGTGAAAAACATCTATGCTTCCATGTGTAGAAGCATTGTTTGTAACGACTGTTATGTGTCTTAAAGCCGTGATATTTCTATGTTTTTATTATTTGAAAAAATGTTTTATTCTTTCTACTTTTATATTTCTTTGCTTAATAATTTGTCGATTATAGCTGAAAGTAAATAAAAATATCATGTACTTTATTTTATAAACTAAGTAAATGCAAATGTTCAGTGTTTTAACTACTTTTTTTGTTTTTGCATTTCAGGACATACTAGTAATGAATTTACCTTTTAGGTACCATAATTTGTGTTGTAACTGTTTTGATAAATTTTACAGGGTAAATAATTAACTACTCATCTATTAGGTTAGTGAATTGTTATAATTTGCTATTTAAAAATATTAAATGAAAATTATGAAGGCAGCTGAATTATAATTCAACTTTTCAGAGTCATTAATCATTTTTAAGGTTTTAACTGTTATAACATGTCTGTTATATGGCACACAATAATATAGTGCATGTGCACAAATATATATATATAAAGTTTAAAAAAAATTAGAAATAAACACAGACAAAAAAGATTACTACATATTTTCTACATTCACTGAGAATAATAATCCTATAAAGAGTCAAATAATTCTGAATTTAAATCAGAATTTTATTATGAAATATTTTTTTTTAAAAATGTGTAATAAATATTTATTATTCAGATTTTGAAATTTGAAACAAGCAGGGTTTATTTTTGAAAACTTTTAATTTAAACTTGTAAAAAATATCTAATGTTTATTATTAATGTTTGTTTACATTTGTATTATCTATTTTTAAAAAAATCTTGGATAAAATTTTCAAATATAGCTTTTTAATTAAAAGTGCTTTTGGAGAGATTAAAATTGTTTGCAATCAAGAGAGATAAGAAAAAAACAGTTTTTAAATTAGTGTTGTTATCACTTCAATCCAAGTCTATAAAAAGGTTAGAAAAAAAGATTATTTCAGTTTGCTTTTAGGTTTTGTAAGAGCTGGCAGCAAGTAACTGGCCAAATTGACCATCTGCAGAATTGTCTTAATTTTTTTTGAAGCAGTGGTCAAATTGGTCAGCTGCAAAATCTGGATTGCATTTTTTAAGAGCTGGCCAGAACAGTTTGGCCAGGAAAATTTTTTTGAGCAAGTGATAGGAATTCATCATCATCAACCATTATCAATCCACTGCAGGATGAAGGTCTCTCCAAGTTTAATCCATCTTCTCCGATCTTTAGCTTCTCTTTTCCACAACACCCCTGCACATTTTCTTATTTCATCCATTCATCTCACATGTGGTCTCTTTCTGGGTCTTTTACAATCTCTTGGAATCCAGTTTAAAATTTCAATTGTTCATCTATTATCATTTCTTCTAGCAATATGTCCAGCCCAACCCCATTTCAATCTTTTAATTTTTTCAATAAGGTCAATAACACATGTTTGTTGTCTTACCCATACATTGCATTTTCGATCTCTTCTTGTTACTCCCAACATACATCTCTCCATACTCCTTTGAGTGGTCTGAAGTCTCTGTATTAATCTTCTATTAAGTGTCCAAGTCTCAGATCCATAAGTAAGAACTTGTAAAACACATTTGTTTAAAACCATTTTTTTCAAACACATAGGCATATTTCCTTTTAGTATCAAGTTATTTCTACGAAAAGCACTCCAACCAAGTTTAATTCTATGATTAATTTCCTCCATTATGTTTCCATCTGTATTAATAATCTGACCAAGGTATTTGTAACTGTTAACTTCTTCTAATTCTTCATAATCAATCTTTATTTTCATATTTTGAGCAAATCGATTAAATTAGCTGACCAGAATAGATAGCTGCAGTTTGTTGTTGGTTGTAGCAGAGAGTTGGAAAAAATATCTCCCATGAAGATGTATCTCAAGTCAAGCTAGTAGATTCAGCAGTGAGCAGTCTCCTAGTCTATATACTGGAGTTTTGATTCACTTGAAAACTGGGTAAACTTGATAGTTAAATCAATTAGTCTATTAAATGTGTTTTAAAAAAGAGTTATGCTTGCCTGGAACAATTCTGAACAGAATGGAGATCATTGCAGACCAAATTACCTGAACTATAGTCCTCTCAAAGTGAGCAGAAAACCAGCTTGTCCAAGAGAAACCATCAGTAGATGAAGAATTACTTATATGTATGCTGTTTCAGCTATATATTTGAATAATTATTTCAGTTAGTGTTAACAGTAACTTTATTTTAATTTATAGTTTGGAAGAATTATTTAAAGATTAAAATCTAATGTTTAGTTTGTCTTTAAAACTGTTTGTAAACTTGTTAGTTTATTAGCAAAATTTAAGATCATTTGCTTATTTAAAATTTCATGCTCTGTGTTTGACTTAGTTTGTATTTCAATATTTAACATCCTTTAGTGTACATTTTGAAGTTCGCTATTATTGAGATATAGACTATTAAATGGAGGGTGTTACTGGATATTTGTAATTGTATAATGGTTTATATATATATATATATATATATATATTTAAAATAACTCACCAGCTATATATATATATATATATATATATAGCTGGTGAGTTATTTTAAAATAATTCATTTAAAAGACATTTTAAATTTCTAATAATTAATTTAAAGATGTTATAATTAGTTAAATGCACCCTATGATAGCATTATATATAATAACAAAATTTTAAATAATTTCTTTGTTTTAAAATGACAATTGAATCTATAAGTTAAAATTAAACAAATAATAATTTTCTTGAGGCAAACATCTAAAAGAAATGATCCATTCAAAGAAGATTTGATATATATATTTACAGAAAATGTTTTTAGTAGTTTCTTAAAAAATGACATTAAAAAAATATAACTTGAAATGCAAATGGTATTGCTTGAATTATAATTAAGAGATGAGAATAATTCATTGACCATCATGTCTTAGACTATGAGAGGAAAAAAGCCATTTTAAATTTAAAGAATTTTTAGCTAACTGGAACTTGATAGAAAAAAAAATATATATATTTTTAAATAAAATTAATCCATAAAGATTACAACTTCCTACAAAATAATGAATGAAGTTTATGTATTTTTGACAAAGAATAATTGTGAAAAAAAATTGTAATAATAGTATTGTATCAAATTAAAATATGTCAAAGTTGTTAAATAGGACATATACCTAAAATTTAATCATTTTTCTCATTATTGAATATCAATGAAATATATTAATTGTATGTTATGAATTGTGAATTTGTGCATATATATATATATATATATATATATATTGTAACGAGCACAGACGTTCGTTACATTGTTTCTTTATATATAATTATTAAACAAGTTAAAATAAAAAGTTCGCATTTAAAAACTTTCTTTAAAAATTAAAAATTGAAATTAAAATATCGTCTTAAACTCTTATATATTAAGTCGCACAGATAATAAAAATTATTAAAATAAAATTTTTATTAAAGAAAAAGGTATTTTTAAAACTAAATTTTAAAAAGATTTGGAGATAAAATTATATCTCTAAATCTGTCTTTAAATATATTTTTGATTTGGAAAACAGGGTAATTAATTAGAAATGGAAATGATTGTTAATTAGTTAAATGTAAACCAGCCTTCGGCATTTAAATGTAAAAACACCTGTCAGATAAGAAAACAATAAAAACTGTTAGCAAATAAGAAGAAATCCCTATGGAATCGGACCTCAACGAAAAGGATCATCTCATCGATGAGATGATCCTTTTCGTTAGTCGATTCCTCTTATTGCTAACAGTTTTGTGTTTTCTTATCTGACAGGTGTTTTTTTAATGCGAAGGCTGGTTTATTTAACTAATTAACAATCATTTCCATTTCTAATTAATTACCCTGTTTTCCAAATCAAAAATATATTTAAAGACAGATTTAGAGATATAATTTTATCTCCAAATCTTTTTAAAATTTAGTTTTAAAATACCTTTTCTTAATAAAAATTTTATTTTAATAATTTTTATTATCTGTGCTTACTATATAAGAGTTTAAGACGATATTTTAAATTTTTAAAGAAAGTTTTTAAATGCGATTATTTTAACTTGTTTAATAATTATTATAAAGAAAAATGGTTTGTTACAATATATATATATAAACCATTATGTAATAACTTGAATTTTGTAAATCACGTATATATAAATTATGATGTGATAATTTGTTTTATTATTATATATTAATCAAAAATTGTAGAGTTATATTTTAAAGACTGTAAAAAATTTTTTTTTATTTTTAGTGTTTAAAATACTTGTGTTCAATTATGAAAATTATTGTAGTACTTATAAATATTTTTAAAATATATATTTTAATTATCTATTGATCATATACAGTAATGGAGCTTGTGTTCTTCTGAGTTAGATTTGTGTATAATGGCTGATATATAAATGGTAATGTATTTTTAGTGCTTATGGGCATCCAGATAATTGATTATGACAATTGATTGATATATTCTGCAATACACTAAGATTATAACTTCTGCGCTATATTTTATTTAGTGTAGTCTTATTAAAAATTAAGTTTATAGTTAGAAACTACTAGTACAAGTGGCCAGAGCATTGATGATGATTAGCATGCTTTAATAGTTCAGCATTTTATGTTTTCTATTATTATGTATTCTGATGGATGAGCACTTAAGTGGTGCATTGCCCAAGCTGGAAAAGACTCAATAGTTAGACTGGTCTACAGAAGACCCATTTCCAATCCAGTTACAATATAGACTGTTGATTTTATTCAAATTTATTATTGATATATTTTAGTGTTGATCATTCATGAAGTTGAATGGTTATTTTGACTATTACGTATACTTATTTTGATTTATTATAATGCTGGTTGATTTATAATTATACTTGTAGTTGCTTTTCTGATCTAGCTAGCTGATATCTCAGAGACAAAATGTTCTCATACTCTTTTAATATATAAAATTGCTTATATATTTTATTTGGATGTTAAATATTACTTTAACATTTATTTAATAACATCATTAATAATTAATTTAATTTTAAATGTCTTTACTTGGAAGTGATGATGACTTGTAATCACTTCATGTACAACTTTTTTTTCTTCACCCCTATATCTTCCCTTCCTGTTATAAATGGCTACCTGACTGAAAGCCAAGGATGATCATATATTGTGGCAATCATTATAAATAGCTGCCCAACATAAGGCTAATGGTGATCACATACTGGTAATCATCATTTCAAAATTATCAACTTGATTTCAAACCACAACTGAGAAAGAAAAAAATATACATTTTATGCAGAATTAATTTTAAAAAATTACTGTGAAATATGTGGCAAGAGTATTGAAGATGATTTTAAATTATAAAATAATATATTTCATGTATTTTTAGAAGAAGTTCATGTTTAGAGTTAAATAGAAAATCAATGATTTTGGAGATTGGATTTGGTGTTTGATTGTTGAAGTTTGTTTAGTTGTCTTTTCAGTTTTGATGGTGGATGGAGATTTTGATCATTGGCTCAAGGATGCAATATTTTCATGCATCTCTGAGGGGTGTTCTATCTTGGCTATTTGTTCTAATCCATTTTTTTGTATTTTATATTGTTAATCACAGAGAAGTTAATGTAGTCCTGACATGATCCCAATCTCTAAATCTCAAAAGAAAAGGAGCTAGGCATATCTTATATTTTCCAACCCATAAACCAAAGAAGTAGGGCATAGTAGTTGCTTCCAGTGTCTCAATTGAGGTAGTCCTCTTGGTTCCATGGAGAATTGGGTACTTACAGTACAATGGCTGAATTCTTTATCTCAAAATTGCAAATCACTATTCATTATGTTCACTGTGAGATATCTATGAGATCTCTAAAGTAATTGATGAGTACATAGATTTGGATATGAACTTTGTTTTTATTATACTTATAGATTATATAAAATATTATTAGAAAGATGTTTCATTTCTATTTTTCATTTTTCCCAGGAGGGGAGTTATATAACAAATCTTTTATATGACACAAAATAATATAGTGTGCATGCACATATATATATATAAAGTTGAAAGGAAAAGTATAAATAAACACAGACAAAAAAATTTTAGTAGATATTTTTTTCATTCACTGAGAATAATAATCCCATAAAGTGTTAAATAATTCTGAATTTGAATCAGAATTTTATTATAAAATAAATATTTTTTTAAATGTCTAATAAATATTTACTATTCTGATTTTGAAATTCAAAACAAGCATGATATGCTTTTGAAATTTTTTAATTAAAACTTGTATAATATATCTATTGTTTGTCATTAATGCTTGTTTACATTTATATTATCTTTTTTTTAAATGTTTGATAAGATTTCCAAATGTAGCTTTTTAATTAAAAGTGCTATTGAAAGAATTAAAAGTGTTTCCAACCAAGAGAGATAAGAAAAAACCCACAGTTTTTAAATTAGTGTTGTTGTCACCTCAATCCAAGTCTATAAAAGGTTTGGATAAAAAGATTATTTCAATCTGTTTTTAGTTTTTGTAAGAACTGGCAGCAAGTAGCTGGCCAAAGTGGCCATCTGCAATGTTGTCTTATTTTTTTTTTTTTGTGAAGCAGTGGCCAAATTGATCAACTGCAAACTCTGGATTGCATTTTTTGTGAGAGCTGGTCAGACCGTTTGGCCAGTTAGTAATAATACACACACACACATATATATATATATATTTGTTTGGTTCGTAAGTACTAATAAATATATATTAAAATTATAATTCAGTTGGTAATGAAATATAAAGAAAATGCAGCTTTGTTATACTTGCTTTTAAAATAAGAAACGAAAAGATTCAGTTTAATAAGAAAAAGAAAGAAACTAATAAACTTTTATTAAGAAAAACAGTAAAATATTAATAACTCATCTAACCAATAAAGTTATTAGAATAATCCAAAATGCTGAACTAGATAACGAAGCATTCAACTTCTTAATAAAATATTATTCAAGGAATACTGATAGTGCAATTCTTATTAAAGTACTAATAATGAAACATCTTAAAAAATTAATAAAACAAAGTCGTGTATAGCTAACATTCATCTATTAATCTCATGGAAAATATGCTAAAATATTAATATTATAAATCTACTTTTCTAATTATTAAGTATGTATGCATATATATTTATTGAATATAAAATCTTTTTTATGTGTACCATGTATTAGTTTTTTTAATATATTGCTAACATTTCAATGGAATCACATACATCTTTATCACTGCAAAGACTGTAGTGAAAAATTGTTCTGTCTCAAATTGTAATGAGATTGTGATTTTATATGAAATTAAAGAACTAATACATATTATGACCCAACGTTTTTGTTTTCATAGTATAGCCATGAAAACTTCATTATAATAAAGGTGATTAACATTTAAATATTCAACTGTAGAAAAAAAGGAAACATCTCTTCATAGAGAAACAAAAAAAAGGCATTACTTACACAGCTTTTCAATTTCTAGAAAAATGGGTGTTTAAAATTACATAGAATTTTAAATCTTATCTAGTTCTCAATACATAAATATCAAGCCACCAGTCAATATTGAATGATTAAACAGGTAAACTGTGGGCCAACCAACTATAAGAAAAATCTTAATCCAGTTTGAATACAAAAAAAATAACTTTACCAGGTCAGACTCAGATCATAAGAATGTTGGTTGAATTTGATACCACTATAAACAATGAGTCCTTTTCACAAATACATGTTCAAACACAAAGCCTAAACATGAAATGCATGCTTTTTCAATTTTCCAAAATCTTATTCATTTTCTTAACTAAATTGTTGAATGTATTAAAATTAATACCTGTGTAAATAATATATTAAGCTATTACTTTAAACTACCATTAAAATATTTTTGTAATAAAGGCTAATGATTGGGCTAATTTTTTGAATGATTTTAAAATTTGGACATTATACACCACTATTATGTCTTGTCAAAATTGTCCTTAATTTAATAAATTTTACTATATAATCTCTAAAACATTTATCTATTTTTATAGATCTGGATTGCTAAAGACTAAGCATTCTTTATTATCCACATAAATCAAAACTTTTCTCTTTCCAGATATTTTTAATAGTACAGGTATCATTATTTGGAATAAAAGGAACATATTTCTGTGTTCCTGAAGGTTTGTGATGATGTTATTTTATTTATGTATATATTTCAATCATCTAATATTAGTATTGAATGTCGTTTGAAAAAAATATTTCATTTAAATCTTCCACTTACATTCAACTGTTAGCAAGAACATACAAGTTAGTATATGCACAACACTTCAAGTGGTATTATTCTCATCATTTCTTCAGCTGTTACTGTCCTAACCACTAACATAAGTAGCATGACAAACAAACCTGAACCCTTAAATTCTTGATTATTGAATGTTAGGTAATGCTCTAACAAACAGCCATTCTGCCAAAGATAACAGTCAACAGAAATTTTATCTACTTATCAGGTTTCTCCTGATTTCTCCACTTTTTTTCTAACAGGAAGCTGATTAGTAGTTTCCATACATTATATATAGTGCACTAAGTTGACTTATGGAATTATTCACCAATGTCATGTGAGCAGGTTCTTTGAATTTTCTTCTTTCTAAATTTCTATCTAATATTTTCATATTTTTCCCAATTGAACATGATCTGCTACATTAGACACATGCTCTTGCAATCACTTTTCAATAAGGTGACTAGTTTCACCAATATACATTCTTCCACATTCACATAGTATTTCATAGATACAGTTTTTTTTCTTTTTGTCATTTCAAACTAGGCTTTGTAGATGTTAGAATTTCTCATAGTGTGACACTGCTTTACAAAGTTGTTCTCACATTATACTGACTGTAGCATTGTTCATATGAGTTTGTTCAATATTCATCTTTTTTTTTTAAAATTGCTGGGTTTTGAACAAACTTTTTTGCTTTGTTTCATGGTGATAATATAACTCCATGTTTTGTGTTTCTGATGTGGTTGGATGTATATGCTATATATTTTTCTATATGTGTGGATTTTCTATAAACTGTAGTTTTGATTTTACAATGAGGGAGACTTGTCACAAGAAGTCATAAAAATGCCTTTTTTTTCTGATACTATTGTGAATTTAATTGAAGGATTTACTGTTGATGTGTTTCCAGAAAGTTTGTAGTAGTGTTTCATAATTTGGCCAATATAACAAATATTTCCTCAACATACTGAAGCCAATAATTAGGGGAATATGTACTGTATATGGTTGTGGTTTCAAGTTAAATTAAAGCTGCAAAGTCTACTTTATATCCACCTAAAGTTGTCTTCATTATGTTGGTGATGCATTTGTTGGGTGGCAACAGGTGGAATAGTACTACTACCTTTGGGAAAACACATCAATTGCAGTTAAATTTACAATAAAATCAGAATAAGAACAAAAATTGTATTCTTAGATTTTTTATGACATATCAAAATCAAAACTACAGTTTACAGAAAACCCACACACACAGAACAATACTAACATATACATCCAATTACATCAGAAACACAAAATATTGAGTTATATTATCACTATGGAACAGAGTAAAATAATTTGTTCAGAAACCAGTGATTTAAAAAAAAAAAAAAAGAAAGATCTTTATAAAATAAACTCTTTTAAACAATAGTTATCCATATGCTGTTATTAAGAAAACCTAAATAGGCAGCAAAAAGAACCATCAAAAATAGAACAAGTGTTGATACTGTAGTGTATCCATACATCCCAAAATTAGCAGGCAAATTAAGGAACATCTGAAATCAGTATAACATTAGAACAGCTTTCCAGAGCCATACAAGGAATTTTAACATATACAAAGTCTAGTTTGAAATAGTGAAAAACAAAAACTGCATCTATGAAATACCATGTAAATCTGGAAAAATGTATATTGATGAAACCAGTTAACCTACTGAGAAGCAATTTCCAGAACAGAAGTTAATGATTAGAAGAGAGAAAACAAATATCTAAGGTAGCAGACCACATATGTATCAGTAATTGTATATTAAATTGGGTAAATATGAAAATACTGGCTAAAAAGGGAAAGATACAAAAAAGAAACTTCAAAGGAGTTGTTCACATGATAATGGTAAGTAATTCCATAAATCAACCTGGTGTGACTATACATAATGTATGTAACTCACTAATCAACTTTACTCTTAAAAAATGGAGAAATCAGGAGAAATTACATTAGATAAGTATCTAAAATTTTTAGTGACTACTGCATTTGGCAGGATGGCTCCTTTGTTATAGAATTACCTTAAAATTCAATTTCAATAATCTAAGGGTCCAGGTTTGATTCCCATGCTAATACTGTCACTGGTTAGGCAGAAATAACTGAAGAGGAGAATAATACCTTACAAAATGTTGTGCATATACTAACATTTATGCTATTATTAACAGCTGAATGTAATAAGAAGATTTAAATAAAGTTGTGTTTTTATAAAGATATTTAATACTTAATTTTAAATAATGCAAATAGTCCAATATATAAATACAACTGAGATGTTTTCTATATATCTCTTGATCACTCTTAAACATTTCAAAATGAAGTAGATTTCTGTTTTCTGTTTATCAGTTGTAACACTTTTTTTCACTAAGACAACATCAATTTCTGAAAATAATAACTCTTTAGGTGATCTATCAAGGATAACTGTGTGCTTTAAACTTTAGTTACTTTTAAAGTATATAATTTTTATTTTTCTTCAAGTATTTGTTGTTTATTTTTTGTATGCTTTATAGCTGAAAGCACTTCTATTATTAATGTTCTTCAACTGTTCTTCATCTTCCATTTCTTAAACAATTGAGTTACAGACTTCATTTTCTAACCTAATTACTTCACTTTTGTATCTATGAACATAATTTCTTGCAGTCTTTATATTAAAATTTGAATCACTGAAGTTTTTGATCAACTTTTATTCATCATCACTTTTTACAACAATTTTTAGCTTTTGCTTCGCATATTTTTCATTTATCTTATGTCTTTATTCAGATAATCATTTATAATTACAACATCAATATTATTTTTATTATTATCCATGGCTTCTACATTTATGCTATATTTATTTGAATAACAATTATTATTATCTGCCTTTATTTTAGTTATTGAGGCAACCATTGTTTTTGCAGTTTTCATCATCATTTTTTTTTTGAATTTTGACCGTCATTTCTTGTGTAATTACCACATTGGCTTTCTTCCACTATTAGAGATCTTGAACTCCATCTTCGTCATTACACTCTTGATTTTTCAAAATTTTCTCATAATTTTTTTATTGATTACCCAAAAAACATTTCATTAATCTTTTGTTTACTTTCTAAAATTCTTTCATCAATTAATCTTTTTTACTATATCTTATATTTTATAAACCTTTCATCACTATTTTGTTGTGTTTTCTAAAAATCTTTCCTCATTCTTTTGTTGCATATTTTTTAACATCTTTATAAGCATTTTAAAGTCTAGTTGACTTATACTCTCTATGATTTTTTGTGACTTATCTGGTATTATCTCTTATTTTTCTTTTATTGGCTCCATATTGAATTGCTGCTCCGATTTTTTTTAAAAAAATTAGAACACATTATCATTGATTGATAAATTATTAACATAAACTTTTAATTTATTTATATTGCTATGTATCTAGTTATATTTAATAATTCTTTTGCTTAGTATCTTGAATTTAGCATGCCAATCCTCTTCTTTCACATGCAATTATCTCTTGTCTTACATCTAGAACTTTTGGCATTATCTATTTTTCTATATTTATCTATTATCTGTTTGATGTTATTTGCCTGATTCCTCTCAAATTAATTTTACATAATATTTATCTCTTTTTTTTTCTGAATCCTACCTATATTTTTTATTTATTTAATAATAACAGTGCTATATATATATATTGTAAAAGCTGAAAAGACCCACCCTTTGCATGAAAGTGCCATTATTGTCATAATAAAAAAAAATGTTTTGGCTTTGATACGGGAGTTTATTTGTATATATATATTGTCATTGTTAGTTGTTATTTATTTTAATTTTTTTTTTGGTATATGCATTTATGTATGATTTTGAGATTTGAAAATGGCAGTAATGATATAATATATATGTGTGTGTATAGATTTTACAAAGGTATAGATTTATAGTTAAAATATTTGCCTTTAGTAATATCTATGATTAAAATATTGGCATATAAAATATGTTTACATTGTATTTTTGTTTTTGAAATTATTTGCAATGTAATTTTATTATTTATTACTTATTTATTTATTTATTGTAAACTGTAAAACATATTTTATATGTAATTTTTATTAACTTTAATATTTTAAAAATCGATGACTGTTGTAATAATGGGATTGACATCAATAGCACGTGAAAGAGTGAGCTACACACTATAGCAACAAAAATGATTATTATTGGCTATTGCTATTAGGATAAACTGCCATTTAATAAACATTTGATGGTGTAATCACAATACTTCATTTGGATTTTCGTTAAAAAAATGTCAGGGTGAAAAAAGGAAGATACGATCTTGGAATTTAGTTCCCTCTGTCTTATCCTACCCAATAATTAACATCCATTGAAAGAGAAGCAAATTATTAATAAGCATGCATTTGAATGGAAAACAACTGGAAAATGAATATTTATATACAGCAAATTAATATAAGTATGACCTAAGTATTCAAAATCGGTCTGTCACTTTCAGTTGATCCACTATGACCTAACCCATATATGAGACACTCCAAGATAGTCATCTACAAATGGTTCATGAATTCACGTGTTTCTCATTTCCAATTATCTTACATATTAATTCAATCTACACCAGAATGATATAAAGATATGTCAAATAGTTGTCGAACTTTAAAACGAAAAAAAAACAAAAAACAAAGATTAAATGCTAATTAGTTTGATCATTTTTTTTTATTTGTATATAATTGATTTTAAATTTAATCATTTATATAAGTAAACTAACTAAGTTTTAATCAATTATTATAAATAACAACATGTTATATTTCACTTAGTATTAAAATTTTCTGTTTTATTTTAATAACTCGTCAATGTTAATAGTAAAAGCTTGATGTCATTTCTTAATAAAATTTTTCGGTTGTTCTTTAATTCATACGCCTTATATCTGTAGGTTATATAAATAAAATGGTTTTAAATTTCAATTCATTAACATATACTAGATATAATTTGTCATTTAAATGCATTATACATCTTCGCTATATATGTAGTACACAATGAATTCTAGAAATTAAATTTATTGCCGTTTGTTCTCATAAGAATCATTTATAAATATATACACATAATGTTTTATATAAGTATTTAATATTTAATATAATTATTTAATATTTTCTTTCAAAAATTAATACACAAATTCATTATAAGATACAATTAAAAGGTAGATCAGGCTGTGGGCATTTTATATTTATGTTATATGTGTATATTTAGAATTGTTCTTATATTTTTTATTCATAGAAGTTTCATATAATAAGGGTTATGTAATCTAGTGATAAATGTTTATTGATTTCTCAGAATTAATGACGATATAAGAGAAGATATTAAGTTTTGGGGTCATAATAAAAGCCCTATTGTAGATAATAAATGTAAGGAGTTCGTATATGCAGTTTAATGAGTATAGTTTTAATAAATAAATAAAGAGAGGTATATAAATCTAACACAGTATGAAGAGAATATGATAATTTTCTGTAAAGTTAAATGATCTAACCTTAAGGAACATATGGTTCTGAAGTTTTATTTTTAAAACTATCATGATTTTCATTATTTATTTTTTTTTTTTTCATATGTCATAGCATCGGCCGGGACGCGAACCCACACCCGTCTGCAACCAACTACTTGCTTGCAAGGTGGCTACGATGACCTCTCGGCTAACAACGCTTGACATGATTTTCATTATTCTCTTGTTATGGCATCTTTCTGTATATTAACAGTAAATGGGCTTTTTTGGATACAAACGTCTATCCACGCCTATTTTTAGCAAACATTGTGAATTTGAATAATGTTGAATTAAAATGAAAACTTAGGAAACAAACAAATATTGTGTGTGTTTGAATATAACTATTGCCATTTGAAAAGAAAATTAAACCACAATTAAAACAAAGGATATACCATTCATGTTATATAAAATGACTGTGATTTATTTGAAATTTATTTATTTATTTATTTTTCTCTTTTCAGTACAAAGGTCATTAGGCAATGCTTGAGACTGAGAATTACTTATATGCTAATTTTTATGTTTTGCCAATATTCAATTTTTATAATTATTTGCATAAGCCATCACTAATTAATATATTGTTTTGCATATAATCCTCCATCTGAAAATATAGATTGACTTCAATAAAATTCCCTTCGCTTCCAATTTATATTTTGGTGAGTAATAAAATCTCACTGGTCATGTTAAACCCTGAGAGTAAATCAAATAATGTCTTTTATTATTACTCTTTGATATTTATGTATATTTTATATACAGCTAGTTGAATAGGTAATATTACAATTGTCAATCGATGATTGGACCATATTTTTACTCAGGCTTAAAATTTATGTTCTCATGCATAGATGCAGTTCGTCACAATTGCTGCCCAAATCTATGGGATTGTTGAATAAGAATTTGGCATCACAATCCAATCCATTACAATTGACATCCAATGATTGGTCTAGTTTATTTTTCATTGCACAAGTACAGTCCATTACAATTAGTGTCCTACGATAGGGCAGTCTATTACAATTGACATCCCACAATCAGGCAACCCATTATAATATATATATATATATATGTGTGTGTGTGTTGTGCCATTATAATTTAGTCATTAGCTAAATTTGTAGTAATGTGTATGTAAGAAAATGAGGAACAAAAATCATCATCACATTTTTATATAGTAAAGGAAGCTGTAGGGCACCCAAGTTTAAACCCTACAAGATCCAGTTCTAAAAACTTAAGACAGAAAAAAGAATGGGGCAACAGTTATGTTCTTTATTTGTTTGTGTGTTGATAAAAAAACTCAAAAAGAGTAGTACACATGGTTAATTATTCAATATTTAATTTTTATTTGTTAACAAATAAAGTAATAACACATATATATGTAGTGTGTGTAAGCTGTTTAATTATCATTGTATATTCCAAATATTAAACTCTCTTCAAAGCTAACCTACATTTACTAGATTCTAATATTTTATTCTATTTTTATTTTTTTTAAAGGTTGTAATTTGGGGTTTGAAAGTTAAGAATTTAATTTTAGATATTAAAACCATAATTTCTAAAAAAAACATTTAGATTGTTGTAATAGGCCAGTTTTATAAACAATGTGAATGGCAGTGTGTGTGTGTGAGTGTATGGCATAAAAAAATTACATTTACACATATTAAAAATGTTAAAAAAAGAGAAAAATAATTCTGTTAGATTTTTTTTTTACTCAAAGGTTTTGCTATAAAGGTTTCTTGTTTGTATCTGTATTTCTCAAGACTCAGAAATTCAGCTAGAAATCTTCAAAGAGAAGAGATTGAATACTATAGTAGTGTGATTTTTAACAGCCAAGTGAGACAAGAAATGCTTGGGATAATTTTACTTGAAAAACAAATTAAGTTTTCCAAAAATCATGTAAGTGCAACTCTAACTAAGAAAATAGGGTATAAAAAGTTGTCTGGGAAAAATCAGAAAGGAGATTTTAAAATATTGAAAGTAAGGAAGACAAGCATTTTAATTCTGCAGATGTCCTTTTTTTAAATCATTTTTTTAATATAAAGTTTTTTGAATATTGAAAATATAAGGATGATGGGCTAGAAAAAAATATATATTTTCTTGTCTTTTTACCTGACTCATCATCAACAAGCTTATCATATAGAAAAAAATGTCTTGTCTGAAATTAAAATATTATACACCTGATGACTGATTAAAAAGAAAAATTCGAGATTTTAAACAAAAGAAAAATTCACCTGCATTTGAAAGCTGAAGAAAAATGATTAATCAACTGATAAATATTAAATCATCTAGTACAAATTGAATCATCTAGTACAAATTAATTCATCTAGTACAATTATTCCAGTGACTGAATTTAAACACAGTAAAAAAATTTGCAAATGAGAGAACAACTGATATACTCTAATGAAAGAATTATGCTTAACAATGAAGGGAAGAAAAAGTTTCCACAGCAAATAATAACACCACCATCATCACCATTAAATACTTACAAGCCTCAAGAAAAAGAAACCATGATTTCTGCAAAAGTATGAACATTAAACAAGCTAAGTTTGAACCCTTGGGACTGGTAATATAAACTTTTACTATATATTTTCTTTTTATTATATCAAAGACTATTCTAAAATTTTAGAAATGAAGTTTTATATTTTTTCTCAGAACTTTAACATAACCCAAAATCGATTAAAACCATAGTTTTCTTCAATAAGAATAGTTATAACCTTGAGTAATAATTTTATGTATATTAAAACTATTATTGTATACTAATCTAAAATTATGAAATGTTGGTTAAAATGTAGAAGATATTTTTTGTATTATTATGTTGTTTTTAAATAATATTTTGGTTATTATGGGAATAAACACACATTTACACAGTAATATATTAAATTGTTACATGGATATGATTGTGTGTGGATGAAAGAATAATAGACATATAGCCTTAAAAACATTAGGTTATTTTTGTTTTGATTTAAGATATTGCAATCTTAGGAGTAGTTTAACAGGGAAGGGGGAGAAGCAATTTAAAAACTTGTTTCTGGAAATCTTCTTTTTCCGATTCTACTAACATTTTTTTAACCATTCTACTTTACATGTTAGATTATAAAAGTATGTGTGCAAAAGAGAAAAAAAAAGTGTTTATTTTTTTTTAAGAAATATTTTTGTGTGAATTAAAAAACTTAGCAGACTTAGTATCCATATTTATGAATATATCTTTGATGGGAAAGGGGGAAGAATTCAAAATTAATCTTATGATTGCCAAATAATCAATTATTGTTATTATCATTATTGTTTATATCAATTCTTAGTTTTACCTTTGAATTGTTTGTATATGTTCATAAAAAAATAATAAATGTTAAATTGTTTTATTAAATGAGGCATATATATTTAATTGAGAGTATTCTTTATTAGTTGTGATCATTCATCATCAATGGTTGATATTAATTATTTAAGATTTAATTAGATATACTAAGATTAAGCAATAGTTATGAATCTCTTTATAAAAATTAAGTTTTATGATTAGGCTTAGTCCTAAAGCTGTGCTTGAAATCATTATTGTTATCATTATCATCATCATCACATTTGAATTAATGAGCTAGATAAATGTTTAAGGGCCATAAATAAATAGTGATTTCATGGTATTTAGTGACATTCATGAATAATTATAATAATCACCATTCCATCACCTACATCATGCAAGGATGAGTGAATTGCCATCCTAAATTAATAGTAATCTGAGCTAGTAAAACTTATAAAGATATTGAAATGCATTTATTATGTTAAGATTTAGATAATTTCTGTCTAATGAATTTTATATACTCCACTTTAGTTTAACAATGTTTTATGTTTACCTAAATGTTAATGCATACAGTGATATGGGTCTAAAAGAAAAATCCTCTATTTTTGTTAGAAATAAAGTACCAAAAGGGGATTCAAACCTGGTACATGTGAAAAGGTTATAAGATATAACTGTGTCTAGGTTCAGATAATCTAGTGGCGCCCTGCTAGACCATATTCACTTATTTACTTAAATATGCACTTGACATCAAACCAAGAGATGAAAGTGGATAAAATCTACTGTCTGCATACCTGAGAAGACATTTTATTGAGTTATCAGTGTATTCACCTACTTGATGTTACTTCCTGAGTTATAATAATTTGTTCTTAATAATTTGTTTCTAGTTTCTACTTGTTTATTGATGATACAATGCTTGCCTAACTAGGGTTTGAAATAGACCAGATACCTTAAATGACTAGTCTCCAGGCATTATTGTTTCTAATTATTGAGATTATGATATCTTTAGAAATCTTAAGTAGAAATTGATAAATTTAAGCAACCGATAATTTTTATTGATAATTAATATTTACTTCAGTATTGAAAGCATTAAATTTTGATGACTATTTATGTGTATGAGTCTCCTTAATATGTTTCATTTAATCCAATGATCCTTAATATGATTGATAACTCATCAGTCTGATAGTTTGTTAAATAGCTTATACTCAGCAAGTTGCATATTTCAATTCTTTTCTCTTTGATATAAAATTTAAGTTACCATTTTTCGTTTATTAAGTTATAATATTATGATCTTATATATTTTAGACTACTCAGATATTTTAATTCTTTTGATCTAAGTTTATTTATGTTACAATGGTAATATCTTTGATTTAATTAATTTAAGTTACAATGGATCTTTGATCTCCTTTTATTTATGTTACAATATATATATATATATTATTTTATTAAGAAATGTAATCAAGCAGAAGTAAAAGTTGAGTGATTTCAAAAACTTCCATTAGATATAACAATAGGAAATGGTAGACTTAGAAAGGATTTTAACATCTTTTTTTTATTCATTTATCACTTTTTTTTACTATAATGTTTTCAAATGTATTTAAAAAATACATTTTAGACCATCTATCTACGTAAAAGATTGTTTCTGAATGTTAAATGTAGAATGAAACCAATTTTATTTAAGTATTTGGAAGTTTTCAGTTATTATCAGTATTGGCTTTACATAGGCACCTTTTATAAATAAATCATACTTAAATATTCGGTTGTAATGTATTCCCACTACCATCCAAACAGGAGCCATGAGTAAAAAGCCATACCCCATCAAATTAATTAACTACCAGTTGGTGAAAGATTCAGTGATTTTATTTTATATCTATTTCTCTAGCTAAAAAAAGTTAAGTATATATGTATATATTTTTAAATCCGTTATTGTCTCTGTTGGCTCTAAACTATCTAACTAAAAGAAAGTATGGAGTTGGCGTCTTATCTTTTTGCAAACATTTTCCCCATATTTTATTGAATATTTCTCCAGTTAGAAGAGAGACGATCTTAAATAAGTCAGTATATAATATCGTGGAGTTATAACTAGTTATTCCCATATAGATATAATGAAATCATTTATGATAAACATTAATGACTTTATTTTATATGGAATAGATAAACAGGATTTAAATGAGCTTTACCCATTATGGAAGAAGCAATGCTAGTTTTTTTTTTTTTTAATGTGTGAAAGTGTCGGCCGGAAAGCGAACCCCGGGAAAACTGCTTGTAAGACAGCTGTGCTAACCATTTGGCCACAAACGCTTGACTGGCATGGTTTTAATTTAAATTTAAAAACCTTTAAAATAAGTCCACCTTATTATTACTTTAGAGAAATGCATCTGTTTTTCTTTTATTATCTAAACAGATTATACTTTCTATTTTTCGTTTTATATAAGTCTCATAAGACTATATAATTCTTGGATATTAATAGATACTATTCATTATTATTTTTATTTAGCATTTCTGCCTGATTGTAATGTCATTTTCATATTTTTTATTACTAAACATACTCAATATTTCCTCACAATATATCGATCTTATATTTTTCAGTTACTATTTTGTAGGTATTTTTTTCTAATTATTCTCTTTCTACATTTACTTTGATTATATTAGAAATACAGAATTAAATTGAGAAATTGGAATCATTTTTTAGTGTTATTTTGTTTTGCTAGAGGACGCTGTAATACAATCTTTAAATCGGAATGACAATTGCAATCAAATTATCTTCTGCAAAAAAAAAAAAAAATAAATAGAATAAACATAAATATTGCAGATATCTGCAATGTATATGTGTATTGTAAATTATATTTATTCTAATTATATAAGTAGATAAAATATATATTAGATAAAGAGTTATATAGAGTTATGCTGAGTGAATAATAAAAAGATAATCTGGTTAATCTATCATTAATTACATTACTTACTGGCTGGCTACACGAATAAAAGGAGAACACCAGAAATTGTAGAATTGGGCAGTGACCCATAGAATTTGATCGCCAGAGTTCACTATAACACAGGAAAAAAAACACATTAATTTAATTTTATTATTTACCTAAGGTATTAAAAAAAATACTGTACTTTCTTTACGAAGATTCTCTTTCCCTCTGTTTTAACCATTTATTTACCTCCTCCTCCTTTTTCTTCTTCATCATCATCATCTTATTATTATTATTATTATTATTATTATTTTCTTATTATTATTACTACTACTACTACTACTACTATGTAAAAATAAAAAGAAGAAAGTATTTAATTAAATTAATTAAAGTTTTTAAGCTGTTATAAAATTAGATGTTTTGTGTGAGTAAAACTATGTATCGGTTACATTTTATGTCTTGATTAAAGCGCAAATATATTATAATTATAGTATTAATCCCTGTGCTTACACAACATGACGTTGTAATTTACATAAGTTAGAAAGTTTATTTAATTGTAAAAAAAAAAAAAAGGGATAATTTAGTATTTAAAAGAAAAATCATTATTACGCATTTGTATGGACGTAATATTTTTTGTATTATTAATTAAAGTAAACTTTAGTGATAATAAATGTAGAGAGAAAAAATTATGTAACATGAATAACAAAGTTTACGTAAATTTTACTAGATATATCTAATGCTGATTACATGTTATGAGTTACACAAATTATTTATTTGTTACTTAACTAAGGGGAGGCAGGAATTGAAGTTAATTATCATAAACATTATAAAATTGAATAGTAGTATGAAAAATTTACTTAGAAGTAAAAAAGAAAGTGAGGCTAAAATAAAACTAATTTAATTTAAGAAAAAGCTAACAAAAAAAAAATATTTCACAATGATGTTTCATGAATAAATTCTAAATAATTAGCAAAAATATCTGCAGTTATAAGAACCTGATTCCTGTTTTTAAAAAAATAAATTGTTTAGAAAAATAAATTGAATTTTAGCAGAAATAGTGTTGAAACTTAGTGATGTCTATAAACCAAATAGTATGCTAGTTAAAAATGTTTGTGTGTGTGTGTGTGTGTGTGTGTGTTTGTAAAGAAACTACATTGTTATTTTCATTAGGATTATTATGGAGAAAAATAGAATATAAGTAATAGCCAAAATATGTAGATAAATAGATATGTAATATTTCTGTTGGTATATATGAAAAGGTCAAGTAAGTCAATCGAATAGAAAATAGAGATAAAAAGACAGATCAATAAATAGAGAGTGCCAGAAGGGTCCGGAGGAAAAGTCATCAGCGCCCTTATGCAAAACATTAATTGGTACCCCATCCCCTCAAAAAAAGAAAAGAAATTCTAAGTGATTTTATTTACATTTTAATATTTTATTAAAGATAATATATATAATTATAAATTTACTTTCCTGAGCTTTTACGCAACTGAATGTAGGTGCAATATCATTAACATTTAGGGTATGGCATATGTCATTCTCTATAGCTTTCGTTGACAAATTTACCAACCGAACTTGTGTCATTGTAGAACATAAATAATTTTTATGATTTTTAATTTCGAAAATAAGCTCTCTCCACTTGTAGGAAGAGTTGATAAAATTCTTATTGATATGCTCAAATTTGGGAGTGAAACGGTCAAATCATTTTCATGAATGTAGGTTAGGACATCAAGTGGATTTTTGAATTGAGATAATTCAATTGAAAATAAGTTTTTAACTGAACATAGTTCTTCATACAATTCCTCCCTATTTATGTCTATTATTTTCATTGTCACTCAAATGAACTTGTAGATTGAAACATTCCTTTTTAAGTCTTTCTAAATCAGTTTCATCAGGTTTTTATAGTTGACAAAAATTCAAACTGTTTGTGTGGGTTTCCATTTGCATAAATCTCTCGCCAAGAAATGCAATTGCCATATCCAATATTGTGAAAAAGAAGTTTACTCTGAATTTATTTTCAGGTATTTGGGGTCCTTCATCTTGATATTCATAATTATAAATTTTACTTCGTTTTTTTATTTCTCATTACATTGTTACTTTTGAAGTGTGGCTCTTCTTCTAAATCTTCACATAGATTTTTAGCTGTTTGAAGTAAGGAATTCTAACAAACATTAATATCGTAATTATTAAAAAAATGTTTTAGATTTTTAATGGCTATCGAAGCATGTGAAATATTTATTTGAGAATTCTGCAACATTTGATTAATAGGATTTATAAAATATATGTCATACCATAAAACAAGGAAGAGAAAACTATATTTTTACATCATAATTTAAGGAATAAAGAAAATGTTTACCAATCATCATGTTGTCATAAATAAACATATGTTAAATAGCTTTTGATAAAAGCTACAATAAAATATATATCTATTGAGTAGAGATAAGTATGAAAAACAAAAACATGTGTGGGTTATATTGGTCAGAAACAAATAATTATGGCAGTCTAATCTATTTCAATTCTTAAAATCTGTGTCACCATGATCCCATAAAAAAAAGGCACTGGTTAAAGCAGTTTTCCACCATAGTTTGAATTGCCATCATCTTGCTGATGTTAGAATTATTTGTTAATGCTAAGATCCACCACAGCAAGTTTAACCTTAACTAAAAGACTATCTAGTGTGTGTGTGTAGAAAACCAGTCATCATATCATTCAAAACACCTCAAGTGATGCAACCATATTCAGTTTAACATGACATTTTCTAAAATCAACCATCACATGTTTTAACATGCCTTGAGAAAAGTTAATTGTGATATAAATTCTATAAAGACTTACTGTAAACCTTATCTAACATCATCAATGTTCAAAAAGAACAATTACTATCAGGGATGCTCTAAGTAAAACTGATTCATAAGTATTGAAACAGAATGATGTCTGCAAAAACCATGGTTTTGAACTTTTCAAATTTTATTGTTGGTATGATCTTATCAATATAGTTATCAAAATGCCTTAAATGTAAAATATCTCAAATAATTATTAGTTATATTATCTTTAATATTGGGTGTATTTAGTAATACTTGACAATATATAAATAACAGTTTTATTTATAAATGATCACAAAAGAAAAATAAAGGAGGCATTTTACATCAATGGAAACATTCATGCCATTAATAGAAAGGACACTTGCTTTGAGATCTCGACGAAATGGGCTACGTAATACTAGCTTATTTGAATATTTGTATTTGCATATATTATTATACATTTTATGAAGGCTAAGCCGATAAACTTTAATACTAATTAATATCTTCTCTAATTAACAATTATATATTTTTACATATAGTGAGAAGTAAAGCTATATTTATATCTAATATTAATAAATTGTTAAATTATGGTTATTATTAATCAATTTACTTTTGTTCACTTATCAAATTCACTCCAAACATTAAGCTATTAACATTCCTTATGTTATTAATATGCATAACCTGAGAAATCATGTGATCCACTGAGAACGTGCAAGGATAATGGTAATCATTTATAAATGATGCTGATCAGATATTAATAAGTTTTTCAAAAGTAAGTTTTATATTTAGAAGATTTAGCAATTTAGGATTTATTTCATTTTATTGAAACTAGAAACAAATTAAAAATATTTTTGTGAATAATTGTATTTAGTTTAAGCTTCAGGGATAGGATATAAGTCATCATCATCATCATCATCCTCACCACAGATGTTTAGTTAACATTTTTGTATATATTTGAATAGAATAAATTTTATTTAAATGTATATTGACCATTTTATAAATATTTATTTTTGCACATCCAATGTCCATTATGTTTAGAACATAGAAATATAAACAATGCATACTGATAGCTGAAACTTTATAAAATCTAGCTATGGAGCATTTCAAATATTATATATATCATTAAAAACCAGTAAACACTTAGACAATCCCAATATCACTAACAATCAACAATTTCAACCTGTTGTCAAGGCAAGTTCCTTTTAACAATAAAAGTGGAATTACCATATAGTAGACATATATAAATATATTATGATGGTAATTCACATTGTGTTATTTAAAATAAATGAAGTTATTAAATGTTTGATTATAGAATCAAACTCAGCTAGTATTTTTTAAGAGTAAATAAGTGCTTTGTTTAAATAATGTTTCTTGTTATTATTATTTGAATTGATAAAATGTCACAATAGAAAAAATTATAGATTAGATGAATAATAATAAAGAACAATTACTTAAAAATAGCAATAAAAAAAAGGAAAAAATAATATTTATAAGGATATAAATATTTACTATGGATTGTTATATTTTATGTTGTGTGAAATATTTATTATATTAGGTTAAATTTAAAAAAAAACATACAGTAATATTTATTGCAAATTTGCTTTTATTAATTTTTTTTAAATAAACAACTGGTCAGTGTTGTATTTCCAATTTTAAACAATGGTTTGTATTTCACCACTGTTAAGACTGTTGTTAAGGGAAACAACTTTTTTCTCAGATAGCAACTAGATAAGAAGCTAATCATTCTTTTTTATCTCTTCATTTAAAAGAATAAAATCTTACTGAAGGTGTTGCTAACCAAAGAAATGAAAGGCTAAGGAAGATAAATTTGAAGTCAGGAAGCTAGTTTTACTGCAGCTGTCAGTTTGCCATCTCATCTAGGCATTTCAAACAAAAAGGATAACAAAGCTGAAAATAATGCCAAATGTCAACAAGCAAATTGTCATTTTTTGTACATGTCAGATTATCTCCAAATTTTATTGCATCGATCAGGATTCAATATTCTTTCAAGTTCTTGGAAATTAATGGGAAAATCCTAAAAGAGTAAAAGTGAAGAAGAATCTACTAAAGACATTTGCCTTCTTTTGCTAAAAAGAAAAAAACAATTTATAAATGGGTATTTTTTGGTGCATTTGATAAAAAAAAAAGATAAATGTGTAATTTGATTGCAAGAATAAATATTTTCTTTTTTTTATAACATTCATAAAATAAAACAATCTCATGAGGTAAATGGAATTTTTTTTAATGTTATTAATATTGTCGTTAATATGTTGTATGTGTATTACAAATTTTAGAATTTTAACTGAATCAACTAATTTGTATATATATACTTAATGTTGCTATGGGGATTAATGAATTGTAAATATCTATTTTATGTTGATAATATTATTATTTTTTGTTTAGTAAAGGGTTTCCAAGATTTGTTAAATTAGTTTAGATCTATTATATTTTCAAATATAAAAAGTGTTAAGAAATGTAATCTAAGTAAAGTATTAATAGTTTAGATAATATCTATTTCATATCACAGGATGAAAACTTTATAAGAATATAAAAATCACTTATTCTAAACAAAAGAAATAAATAGTTTTGATTTTAAAATATGCATGCTTACTTTTGAGAATATTCTTTCGAATTACCAGTAGACATTTGTAATAATAAATTGAGTTTTGCATAATTACAAAAGTAAGAAGTACTAAGAATTTTGAAATAGTGAAGCAATGATTTAACGAACCATAGGAAACAACATATGTAAGAATCGATTAATTCATCAAATATTAGTAAAATAATAATGATTTATCAATAATCCTTATCAATTTATTAGTATTTAAGTATTTATTGTAACCTCAGAAGTCATCAGAGCTGTATACATTAATATATTTATTGTAACTTTAGCAGTCATCATATATATATATTAATATCTTGCGAATTTAAAAAAAAAGGATTTATTATTAAAATATACACTTTTGTGTTAAACGTGTTTAATATTTTATAAACAAATAAATTGTTATTTTTTTAAATTAGACTTAGTATTTTATTTGAATATAATAATATTTTTGCTCATTTAAATTATCATTTAAATATTAATTACACATCTTTATTTAAAATACTCTGCGATATGAGAAATGTTAATATTATAGTTCCATATATTCATTTATCTGGAGTACATTAAAACATCCCTTTGGCTTCAGAATAAATTCATTAAAACTATTGTCATCACAATATAACAATACATGTAATATTCATGGTCCTAATAGCAATTGATAATTAGGTATTTATTTCATATAGATGGTGTTCTGTAAAGCTGGTGCTCTGATTCAAATGGTAAGAAATATCTTTATTATCTAAGCACGTATGATATTTATCATTGAGATTAACAGGTTAAAGATAATAAATATTTGTTTATGCATGTGGTTGTATAACTTGGTATATGCATTGATCTATGTCCATGCCATATTTCCCAAATCTATTAATAATCATTTACTATTATATAATTTAGCAATTAAACTTGCAGAACATTTTCTTAATAAACGTACTATTAAATAATTTAGTTTCATAACAAAGTTTTCATCGATGTCCATTTATCGTTATTATACACACACGTATATATATAAAATTCAATTTTATTTAACTTTGAAATATGATATTATTTCATTGTTTAATGTCTCATTAATAAAATATGTACTCCTAAATAAGTCTAATTATTCTTTTTAAAATGATGGCAGTTTGTTTTTTGTGGCTCTTGCCATTCATCCAGAGTTTGAACCCAGCCTTATTAAAAAAATAAGTCCACAGGAGAATGTAAAGGCAAGTACATGTTTTTCTTTTTTATGGATTACAAATTATATTTATATATTAAATGTGACCTGGAGTAATTTGCATTGAATTTTAGATAATGGCACAACCTTTTTATTACTTATTAGCCATTAAACATACAAAATTTCTAACAGACTTGATTATACCTCTTTTGCTTTTGCTTTACTTTTTTATATAAATAAATATATGTTGTATTTAATCAATAGTATAATATGGTGAACCAGAAAAGTGACTGCTAATATATATATATATATATATATATTAGAGATAATAGATATATATATATATATATATATATATATATATATATATGTCTTTAAATTACTCTAATTTCATGTTTACTATTATTAACTTCTGCTTGATTAGTAAAACAAGAATATATAAGCGAGATATTATGTTTCTATTCTTGTATTATTATTATTATTTTAATAGTTATTAATGATATATTTTTATTTAGCTGGCATATTAATTTTATTTTCAATTAGCATCAATGTTGGCAAGGTTAAGCTTATTGGTTAGTCTATTTAGGGTTCATTCTATTCTTATTTCTTCCTAAACATATAAAGTAGAGGATTATTTATTCATAGCCAGAGAAATAATAATTTCATACACACTAAATTAAAACCAGTCTTCTGTTTAAAATATTAATGGCTATTTAGTGATATATATATATTAATTCTAATGTTTTCACGGATAAAAGATGTCATATTATTATTACTATTTGCGGGATATTCCGTGTAGTGTAGCATTTAGCTTTTTCACTACACGGAATATCCCGCAAATAGTAATAATAATATGATATATATATATATCTTAGTCTGTGAAATAAAAGTTCTCTAAATGTTGTAAAAAAGATCAAGAATAAAATGAATCCACCTATCTTGTAGCTCTGTTGTTTATCAGCATATTTTTGTCAACAATGTTTATAATTTGTTAAATTAATTTTAGTCTGAATTGCTAACAGTATTGACAAAAGTTTGCTTATAAGCATCAGAGCTACAAGAATAGGTGGTTTATCTTTGTTCAACATTTAGAGTATTTTTAATTCATAGCTCAGGGAGAGTGATTTTCTCCATTTGTTTAAGCTATGTTTAATATATATATATATTGTGTTGAGAATAAGGTTTTTTTTCTATAGCCACATAAAAATTAAACATTTTGAAGCAAGTCATATGTTTAACTATCAATAAAGCAAAATGAGTCTCAATAAATATTCAATTTTACTTCAACTACAGAAACATATATAGGACACAAGTTTAGACAAAGCTAATTGTGAAAATATATTTCTATTCATTACAGGATGTAAAGTAAACCTTATTGAAATTGTTATAATTTTAATATTCTCATAACAAAATTACTAAGTACTCATTTTGATAATTCTGCAAATATTACATCTTCACATTGTGTAAAATTATGAAATATATTGCATAAAATATTATGTAAACATTTCTCTGACCACTACACAAATAATAATAAATTGTGCAAAATATGTAAATTTGTTCTTTTAACAGACTGAATGATTTGGCATTGATAAATGAAGAGTATAATTGTATCTGCAGTTTATTAAAATGATTTGTTTTCCCAACCTACTTGAAAATAATTTTGACTGTTATTTGAATAAGAAAGTTCTATGATATAATTATAATTTTAAACGTTTCTATGATATAATTATAATTTTAAACGTTACATATTTAAGAAGCAGTAAAAATGCTGTTGAAATTAGAAATAAATGATGTGAATAATGTGTTAATCAAGTGAAAGAATTATTTTAATCAACTCATCAATAATGATACAAGGTGACTACTCCTAAGCATATAGTCACTGTATCTACACATTTATATTTAAACAAAAATATCCAACCTAGTAAAGTGAAAACATTTATTTGCAATTTTAAAAATTGAAAAAGTGTGTACCATAATAAAATATCTTCAAAATGTATAAAATATGGTAGTGATTTCGTAGCTCAAAAATATTTGAATTTTTAAGAATATATAAACTCATGAAATTGTGTTAACTGATTATAAATTTATTTAACGCACATTGATTCCGTAAGTAATATTTACTAAGGCAATAAATCTTTAAGCATGTGCGCTTGAAAATGCGATGGTAGGGACCTCTACAGGTCTTAACCACAAGTTTACGATTTTAAAAGTGTTTCTGTTGTTTATAATTTTCAAAATAGATAAGATTGCAATAATTATAGTGGAATATTATTATTATTCAATATAATAAAGGTATTTAAAGTATTTTGTTAAGTAGATTGCTTGTAGTCATAAATTAATCATCACTCAAATTGGTTTTAAAGAATAAAAACTACTATAGAAAAAACAAATAAAATATTGGGAACAAGCATTGTTTTATCTATTGCTTTTATTGATTTAATCAAGATATTTGTCTCAATTAATCAATCAGATAAGAAGCACTAGTTGAAATTATTTGCTTTTTCAACAATGTTTGTTGTATTCAGCAGCTTCTACATTATGGAATGAGAGGAAGTATTATTACAGGTACAAAATCTGAGGTATTTAAGATGAAAACTGCCGTTAAACAAGGTTGCCCCAGCATTATTCTTTTTTTATTTTTTATGTCAATGGTCGTTAGACAATGTTAATGAAACAGTTATCAACAAGCAATAAAGATTTGTTATTGGAATTAAAAAATTGAAACGATTAAGAAGTGAAAATAACTTTATATTTTTGTCTTTTGTGTTTACACGATTTTATGATTGTCCATTTTTGCTCTTTTCAAAAGACATTCAATAGAATATATTTTATAATTTGAGTGTAGTATACAAGACATTGTTTTAATAATTATCATATTCTTTCAACATTTAGCTTGGATATTTGTAACTTAAAAATATAAACCAATTTAAAAATCTTGACACTTTTATAAGTAGAATGATGAACTTAGCTGTTGAGTTGCAGTATGGACTCCATTCTATTGCTAACCTCTTTAAATATAGAGTATTTTATCATAGATAAATAATAAACAAAAGTAAATTATCTGTAAATAGAACTGTTATTTTATATAATTTATTCTGTGAAAATTAGACATGGATGTCATTGAGGCAATTAAAGACATTAGAAAATTGTTATTTACATGGCTTCTAAAGATGTAATGGCAATCTTATTAAACCAAGCAATTTGTTCTTTAATTTTCTGGATATGTACTGTAAGGTTCATAATTAGTGAATAATACCATCAATGGATTGACGTGCAAGACAAATTAACAATACAATGGTACTGATTTAGAATGCACTCATGGCCATTTGAATTCCAAGGACTGTCCAAAACAACCACTGACACACCTAAGTGGAAAATGACATTGAATAATTCATACATGGTTACAATATGACCATTTGTCACAAAATTGCAATTTACATCAATAATTAAAAATTAAAATGCCAATTTTATAGAAACCTCATGGGTTCAAGTGTAGATCCAATATCCATGTCAGAAGATCAAATGCGAACAATGCTATTTTTCTTATCCCCATTTTTTTCTAATTATATGCAACAAAAGAATCACACAACATTTCTGGTTAGAAAACATCTGATTAATTATAAAATTAATATGCTTTATTTCAACATATGTAAGTATATATTGTAAAAAAAAATTGTATTTTGGAAGTTATAAGTTTTTAGTATTTTGAAATTATAACTTGGTTTGATCAATTTTATGTTATTGCAATGTGTGGTTATAGACATATATTGTAATAATATTCATAGTTTTAGAAATTATAAGCTTTTAATATTTCAAAATTATAAAGTTGGTGTAATCAGATTTTTGCATTTTTTATATAATACTTCATATCATTGAAAACATTATTTATTTCATGTTAGCAAAAACATGCTCTCTCCCACATTCTTCATCGCTTTGCAGCATCATTATTGTAATAAAATTTGTACTTTAGATGTCATAAGCTTTTAGTATTTAGACTGTGCTCACCATCATTTTGAATTCTAAGTACTGCCCAAAACAACTGCTGACACATTCAAGTAACATTGGATTATTCAATGTCATTTATCACTTGAATATATCAGTGGTGATTTTTGGTGATCCTTAGTATTCAAAATAGCAGTGAGTGCGGTCTAAATCAGCACACACTACAAATTTTCTAAATGAATATTTTACAATAAACTTAAGCATAGTTTTATGTTGGAATTAAACACCGTTTATTTGTAAAGATGTTATGAAAGATTATTTAAATGATGAAATGTTGATTGTTTTTATGAATTAATATGACAGAGAATAAAATAGATGGGAAAACTACAATTAGATATGTTTTGACCTATGTCAATGCTGTGTATACACATATATATTTTATTAAAAAATAAATAAAGATATGTGTGTACAGGTATTTAATATTGTTTGCTAAAATACTCCAGAAAAAAAATTAGTATGCAGAAAATAAACTAATTGCTGGAAATTTCAACAGGCTAATTTGCATTTAAATTTACTTTACACAAATTAGCAAAGCTGATATAAAATGTACAGAAAAGTTTTATGAAAAATGAATAAAATCTGTGTGTAAAAACTAATGAAAAGATAAACTAGTAAAACTTAAGTTGTTCTGGAAAGAAATAAAGAAGAGTTTTAGTCAAGAATCTAATTAGATTATCTCTGAATTATGTGTGTGAGCAAATTTTGCTTACAAAATTATAGAGTTGCAAGTTACAGAATAAAAAGACTTTATAGATATTAAATCTCTAAGTAGGTATCAACTTTCAAGAGATATATGTGACCTTGTTGTCATCTAGTAATTAGCAAGTTGATATTACTAATATATTACTAATACAATTATTATTATTCAGAGTAAATAAATTCTTGAAATTTAATTAAACTTTGGTTGTTTTATTTTATTTTAAAATATAAATTATTCAACTGTCAACTGATTGCATTAATTCTGGATATATTATTCTGTGAAGATTGACAGTTTAACATGTGAAGCTTAAATAAAGGGTTAGTTAGAAATGTTAAATTTAGCAGTGAAATGAAAATGCAGAACAATATGACAACAGGGTTTTATATACAAAATCCAGGTCAATGTCAAATATATATATCATTATGAAAAGTATGTGCTCATGAATGAAATAACAGCCAATAAATTTAAATTAGCAATACTATTATGGATGTCCAGCAAAAATATATTTAATGTGGCAAATCTTTGTCATTGCAAGCCACCTGATGAAATACTCTATGAAGTGCTACTGGTAAAACTAAATACATATTTTACAATAATGTTGAAATTTGTGGCACATCTTCATTTATGGTTGGAAAATATAGTCACAAAATGAAAATATACACCAATATGACTTCGTCTTAAGGATGTTAGTGAATAATTGTAAATTTAAGAATTATATCAATGAAATGCTGCTGAGTCAGTTACTATGGAGATTAAAAGATGTAATGCTTGGAAAAATATTACTATGCTAGAAGAAATTAATGTACAAGATCACTATGAGTATTATCTTATGAAGCCATGCTAAACCAAAATGAAAAAAAAAGTAATTCTTAAGAAATGGGTATAAATGGGGCAGAACCATGAGAGATGAATAAAAAGTTAACAAACACCTCTCCTATTTGTTATTTTTGTAAAAAAAAAACAAAAACAGATAATTTATAACCTAACTGCAGATTTAAATTGGACGAAATGTTTTAATTGTGGGGAAAATATCATTTATTAAAATCATACAAGACAAATAATAAAGCAACATTTACAGTGAAAGAAAAAATTAAGGGGAGCAGTGCCTAAATAGTTCACAATGATAAATGAATTGAAAGATACTGGTGATATGCCAAAATTAAGTATGCAAATGTTTGATATATTATTAAATATATATATATTGCAAAAAAAAAATAAAAATAAAATCCAGCGCAAAATATCAAATGAACAGAAAAATGAACTAGCGTGCTATATATATATATGTAGAATTTGCATTTCGTTGTTGTGTTTTTTTTATACTATCATCTAAACAAAACTATTTTTAGAATTATTGTTGTTGTTATTATTATTTACTTGGATATGGAATGGCCATATTCGTTTAGTATAATAGATGATGATGATAATTATATACTCACAGTTTAGTTATTATTCGTATACATGAATCCATAAAAAAATAATAAGTGTGGATTTTTAATATTTTTATGTATTTTTCTCTTTCAAATAAATGTCAGTTTAAAAAAATCTAAAAATTTTATTGCCATTATCCATGGGATTTCAAGATCTCATGTTACAGATAGTTTTTTATTCCTAAAAAGTATACGTAATTGCCTCGGTTTGGATAGCTACGAACATATGCATATATAATATTTTGCACACATACACGTATAAGTATACAAATAAGACAAATGATAAACAATTCATCTTAAATATTAATTATTAATGAATATAAAATAAAGAAATTAGCACTATTTAAAAAAGAAATGTATTTCTGCTTTGAGATAACAAATATTATTGATATCAAATTCGAGGAAGTTTATATCTTTCTAATATCTTCCTTCACTTTCTTAGAATTCTAGTTAAAACGACTAGTAATAATAACGTTGATAATTCATATGTTCTTGAAATTAACAACTGTTGCCGTGCTTTGCTATTGGCCTGATCATTTGCTATAGCGGTAGACTAAATATATTCTGAAAGTCATGGTCCATGGATCGCGATCTGTTCTGCCATTCAAATATTTATGAACTTTAAAAAATAATTCATCTGGTTATTTTTATTTATTTATTATTTATATTAAATTTTCAATCATGAAGACAATTTAATAATTAAATATGTATTATTTTTCAGTTTGCTTTTTTTTAAAAAAAAAAAAAAGAAAACAAAAACCGGAACCGCATTTATAAAATGTAAGGAAATAATATTGTAATATTTTTTTAAAATATTAATTTTTGTTATTAAATAAGAATTATATATATATTTTAAAATGTATATATACTTGATTCATTTTATTTTACTTATCATTTTAATTTAAGAAATATATATTTTTTAAACTGCACATTCAATTAATACGACTCTTTGAAAAAGTCGATTTAGAGTGTTTAGATTTTTAAATTTGGGAAACTGATATAATATACCTTCTAATGACGTAAAAGGATTATTAATATTTAGAATGAAGTCCAAAATTATTGTGTTGCAATAAATTGTATTAAAATTATGTAAGGATAACCAACTAGTCCTAATCAGTGATCAATAATACTATTTAAGCTTGGAATCTTCCAGCGATTGAGTAGTGAATAAATATGATTAAATAGCACGTGATAAGCAAACAGTCAAGCGATCTGTGAGAAATTTGAAGGACATCCATCCAGTAAATTGCAGACTCGCGCAAAAATTTATTTTTTTAAAAACAATATGATATCATATGACCCTATCTTACATAACTTACACCATTTAACATAATATAAGGGGGAAAAGAATTATCCGCTGAAAAGTTATTTTGTCTTTAGTTTATTCTTAGTACTAATTAAAATTGTAGCAAACACAGGTAACTATAAAAGGTATATTATTTGTTAGTGAAATGAGTGGTGTATGTAAAATATGTTATTCAATCAATTATAGCAATGATGCAATGATAATGCATACTATTACCTGGGTTCAAATCCAGATGAGTTAAAATTTAATACTTTTTAAAAAATTATAATGAAGATGTTTTACACATAATCATTCCATAATCAAACCATTCAATATTAATAATTAAATGGATAACCTACCTAGATAGTAAGACAAAGTATGAAACTATCAAATTTTTATTTCCCAATAAATTAGCAACGTTGCTGAATAATGTTTTTTTGCATTATTTTTCTATGAAAAGCTGGTTATTTAAAAAAAAACTTTGTTTTTACTATATGTTGCAAAAAAGCTGTTCCATTTATCTAAATACCTATCGCTATTTGTATTATAATCATGTGATATATAGTACATGAGAATAATGAAATCAATAGATAAATTTTCCTGAAGAAACTAAAAAAAAATTAGTTCAATGAATAAAAAATTATCAGTCTATTATGATGGGGCTTTGACATCACTTGAACTACAAAACAGCTTACTATTATATAAATAAATATCACCATCACAACAAATATCCACCAAACTACATTACAGCTATTTTAAATAATTTATTAGTTACTTAAAATTTTAATAATCTCCATTTGATTCTGTATTGTTGATTGGGCTGGCAATGTAATAAACATTGAAAGTTAAAGACTATGAATTGAGATCCTGTTCACCACTTCTAATGATTAAATTTCTTAAAACTACTGTGCAATAAAATTTTCAGGCACTATTATTACTAATATTATTACTGAGCAATATGTTCTCAAAAATTTTAAGTGAATATACCGTGATGTTTTTACTTATCGAAATATCTATATTTTAAAAAATATTTATTTGCTTTTATTAAAAAAATAAATTTTTTAATGTATTTTATTTATATATTGGACTATTTCCATCATCTAATATGAATATTGATTGTCATTAAAACAGGCAAAACTTTCTATACATATTTCCACTCAGTGCAAGCCAAAGTAATCAATGGATGCCAGAAGGATTGTGCATAAAATCTACATCTAGTGCCTACTCATTGAATATCCCCAGACTTGTTTCTGGCTTGTCATCTTCATCAGTGAGTAGCCTTGGACTGAGAGCACTGCACCTACATCTAAGATCTAATGCAAGCCTCCAGAAGGTATCTTTTAGCTCTACTTAACTACAAAACTATGAGTCTTAAATTGAAAACACCATAATATTTTCAATTCAAGCTCATTAACCTATATAGTCATATAGGTCTGAACTTCAGTACCTATACATTTGGTGTTTTGGGCACTTTAACAACTATAGCCACCACTAACCTATTAGGCAGGATTAGTTTTAAGCCAATAAACATCACATGATTACCATTTCTTTTGTTTGCTTATAACTGTTATTAAAACTGGAAAAACTATACATATTGCCACTCAGTGCAAGCCAGAGTAATCAATGGATGCCAGAAGGCTTGTGCATAAACTCCCCATCTAGTGCCTACTCATCCAATATCCCCAGACTAGTTTCTGGCTTGTAACCTTCATCACTGAGGAGCCTTGGATCTGAGAGCACTGCACCTAGATCTTAGGAGTGGCAATATATGTATAGAGAGTTTTGCTTGTTTTAATAACAGTTATAAGCAAGCATAAGAAATGGTGATTATGTGATGTTTATTGGAATATTGATTGTCTTTAGAAAAATTTAACTTTAAATATTCCAAGTACATTCAACTGTTAATAATATTACAAAGGTTAGTATATGCACAACATTTCAAGAGATAATTTTCTCTTCTCTTCTTCTGGTGTTGCTGACCTGACCAGTGACAGTACTAGCATAGGAATTGAACCTGGATTCTTAGATTCTTGAGTATTGACTTTTTTTTAAGGTAACACTATAACCAAAGAAAAAAATCCAAGAATCAAGAATCTAAGTGTCCAGGTTCGATTCCCATACCAGTACTACCACTGGTCAGGCTGCCAACATCTGAAAAAGAGGTGAGAATAATAACTCTCAAAACACTGTATATACTAATCTGTGTGCTATTACTAACAGCTCAATGTTTTGAATATTTAAATAAAGTTAATTTTTTCTAAAGACATTCAAATACTCATCTTAAATGGTGGAAATAGCCCAATTTATAAATACAACAAAAACATCATCATCATCACAAACCTTCAGGAAAACAATAGTGTGTTTGTATAGAATCCTTGATTTAAATTAATTTCTTTTTAAAAAGAATAAAAAATATTGCCAAGTTATTGCTTCAGGTAGCATTTAAACACAAAAGGTAATAGTTTGCTTAATTATACTTTTTTTTTACAACAACTAAATTGTATATTTACTTAAAATAGAATCAACAGGACTATAAGTATTAATAAATTGATATATATTATGAGGACAAACACTTTTGAATTACATTAACTTTTCTCTTATAGGTTTGGAAGTTTCAAGAATATCCCTTTAACTACTGAAAACATGTCAAGCGTTATTAGCTGAGAGCTCATCGCAGCCACCGTACAAGCAAGTAGTTGGTTGTAGACAGTTGTGGGTTCGCGTCCCGGCCAGTGCTATGACATATGAGAAAGAAAATATTTCTCTTAAATAGCAATTTCTATAACCCTTCATCATTGGATTTTAATATTCAAACATTATTCTGGATTAGAATATAATAAATTGGACATTGTTTGTTTAAAATATAATATTGTAAATGAAAAACATTTTAAAAATTCATGTCTAAAGTTTGTAAATATAAATAAAATATTAATAAAGTAATACATAATAAGTTCAAGGACTTATTTCTGGTTTGATGATATAACGGAAAGACAGCATAGCCAATAAAAAAAGAAAAATTAACAAAATCATTCTTAATTGGAATTACTTTTAAAATATGAATAATTAAATGTGAAGTCATCATGAATCTATACAATTTTGTTTTAAAATTTAAAATTGCATTTATAATTTTTAAGATATAACAAACTTAATGAAATACTGTGTTTAATGTGTTTAAAAAGGAGAATACCAATTTTACTGCTACAATATTTTTTACCATTATTATTGAAATTAAGATATTTTTTAAAAAAAAAAAAAAAACAAGACCATCTTTAAATAAAGTCATTAGATAATCTTGCATTTTTTTTGTTTTTAAATAACTACTATACAAATATTATGTAAAAAAAGAATTATAAATATTTAAATAAACTAAGCAAAAAATCCATTTTTTGCAACAACTGTTTTTCATCAAAAATCTTCTGAAAGTAAAGAAGAAAGAACCTAGCAATCAAAAACTCTTAGGCAGGGTTAGATTATTTTAAATTTTTTGATGGTTGAAGAATATTAATAAGGATTTTTTTAAACCAATAAATCAATATTATTTATATTTCATTTTCTGTCATCAGATGAACAAAAAATTACCAACATAATGCTACAGATAGACACAGAAGATTAAAAAAAAATAAAGATCTAATAATGCTCTCTCCAGATTTATAGCAGTGAAAAAAAAAATCAAAAACACAGCAAACATAACGTATGTAGTCTACTTTCATTAAATGTCCTGCCATTTGAAAATAATATAAATAATACAGTAATAATTAAAATAACAGTAATAAGGGACTAAAATCTCATGATTACCATAGATACTGATGACAAAAAAGCTATTGATTAAAACTAATCAGTTAACACTGCAGATATTATGGTAGATCTGTCAGATACAATGTTTTTTTCTTAAATATTATTAGATATAACAGATGCATAGGTTCAGGATCATGACATGCTGCACATTTGTATAAGACTAATATTAAACCACATTGATTAGGATGTCAGTTTGGTGATAATGTATGTTTTTAAGAATATGTAATATTCACTGAAAAAAATTCAAGTCATATGTCACAGGACTTAATTTAATAAGCTTGGACTACAAATGTAATATAATAAACATGTCAATAGCTCTTAACAAGCTTTTTCTGAATATTCCTAGTCTCAAACTGATTTCACTGATGACAGCCAGAGATAGAAACCTGTCTGATAATAGGAATATTCAGAAAAGCTTATTAAAAGCTATTACCATGCTAATATAAACTATGTAATATTCAATAGTTAATTATATCTAGGAAACACCATGAAACTCCTATGTCATTATTGGTTCAGTTATGAAAATTATTTATGTTTTGAACCTTGCAATATTTTTTGTGATAACTGTTAGAAAAGATTTTTTGCAAAGACAATTGAAAATTTCTGACTAATTAATGTTAAAGACATTTTTGAGTTGTATTTTTAGTAATATTTATGTTCCCATTATTTGAAAAGAATTTTTTTTTTTATTCTTTAGATTTTTATATTTCATTGCTTAACAATTTCTACATTTCACCTGAAAATAAGTAGAAAATTTTGTTATAATAAATGCAAATTTAAGTAATTTGATTATTTTTTTTATGTTTCACTAGACATTAATAATAAATATATCTCATAGATAGACAAATTCATATCTTCCATTACAATTATTTTGACCATAACTTTCATGAGATCAACTAAATTGATTAGCTATCATTTACCATTTTTATTTGCCAAAAATGACATATTCAATGCCATTGGAAAATATTCATTATTAGATAATTTTCCAAAAATAGTGTAAGTTGTTCTCAAAGAATATTTTTTGTAATATGATGAAAACCCATTAATTTATTCATATTGATATTTAATGAGCATACATAAATAATAGTATTATAAAATAGTCTTGGAGCAAAAAATTTGAGAACTCCGTATTGTCAACATGTTTATTAGTTACAAGTTGGTAAATTTACAGAAAATTAATTAATAAGATCATGTAATTCATAAATTCTAAAATATATATAGAGCCACATCTATATTCACTGGATCCATATCTTATGATTCACTTATATGCATTCTGGAAGAATATTAAATATAACATCACATGATCACCAATCTTTTGGCTTATACAAGATGTTTAGACAGAGGCTAAACTCTTCATACAGTAGTGCCACTCAATGCAAGCCAGAGTAATCAATGGATCTGAGGCTCCTCACTGACAAAAGCCACAAGCTAAAAACTAGTCTGAAGATATTGGATGAGTAGGCACTAGATAGAGATTTTATGCAAAAGCCTTCTTACATCCATTGATTACACTGGCTTGCACTGAGTGGCATTACGGCATAAAGAGTTTAGCCTCTGTATAAACATTAAATATAAACAAAAAATCAAAATTTGTAAACAAAAACAAATTTAATTTGTTATTCAACATTGGCGTCATCCATATGCTTGCAATTGTATTAATTCACTTAACATGGTTACATATGGTATCTTTTGCAAATTTTTCATTCCTGCAAGACTTGGTGCAAAGGGCAGAGGCAAACTTCGGAGCTTACAATCATAAAACAGTCTGCTTTGTCAGATTTCTGCTGAACAATGAAACTATTTGAGTATTATTATTATTTATTTACTTATTCAGAAAACATGATACAATCACGTGAAATCCATATAAAAAAAATCTTATATCAGAAATTAAGTTATGACAAATATAAAAGTAAAAAATTATTTAAAATCATATATAAATAAATCAATTATTTTATATAGCGCGAAGTTTTATAAACTGTAATAGCTAAACAGCATTAAGCTGTTGCACATGCGCTTTGCAGATTTTAACTATAAATGACTGAATACAAACACTTCAAACACATGATAAAGTCTTGGCCATTCTGTCTTTTCCCAAAGACTTTATCATGTGTTTGAAGTGTTTTTATTCAGTCATTTATAGTTAAAATCTGCAAAGCGCATGTGCAACAGCTTAAAATCATATAATAAATTATAAAATTTGTAGTTTTTATGAATAATATCTTAAGAGCAGTATTAATATTTATTCGTAATAATTAAACATTGATACTACTAAATATAATCTTAACGAACTTTGGGTGCTCATCTCCTCTGTCAAATGCAATAATTATATTAAAATAAAAGGAAATATAAAGTTGTAAAATTAAATGCGCATGCTCAAAATGACTCATATTACATTACTAATGGGTTCGATTTTTTAGAACTACTGTTTTGTTGACTATGGATTTATTTGATGGTAGAAGTTGGAACTAAAGTAAATTTGACTTAATAATATAAAAAACACTACAAATGAGAGAATGGTGCTGTTTATTGATAATTTGATTGCTCTTGGGCTTCAAGAGCATTTATGAGATTAATTTCAAACGCCTTTTTAAGAAATAAAAAACGTGCATTTTTCATAGTTTATTTTTACAAAATAATTATACAGGAATTATTCAAAAGGAAATATTTTTGTAATTACAGCTAGATTTTATTAAAATATCTTTTATTTTTGAAAATAAATTTACACTAGAATAAAAAAAAATGAAACTCTGACTGCTAGTGCTCTTCCAAACATCTTAATACAAAAATTTTGTAATATTTTAATAATATTAAACTTGAAGACAAAATTTTAAGCTTCTTAATAAATCAATAATAATTTATCTGAGTTTTAATAAAGATATCCAATTAACCAATCTTTTATTAATTTTTTTATCGTCATTGGTGCAATTGTCCAATAAAAAAATGTTATTGTCCTCATATCATATTACACTATTATTATTATTATTATTATTATTATTATTATTATTATTATTATTAGTAGTAGTAGTAGTAGTAGTAGTAGTAGTAGTAGTAGTAGTAGTAGTAGTAGTAGTAGTAGTAGTAGTAGTAGTAGTAGTAGTAGTAGTAGTAGTAGTAGTATGTTTCAAAGCAAAACTTTATTGAGTCTAAAAAATTACAGAGTCACATATAGTACTATATTGATTTGTTACAAATGCAAAACAAATTACAAAAACTTTCAGTATGTAAGTCTTTATCAATTCTGCATACTTTCTTTCTTGTTTTTAAATTTGGTCTTCTATTTAGTTCAGTTTATGCTTGCATCTCATTGAAGTTGGAAAAAAATCTGATGCTGAAAATGTCATCATCTATCATATTAGACTTTATATTTTATAGACTGGATCTTTGTTTCAAGTGTGACCATGTGGCTGCAAACACATCTGGTTGAGCTAGGATGCTGTCTCTTTTTCTGAACAGTTCTAGTTTTATTGAATATGTTTCTGGGTGGCATCGAGGGTTATTAGCAAGTGCAAAAGTGCATCTGGTACACCAGTAGGCATAAAGGCTATATGTTGCTGCATGAATAGCAGGGATGTTGCCTTTTTTAAATGTATTTATTATTTCATCAATTGAAATGATAGCCTTTCTGTATGTGGTAAACATTGTGTGACATATTGTTTCTAGTGCACTGCAGGAATGAAGAAATTGATCTTGTGTCTCTTCTTCTCTATGACAAAGCCCACACATGGGGTCTATATTTGTGTAGAATCTACGAAATCTGAGGAAATGTGTTGTGGGTAGAGCATTAAGATTAAGCTTAAGTAGAAAATCAAATAATTTTGGTTCTAATGACCATTTTTTGAATTGTTGCAGTAGTTGCCTGTTGTCTATCCCAAGAACTGATGGATGTAGATTAGGTGTCTGGTTTGGTTTTAGTATATTATAAATGTCCCAGTATGTATACTTGTTGTCATTATTGAGTGATATTTTGTTGTATATTGGCTTGAGTTCTTCAATCAGTGTGGATAGATATCCATATGAAGGGGGTGGTCTGTCTGTGGGTATTATACTAATTACACACCCCAGGTCTGGAAATCTTTTTATGGTTGCTGTTATTAGATTTACTGATTTCGGTGTGTAAAAAACATTGATTAGAGTCCAAGTCCATTGCTATGTGGTGGTCTGCTCAGATTTTTTAAAGAGATTGCCACTGTCTTTCTCTTCCATATTAGTTTGTTACAGATTGATGAGATTTTGGATATGAATGTTTTTGCAAATTTGATTATAGGTGTGTAGTAGGTAATTTTTGTAATTATAAGTTGATTAAATAGTGCTACCGTTGCATATATTGACAGGTATGACTTTTCAAGTGAGGTTGTGATTTTTTCAGCATCTTTTTTTAATTTAATTTGAATTTTTTGCCCCATTCCGTTAGTTCCAAGGTAGAATGGGAAACCAAGGAAAGCAGATGGTTTACCATTAAACATTTCTGTACAGTGCTTGCCTGTGTATATTGACCATGCAGCAGTTTTATTTGTGTTAATTTTTAACTTAAAATTTGAGATATAATTCTTGATTATCTCTTGTAATATGGGTAGGTTCTTTTTAGAGGGCAGGAAAATGGTTACATCATCCATATAGGCTATGCATGATATATTTAAAGCAGTGTTTGGGATTTGAATGCCTTTTATTTTTTTCTGTATCTCTATTAATAGAGGATTTATATATATTGTAAAGAGCAAGGCACTGAGGGGGGATCCTTGTGGGATGGATTGACTCGGTCTGAAGGTTGGTGAATTTTTCCCATTCAATGTGATGTGAATTTCATGGCTGAGTAGCAGATTGGCTATTATATATAGTAGGGATGGAGGTATTGTTGTTTTTTCAGCATATCTAATAATTTGGCTATAGGCACTGAGTCAAATGTTGCCTCAATGTCTAGTTGAATTATAATTGGTGCATATTTCTTACTTTTTTTTACTACTTTGATTATTGTTTTGTACATTAAGGCACCCTGGCCAATGGATGATCCTTTTTGGCATATTGTGCTGATGATAGCACAGGGAGTATATGTTGTTCTATTTTCTCCTTTATTACTCTTTCAATAATTTTTATTCCTTCTTATTATTATTATTATTATTATTATTATTATTATTATTATTATTATTATTATTATTATTATTATTATTATTATTATTATTATTATTATTAATACTTCCGGTGTTCTAGATTAAAGACGTGTTCAATTTTTTCTCTCTTGCTTTTGTTTTGTTTTACTGTATTTTTATTTATAAATATTAAATTTTATTGTGTTCAGTAAAATAGGATTTAATTGGATTTGCCTATAAAATGTCTTTCTGCAAGATTTGTCATGATTTACTACCAAAAAATGGAAATTTTGTTTCGTGTATGGGCTGTAGCACCAGTTTTCATTACACGTGCTCAACGTTAGGAGAGGCTACCTATAGACGAATGTCTTTAAAAAAAAAGCAGGAATGGAGATGTAATGTTTGTAGAATTCCACCTGATAGTAATGGTTCTGTTATGGTAAATAATAGTGATTCTTCGAATTTGATTTTAAGTGATATTTTGGAAAAATTAAAATTACTTCCGGTTATACATACGGCAATTTCAGAGCTTACAATTACGGTTGCGAAGCTTCAGGTTGACGTGGATTTTTTGCGGGGTAAAGTTGATAAAAATAATGATAATTTACTACGATTGTCAAATATGTATGATTCTTGTGAAAACGAAATCACTTTGTTAAAGGAAAACATTGATTATATGGAACGTTCACGGTTGGAATGTGAAATTGAAATACAAGGTGTTCCCTTTTGTGAAAATGAAAATTTATCTTTAATTGTAACGAAGTTGGCGGAAAAACTTGAAATTGAAAACTTTACTACTAATTGTATTGAGAATGTTTATCGGACGAAATCTAAATCTAATAATATAGCTGGTTTTATTGTTACTCGTTTTGCTTCGCGAAATTTAGCTAAATCATTTTTATTGAAGAGAAATGTTATTAAATCGGTTTCTGATTTTTTGTTAATGGAATCTAGTCAGCGTGTATATATTAATCAACGTATAACTCCACATATTAGACAGCTGTTATGGAAGGCTAAGCAAAAAATGCGTGAACGTAAAGGTATGGCTTTTATACGTAATGGATTGGTTTATATTAGAAATGATTTAAATTCTCCGGGTGTTTTAATTAAAAATGAATCTGAGTTGTCAGCGTTTTGAAATTTATTTCCTAAAGTGAAGCTTGATGCATTTTATTCTCATGATGAAACTTTGTCTAATTTAAATGTTTTTCATATGAATATACGAAGTGTTAGATCTAATTTCGATGAATTTGTTGTGTATTTAAATGATTTTCCTGCCGGTTTTTATGATGTGATAATTTTAACTGAATCTTGGATTTCCATTGAAGAACAGCATTTATATGTTCTGGATGGCTATTCAAATATTCTTTCTCCTCGTGCGTCTTCACGTTCAGGTGGTGTATTAGTTTTTGTGAAAGAAAACATTAAATTTACGTATCATAATCCATTTCTTGCCTCTGCAGAATGTGTTTTGATTCATCTGAATTTACCTTGTTTTGTGTTAATTATTGTTGCTTTATATAGATCGTGCACAAGTATCATTTTGGATTTTATAGCTGAACTTGATGTGTTATTGTCTGATTTACATACTACTTCAGTAATTCTTATGGGAGATTTAAATATAGATTTATGTAATAATCTACATGGGCCTACCGTACGATATTTGAATTTGCTTTATAGTTATGGTTTTAATCAAGCTATTTTTTCACCTACTCGTATTACGAAATCTTGTCAATCAATTTTGGATCATATATTTGTCAGACTAAACCAGAATCAAAGTTATGAATCGTCTGTACAAAATATTTTTATTTCGGATCATTTTGCAACTGTGTTGAGATTATTAAATTGTAGACCACATGTAAATACTCATTTATATATTAATAAGTTATCACATAATAAACTAAAAATGTTATTATCTGATCAGAATTGGGATTATGTTTTTGCTCTGCATGATGTTGATTCAGCATTTTTAAAATTTCAAGATATTTGTAAATCTTTAATTGCAAAATCTATGGTTAGTTTTAAATTGACTAGCAAAAACCGCAAGCGCTCAGCCTGGATAACGAATGATTTGATTGGAAAAATTAATCAAAGAAATCATTTAAAATGTTTGGGTGAAGATTTGTTGACTTTGAGGAAATTGAATACTGAGATTAAATCTGATATTCGGAAATTAAAATTTCAATATTATCAAAAATATTTTAATGATAAAAATATTTCTTTGAAATGGAAGTTGATAAATTCTCTTGTAAAGAAACCTTTGTCAAGTCAACTTAAATTTATAAAACACAATGATAATTTGATTGAAGTAGAAAATAATGAAAAATGTGTTGCTGACTTGTTTAATAATTTTTTTTCAGATCTGTCAATAGATAAAACACCAGTACAAGAATTGTCTTTTGCTGATTCTTGTGTAAATTCTTTTTTGTGTACTGATGTTACTGATTTGGATTTGTCTGGTAAAATTGATCTCTTAAAGAATGTTCATTCAGCTGGTCTAGATAAGTTAACACCAAAGATTCTTAAGGAAAATAAGTCAGCTTTCATACCTGTTCTTGTTTATTTGTTTAATCTTTCCTTAAATGTTGGTTTGTTTCCTACTTGTTTGAAGGTTGGTTTTATTACACCTGTTTTTAAAAAGGGTGATCCTGTACAGCTTGACAATTATAGACCAATATCTATTATATCTGTAATATCCAAATTGTTAGAGATGGTGGTTAAAGAGAAAATGATGTCATTTTTATCTAAAAATAATATTTTATCTGAACATCAATATGGATTTATTTCTGGTAAAAGTACCTTGGACACTTTCTATAGTCATGTAAACAATTTGACAACTTCACTAGATAAGGATTTTAAAACTGTTGCTATTTATTTAGACTTGTCTAAGGCATTTGACTCTGTATCTCACAAAATTTTACTTAAGCGTTTATATTCATATGGTTTTCGTGGTGGATTTATTTCATGGTTTACGAGTTACTTAAAGGATAGAAAACAAGCAACAAATATTTCTAGTGTTGTAAGCTCTTTTATAACAGTTAACCATGGTGTACCACAAGGTTCAGTTTTGGGTCCCATTTTATTTATAATTTATATAAATGATTTATTTTCTTTACCTTTAGAATCTAAGATTTATGGTTTTGCAGATGATATTGCTTTATCTTATGCTGCAGTTTCATATAATTTTGTTGAAAAAATAATTAATGATGATTTAATCCTAATTAGTAAATGGTTAGCATTTAATAATTTATCAATTAATCTGAGTAAAACAAAAGCTATTAATTTTTCTTATAGGTCAAATATTCATTCAGCTTAACATTACTATTTGTAATAAGTATTTTTGGCATTGTAATAGCACTTGTACTTGTGCTAACATTTCTTTTGTTGATAATATTTGCTATCTAGGTATTTTTATTGACTCCAGACTATCTTGGTCAAAGCTATTGACTTCCTTTGTTCTCGTTTACGTAAATTAAATTATATGTTTTTCTACTTATCTAAATTTTTTCCTCGGTCAGCTTTGATTACTTTATATATTTCTTCTTATCAAAGCTTATTATGTTATAATATATCAGTTTGGGGGAACTGTTCTACTTTTGCAATGACTACATTGTCTGTTTTACAGAATTATACAATGCGTATCATTTTTGGTAGATCACGTGCCACATCTATTAAAGATATTTATGCCACTTTTAATATACTAGATGTTTTCCATTTGTATAAATATAGAGTAATTCTTGATATTTATTGTAGAAAACTTCATTTGGATACTAAATCTTCTGTTGTAAATACTCGTTTATCTACTAAATATCAGCTAGCTTTACCTAATTTTCTTAAAACATCTAGTAGGAAGCAATTTAGTTATAATGGTCCTAAATTATTTAATATGTTTATAAGAGATTGTTCTGTGAATTTAATGAGCACTAGTTATTTGATTTTTAAAAAGCATTTATGGCACTGGTTATATTATGCTAAGCATTAGTTTTATTTTGTTTATTTTATTTTTGTTTATACTGTATGTTATGTAATTATTTACTACTGTTATTGAATTTCCAAAAGTAATATCTGTATAATTTTTAATGTTTTATGTTATATTTATCCTTTTTTTTTTGTATTTTATTAGTGTTTTTTAGTAAATACTCGTTTATCTACTAAATATCAGTTAGCTTTACTTAATTTTCTTAAAACATCCAGTAGGAAGCAATTTAGTTATAATGGTCCTAAATTATTTAATATTTATTTATAAGAGATTGTTCTGTGAATTTAATGAACACTATCTTATTTGATTTTTAAAAAGCATTTATGGCACTGGTTATATTATGCTAAGCATTAGTTTTATTTTATTTATTTTTTTTTTTGTTTATATTATATGTTATGATGTAATTATTTACTACTGTGATTGAATTGCCAAATGCAATATCTGTGTGATTTTAATATTTTATGTTATATTTATACTTTTTTTTTTTTTTTGTATTTTATTAGTGTTTTTAGTTGTTACATTTAAATTCCTCACACAAGATTTTTCTTGTATGGAATTTATCTCACTGTATTATACATTTATTGTTTGCTTCATAATGAATAAATAAATAAATAAATAAAATAAAAATATTATTATTATTATTATTATTATTATTATTATTATTATTATTATTATTATTATTATTATTATTATTATTATTATTATTATTATTATTATTATTATTATTATTATTATTATTATTATTATTATTATTATTATTATTATTATTATTATTATTATTATTATTATTATTATTATTATTATTATTATTATTATTATTATTATTATTATTATTATTATTATTATTATTATTATTATTATTATTATTATTATTATTATTATTATTATTATTATTATTATTATTATTATTATTATTATTATTATTATTATTATTATTATTATTATTATTATTATTATTATTATTATTATTATTATTATTATTATTATTATTATTATTATTATTATTATTATTATTATTATTATTATTATTATTATTATTATTATTATTATTATTATTATTATTATTATTATTATTATTATTATTATTATTATTATTATTATTATTATTATTATTATTATTATTATTATTATTATTATTATTATTATTATTATTATTATTATTATTATTATTATTATTATTATTATTATTATTATTATTATTATTATTATTATTATTATTATTATTATTATTATTATTATTATTATTATTATTATTATTATTATTATTATTATTATTCTATCAGCTGAAATACGATGTTTTAGAAAGTTTTTCATTTATAAACTTAAATTTCTAATAAGTCAAGTATAAATTATTGATTCATAATAAAGAATAATGGTTGTAATACTAAAAGAAAATGTTTAAACATTAACTCAAACTGTTACAATGTGATGTTATGATGTAATGTGAAAGGGTTAATAAACCATTACAATATATATATAATATTTAACTACAGGTATATTGTCTATACTGAATTTAATGTAATAAAAAGGAATTTGAATGCAAAAATTCCAGGCTCCCTACATCTATCCATTCCATCTTATATAATCAATACATATGACCACATACATGTGAAGAAGGTAAGTGATCATATATATATATGAAGTTAAAATGGATCCTACAATATGATCAATATTTTTAGAACGAAAGAATATTTAGATATGTTTTTTTAACTTTAAGGAGTATAGATGATTTGCATTAAACATAGTGGCAGGGAACTTGAAATTAAAGAGGTCTGATTCATAAATATCATAGATTCATAAATGAACAGGAAATCTATTATTACTCAGCTGAATGCGTTATTCAACATACATGTTAACTATATAATTTTATATCTTTTTATTTTTTGAATATTTTACAAGGATGAGCATCACTGAATTTGCATTATGGTTGAATTTAACGTTTTAAGTATTTTGTGTATATATATATATTAACTCTTCAGTAGTATGACATTTTCATTGCTCTCCCTAGTAACAATTTTTGTAATCAGTCATAATTTGTTTCAGCATTAAACAATTATTATACACCTGGGTCTCGTTTTATGCGATAGATAGGTTCCACAGAAAACACATGCAAACGAAATTGCACAAAAATATACATAACTTATCTTGAAAAAGGGGGGATACAGACTGTGATTTTCAAAAATCACATAAAAGCAAAGCACCAATGTAAAATTACTTAAAAATTCATGCACAAAAAAAAAATAAGGAAATAAAATATGACTAATAAAAAATTTCAAATTTGAAAAAAATTGATACAAGACAAACTTTTTTTAACTATAATATTTAATTTTATTCAAAACAATATATTTTTATGCATAATTTACAGTAATTTACATTTTTATACACGTTTTAATTATTATCACTATTTGCCGATAAACAGGTTCGTTTACAAACTGGTAAAAAATCAGATTCTTCCCAAGAGGAAATATAACTAGCACCAACATCACTCTCACATTGTGTTAATGGTTTTCTGGTTACAATGAAATTAGTAATTAATCTAACAACTAAAAATTAAATTCTTATTTTTGTCTTTAATTTTTTAATTTTCAATTTCAGTTGTTCCCACTGCTACTACTCACCTTTTAAAAATAAACTTGCAGACACTAAATGATTAATAATTGATTACATTCTTTTTTAAAAAGCAAAAACAGAATGTGATTTGAAATGCAAAATTAACACGCACAATGTTTGAACAAATTTACTTTATAATCTTGTAAAATTTAATGTGTGTATACATAAAATGTGGAAATCATGATTTTAATTTCATTATTGCATAAAATCTTACTATTATAAAGCACTGAAAATATTGAAATTACTAAGATGAAAGTCGAATTCCAATAATGTGCTATTACTTTCAATATATGCAAAATTTATTATTTAAAGTAATAGCGCATTATCGGAGTTCGACTTCCGGAGAAACGTGAATCGCGTAACTTCAAAATCACATTAAATAAATCCGCGTAAAAAGAGACCCAGGTGTATATTAGAATTTAATAAATTAGAGTGGATTATATATTTCAAATAAAATCATTCTTAAAATTTATATTTCAACTTTTCACATATTGGAAAAATAATTATAAACAGAATATATAATGAAAACTAAAAAAAATTGTCATCATTCAATGGGGGACAGGAAAACAATCAATAGAGTGCTTCCAAAAAAGTCAAGAAAACCATTTTTAACTTAAATTTAGTTTTTAAAATAGGAAGAAATAAATGTGAATTCCTGTTAGATCTACAAAATATTGTAATTTAAAATGCAAGATATTATAATTTTTAGAATATCTCAAAAGGCCCAATTACAGTGTTCATAATGATGTATACAGCATAATCATACTGATTGTAAGTTTATTCCTTATGATTTTGCTAATATTTTTAACTTTTATTTTTTTAAATAAAACATAAACGTATAAAATAAAAATGTAATCTTGCATGCTTTTGTTTTTATTAATTATTCTAGACTTATTGTGTAAAATTAATGATGAATCTTTAACTCTTTCATTTAGCTTAAGTTTTGACTCATTTAATTATTTTCCATGGTTGTAAGCTTTCAACTTTAATTTTAATAATAAACTGCCATTTTATATCACAATGTAATAAATTTAGTTTAGTTTAATAGATGTTTACATTTACAAATAAAATGAATTCTAAAAAAATCATATTGAAACTTTTCAAATATTGAAATTAAAAAAATCTTTTTTAATGAAATTTATATTTAAAATAGGAATGAATACATATCAATGTTTGATAAATCTATCAAATTATGCTTGATCATATTTTAAAAAATTACAATTTTTAAATTTTGCAATATATTCTAGCAGGTGTCAATATTTGTGTATTAATGATCAGTTTGAAAAGGTGTTTTAATCAAAACTCCATAATTTGCTTTATCACAATTATACCGGTAATTATGATCTTCTATTTGTAAAAATAAAAGTTATGTATAAGAGAAATATGTAATTACATATATTATTCATTTTTAATAATTATTATAAAATTATTAGGTAAAATAATTATGAATGTTAATAAACATTACAAAAAAATTAAGTTTTTAATCATTGTAAAAATTTTCTTTAAATATTCTCTCAAAACAAATGAAGGAGGAATGGATAAAGTCAGATTTCAATTGAAATTTCTTTGAAGTCGCAACATTTTTGATTATTCTGACATCTACAGACTTTTTTTGGAATTAAAATATAAAATATACTGGATTAGTAGATCTAATATAAAAACAATTGTGAAATATCTTGATAGATGATTGTACAGGTACATTGACATTCTCTATTTCTCAGATGAATTCATTATTGAAGAACATTCTGGTTTTATTATTCAAAAATATTTTTAAAGTAATCTATAAATGGTTTAGAAACTGGATTACAAAGTACTAAGTTGATCAAATGTGTGGAGGTAAGACTAAGTTATTTTTATTTTATAATCTATTCAAAAACACCGATTTTTTTCGATTTTTTTTAATTTAAAAAATCAATATTCATTAGTCATGTTTTGACATTTTATAAAAAAAAAAAAAACAGTGATCTATCACTCCACATGACTCTACAAGTGATGTCTTATATAAACATCAAGTAGTGATATCTCTGACTGATGACAATGTCCTTTAATGTGATATTTTTTAATATTGCCTTTACTATATTTCAGTAATAGATTAACCACAGTTTTTTTAGAAATCATCACAACGACAATAATAGTAATACATATAAAGATAATAAAATAAATAGTATAGCCTTTTTTCTGTTATTCAAATCAATTTCCATAATTATAGATATTGAAAAAGCCATTTTAAACTCCAATATCGGCTTCAAATATACTACCATTATGATTACTAATATTATAATCAATTCAGTGATGAAAAGAACAATAAGTCAGACATAAGTATGTGCACTCAATAAATTAATTACTACTCTTCAATAGTTTATAGAATGTTCAACAGTAAGATGGTAATATTAACTCGCTGTAAATCGCAAGATTTCACGTACGTTGATTTGTAAAGAAAATAGTGGACTTAAACAGTAGAGAAAACAACTTCACGCTTGCAAATCAAGATGCTTCAGATTCGCATATATAATTGGACATTTAGGTTAAAGATAAGTCAGCCACTCTTATCTTTATAAACGTTGCTATCTTGTGTCGTGGTTTGGAAGGTCCCTCTGTCGGCAAAATGTCTTGATTATTACGAATTTTAAAGCGCATTGAACACAGGTTAAAATCTGTTTAAAGTATTTACATATGCTTTCTGTGCGCTCAATAAATTAATTACTACTCCTACCATATTTTGTTACTTTAAAATTATTTTATAAAGATTCTTCCAATTTAATCAAACAAGGTAAATATGGAATCGTTTATAAAATAAAACTTCAAATTCGCAATCCAATTTCAGAAAACTAATTATTAATTATGCTTTATGTATGCATCAAAACTAAGATTCTTAAATAAAAAAATATATTGGATATATAAAAGAATACAAATGCTACACAAATGCCCCAAAATTATAAGACTTAATTAAAAAGATATTATTTTTTATAATGTTAGATATAATCAACTATCACGCTATTATTTTTAGTGTGTCTGATGGAGTTATTTATGATTATTGAAGTAGCAAAGAGATTGTTCTGCATACTCAATTAAATCAATACTTTTTATATCCCCTTTATAGCAATAATTTATTAAATATATTAATATGATGTGAATAATTCGTGGCTATTTGCATGTAATGGAATATGGGACTGAATAGACTTAATCTTTTCTCAAAGATGTTTTATTATTTTTGTTCATTATTAAGTATCAGATTTTGTCATTTCACTAAATCTTCAATAAAGTTAATATATGTGTTAAAGTAAGATAAACCTGAGTATAATCTATAAATGATGATCGAATAGTCTTTTTCTCGTTGGTGCGGTTAATCCTCGCAACGTCTTTAGCAAAAAGTCTATTTTTTACCTTCATTTCAAGCACAATCCTTATCGCATATATATATGAGATAGTAATTGTTACATATCTTCTGTTTGTATATCAATTAATTAACTGTTACAAATCTGTAAAGATAACTTTCTGCTTAATATATATTGTAGAGGAAAAAGACATTTTACATAATCTCACAAACTTTTTTATACGGAAAAAATATATCGTCTTTTTACAACTAATGCGTGATATATTTTTTAATGAAATGATTCCTGATAGACGTAAAAGTTTCCTGTTAAATCATTACGCATTTTACAAAGAGAGACATTTAAAAATATTTATCGCAATGATTGGATCCGGCAGAAAAATAATCATTTTCTTTTGTTGCTTTAATATTATACATCCCTGGCCTGCAAAATATGTTCACTGGGTAAGTTTATTTTGACTATGGTTTATTTATTAATATTGTTATTTTGAAAAAAAAAAATAACTACTTGTTTATGGCTGGCAAAAATGTAGTTTGTAAAGAAAATTATATGTATGCACGTTTGTGTATACGTTGAGCATACACACAAAAACATACATTCAAATATTCACAAGTAAAACTCATAATTGAACACAGAATAAAGATCTCATAAATAAAACTCATAGAAGAATAAAGGAGAAAGAAGCACTCGTTAGGTTTTCGAGATACTGCAAGTGGTGAGAGATTAAATTGGTTTTTCATTCTTGTTTTACCTACTAACATAATTTACATAACTATTTATTAACCAATATTGTATAGTTAGCTATGACAACCACGAGTCAGTTCCCTGAAAAATGTCTAAACCTCTTGAAACAGTAAGGAAATTTACTCTGTTTATATTTAATACCATGTCATAAGTATGAGAAGTAAATAAATTACCATTATACAAACAGCACTTTCATTATATGCAAGTATACAGGGGTAAAGATAAAATAGCTTTAAATAGCTGGGTTTTAAACGCTTCTTAAGTAGCCGTTCAAAAATGAACGGTAAAACGAAAACACTAATAGAAGGATTAACGACTTTTAGATGGTTTTTTTATTTTATAATTTTTATTATCTTTATTTTACATCCATTCCACATCAATTGCTTAAAACATATGGTATAGATAAATACTCTTCATATAATAGAAATATACGAGAGATAGTGACCTGGATCAACTGATGAATGTTGGTTTAGCACAAAATGCTTCTTGGGGAATCATTTGTCTTTTAATACAAATCTATATTTATATGAATTTAAAGAAATGAGGACGTATGGAGGTTGTTTAATATTATAATAAATCAACACTAGTATATTATAAATACTGAACTTTACGATGTAATTAAAAAGGATTTGAACACAGACCTTCAAGTTTCCTTCAGCTATCCACTCCATCTTTTATAACTGATATACTTGACCCCATACATGTAAAAAAGGTAAATGATCTCATATATATATTTCATGATGAATCAGAACACATCAGTTGGTCCAGATCACTTTCTCCCAACACTGATTATATATATATATATGTGTGTGTGTTTGTGTGTGTGTGTGTGTGTGTGTGTGTGGGAGATGATGATCTAAGCCAACTGGTGAATGCTGGTTCAGCATAAAATACGTATATTGGAGATACATTTATTTTTTTCATATATGTGTGGTCATGTGTATTGGTTGTATAACATAAAGTAAATAGCCAATGAAGCTTGAAAGTCTGTGCCTTTACCTGGAGTATATGAGCACATACATCTACAAAATATAAATAAATATCAAGATGTATTTCAGGCTAAAACAGCTTACCTTAGTTGACCTAGGTAATTATCTTTCAAGAATATTTTATCAGTATCATATTGTTACAGATATAACTGATAATCTCTTTTCTAGTAAATGAAGCAACATATTTATCTGAAATATACAGTAACAAGAGTGTGAGTACACGAAATTGGGTTCTAGTAGAACAAATTGTATTAGTTCAATATATATATATATATATATATATATATATATATATATATATATATATATATGATCACTAGTTTGAGCTTACCAATAGCTCTAAATCAAGCTTTATTTTATAAGTGTCAAAAGAGAAAGAATTTAAATTCTTTATCAGGCATCCCTATATCCAGACCAATTGTTTTCAAGCTTGTGTCTCACCTCAGTGGAGTGCTGGGACTCTAGAAACTAGATATAAAATACTAACTCAAAAGTCAGCACTTATAAAACACGTTTCTATCAATTTGAAAGCATGAACTTTTCAGACACATAAATGTCTTCAAATCCAGCCTCACAAACCACTTAGCTATATGGGTCTGAATTCAACACAGTTTCACCATATACTAGTAGCCTCTGCAGTATAACATCACAAAAGCCTTCAATGGTACCTTATACTAATTAAAACAAATCATAAATTTTGTTACTTGCTTTTAAACTTACATTTTATGATCACTAGATGGAGTTTACTAATAGTTCTAAAGCAAACTTTATTTTATAAGAGCCAAAAGAGAAATAATTCAAAATCTCTATCAGGGGTCTTTATCTCCAGACCAATTGTTTTTGAGCTTGTGGCTCACCTCAGTGGAGGGCTGGGACTCTAGAAACTAGATCCAAAATAACAACTAAAAAGTCAGCTCTTATAAAATACTTTTCTATCAATTTGAAATCATGAACTAGCTTAAAAGCAAGTTATGAAATTTATGACTTGTTTTGATTATTATAAGTGTACCTTTGATGTATCTTTCAATATTATATTGCAGAGGCTATTACTATATGGTGAAACTGAGCTGAATTCAGACCCATATAGCTATCTGGTTCATAAGGCTGGATTTGAAGACATTTACATGTCTAAAATGTTCATGCCTTCAAATTGATAGAAACTTGTTTTATAAGTGCTGACTTTTGAATCGGTATTTTAGATCTAGTTTTTAGAGTCCCAGAACCCCACTGAGGTGAGCCACAAGCTTGAAACCAATTGTTCTGGAGATAGGGACCCTCAATAGAGATTTTGAATTCTTTTACTTTTAGCACTAAAGCTTGATTTAGAGCTATTGGTAAACTCCATTTAGTGATCATAAAATGCAAGCTTAAAAACAAGTTACGGAATTTATGACTTGTTTTAATTATATATATATATATATATATATATATATATATTGTAATGGGAACACACACCATTACATTATTTATTTTAAAAATTAGACATTAAAAAGAAAAGTTCACATATAAAAACTTCTTTTTTTAAGACATAAAAATTGAAAGTTAATAGTCAGTTAAACTTTATATATATATATATATATATATATATATATATATATATATATATATATATATATAAATAAATGACACAGATGAAAAATTATTAAAAGAAAACTTTATTAAAAAAAAGAAAAAGGTTTAAAACTAAATATTAAGAAAAAAAACTTGAAACATTTAAGGATAAAAGGAATGTACAATAAATTAATTAATGCTAGTGTAAAATGGAAATGATTATTTTAATTAGTCCAAGTGAACTAGCTTTTGGGCATTTTAAATGTATAAGTAAAGGTCAGATAGGAGAGAAAAAACAATAGACAGTAATAGCCAATAAAAGAAATCCCTTAGGAAACGGACCTCGATGAAAAGATCATGATCGTCATGATGTAATGTCCACTGGATCTGATAGTTTACAATAAAAGGAAAGGTGGAAATAATAGAGGGATGAAAGGAAGAGATGTGAAAGCAGAAGTGTGCTAGAATTGAAGGAGAAGGAATTGGAAAGACACACTCTTTAATCCCTTCAGTTTTGCTAAAAAAAAGAAAGAAATGACCAATCGTTTTCCTATCTTGCGAATCACAGGACATCAGGGCCCAGGAAAGTACCAGTTACCATAAAGGACCAATGGCTAACTGGATACCAATCTCTTCAGGATGGTGTGGGAATTCATGTTCCAAATTACAAGCAACTAAAAAATATGGACTTTTTAAAACCGTAAGAACAGAAGTTAATTCATGAACATTAAGTATAAAACTTCCCCAGTGTTTAAATTATAGCAATAATATTTCCTATCTGACCAAACTAAATTATTTATTAATTATTTTTATGAAATGTATTATTTGTTTGTTAAATCATTTCCATTAATTTATTTGTCCGTTCTTTTAAGTTTTTATTATGATTTTTTTTCTGTTAAACTAAACTCTATAAATGTTAAATTTACGTCGGGTGTGAATGGCTGCATAGATTCGTAAAGTTATGTTAGTTTAAGGGAGAGTTAATCTTGGGTTATTTGTTTTGTAGTTAAATTGGGTTAATCGATTGGATATTATTGGTGTAATTAGTAAATGTAGCATGAGATTCACTATGTGCAGGATCCTATTATACGCCACACTTGGGCAAAATAAGTCCCATATCTCATTGACCATCGGAAGCAGATGGTATTCCCTGCTCCTTGATCACCCCTTTTTAGCCTATGGAATGGGATAGTAAGACAGTAAATGCAGTCTCTTCCTATGGAGTTTTATTTTTTATTGTTCTTCTCGCCAGACAGATGTAGTATTCCTGTACTGGACAAGAGTCAATGTCTGCTATAACCATGCTGCTCAGATGTACATTCATGACAGTATGGTATTTGTGCTGTCATATTCATACTGCATTGAATACATCAATGTATCAGATGGATTGTCGTTAGTTTGACTGCGAACATTTGGCCTAAGGTTAAATCAGGGATAGAATATTTTCTTTTCAAATGCAATTTATGTAGTCTATTCATACTCTATACTCTAATAAATATTAAATTCATCTGTGTGAACTTCTTAAATAAAAGTTAAAACATAAATTAAATTCTAAAATCAAAATCAAAAGTGATACTAAAATGATTCTAAAACTTATATATGTTTAATAAATGTGTGTGTGTGTTATTACTGGCAGTGGCTTCTTTTATTTATTTTTTTATATTGAAAAATATTTTAAGAATTTATATTTTATAAATCTCTGTGTCTCACTGAGCTAGTGGCATGGGCTGACAGTCAGGATAAAACATATGTACAAGTTGGATCTTTAACAGCGTGTATCTGCCTACTCTATAAATTTTCCAGATACCACAGATATGGTAAGACTCCCCAATATCCGACCATCATAATATATATATAACCCTGAGATAAAAGTGGTCAATCTTTTAGCTCAATGTAAAATTCAGACAAAACTTTTGTGGTTTTCAAGAACAGCATATGATTTGTTTTCGAAATGCCAATTTTAATTCACAATTATTTAATAACAATATTATTATAGATTATTTTCTAATTGTTATACGTGTTTTCCATTTATTTCAATGATTACTTCTTAGATAATCCATTAACATATATATATATATTGCAATGGTCCTGACAATGAAGTTAGAAGAGAATGTCACCTCTAACTATGGATGAATCTGGGGACTTTGGGTAGGATGTTGGAGACAATGTGACAAAGCACATAACTTATGATTCCACCTCTCTCCAATAGATAAGCTCAACAATCATTTATTAAATCTAGATGCAATTTGGGTCAGTTCATCCATATCTTACCCCTCTTTTGGTTCTGTTATGCCACAGTATTTGACAAACTCATGGAAAATTCACCTTTGACTCCATTAGCAGAGATGTACCTATGCAGACTGATAATTATATTACCTTATAAAAGTTACTATTAGAGTCGTATGAACCTAAGATCTCTATGCTATAATTATAAAAGGGTTGTGTGGGTATATATATATATAAGGCATTGGCATTATTGATGAATGCAATGATTGATTTAATAATATATATATATAAGGCATTGGCATTATTGATTAATGCATTGATTGATTTAATAAACCAAAGACACTATATCAATGCAACAGATTTTATAACATTTATTTTATTTAAAAAATGATAATATTAAAGTTTTACATAAATCCATAAGTGTAAAACTGTATTTACAAATATAGATGATAAAAATAAAGTACATGTAGTTTAAGTGTAAATAATGAATAGCTATCATGTCAATAATTTAATAATCTACAGTTACCAAACCTGTGTCCCGATGATAGATATCCATATTGATAACTTCATTGTATACATGATTGTTTTAATGAACTCAAATCTAATTACTAAATTATATTTACATTTAATTACAGTTGTTTCAGGTAGATTGGTATGAAGACCCCCTCCTTTATTAATATCGTATGTAACTCCTATTATGATTGAAAAGTAGATTCACTCAGAGGGTTAATTGTTCATAGTAAAAAATATCTAAGATAACAATGGTTAGTGAAACAAACAAACAACATATAACTTTGTTCTGCCAATGTGTATGTAATTAATATTCTATAAATAAAATTCTTATCTCCAGTCCCAAATAATGATAACGAACGCAAGTCAAATACTATGGGAGGAGAATTAACCTAAATTTTATTACAAAAAATATTAAACTAAACTAAACCTTCTCTCCCTGCCTTCTTTGCAATCTCCTAAAGTGGACTGTTCCAAAATGTTGAATTGGAAAGTTTTACATTCCCGAATGATAAGAATGAAATAATAATAAAAAATAACTAGACGTACATAAGTGTTTAAAATAAAAATCACAACATGTAACAAACAATTTCATTAAATTAATTAAATAAGATTTGGTGAGTCAACAAAGTTCTTCATGGATTACAGTTTACGCATTTTAAAAATTTCCTTCATGTAGATATAGACCACTAATCTCTGCTTTTCAACAGCACATTCCAAACAACTCTGCATTGGCCATCTGTTGTTTTTTATAAGATCCATGTACAAACATTCCATGCTGGGCAAAAAATAGTCTATTAGGCATTTTGAAGCAGACAATATGGATATTTAGACTCTCATCGTAGGTAGATCAATGATTCCACTGATGACAATCAATTGATTTAGCCAGACAGTATTAATATCAATGCATAAATGTTTTAAAATAATTCGCAGATCATTTGCTATGCTGGCTATGTATATACATCTTCTGGATTCTCCTTTGATGAGAAATTTTGTTTTAATTTTTCTTTTCTTTTAGAAATTTAAAATGAATTTATCATACTGCTTAGATTAAATTGTTCGTTCTATTTACATTAAAGGTTCTTAATTAATATTTACTGAGGCTATAACCTCGAGAATATGCATGTAAAATGCGATAGTAGGGACCTCTACAGGTGTTTAACTACAAGCTTATGCTATGGAAGAAAAGAGGGGAACCCTTCTTTACTTCAACCTACTTTCTATTTAAATAGGTGAAGCTGAAGCAGTCAGATCTGCAAGTGTGAAGCTATTCAATACTTCACTGATTAAGTCCACATTTCTTATTACACATTAATACTCACAAAATCTTTCGATTTACAATGAGTCAACGAGTTAAAGGTTCTTATAATTTCTTCTAATTTCATACTAAAATTATATTTATAAAAGTATCATATTCAAATGAAATCTTCATTTAATATAGTGTTGAAAACCTCTTGTTTAAACAAAATTAGCTTTCTATAGCAAACATATATTTTTTTAAGAAGAAAGGGTTAGAATCACATTTGATTTTATAGTCAGTGTCATTTCTGTTTCTTTGTACATGAAATCTTTCAATTCCTCTTTGCTTGCTGTATTTGCCTATTGTTGGGTAGATAATATCATGATAATCGATTCAAGAAATTATGTAACACATTATTATTTCATTCTTATACTGACCATTACCATGGCTAACCTATTCCAGTCTGCTTTATTGTTTTATTCACATTTATGACATACAATACATTCAACACAAGTTAAATGTCGTTTATATATATATATATATATATATATATATATATATATATATATATATATATATATATATATATATATATATATATATATATATATATATATATATATATATATATGCAAGATCTTTATTCATAAGAAATAAAAAAAAAAAACACTTTAGTTTTTCTTTCATTTAAATATTAATTTTTATATGTATATATTATTTCCCTTCTGTTAATATTGAACGAATATAATTCCGAATAAATGATAAAGATGTACCAGATGATTGAAAGAATGCACTATTAATATTAAAATTTAAAAAGTGATAAAGAAGACATTAGAAATTACAGACCTATCAGGTTTTTATCAGTTTTATGCAAAACTTTTTTACCAAGATAATTACAACTCATCTAGAGAGAACATTGGATTTCCACAAACTAAGAGAACAAGCTGGATTTAAAAGTGGTTTTAGTACAGTAGATCATATCCAGGTATTGGGAGAAATTATAGAAAGGACAAATGAATATGAGTTGTCATTATGTTTTGGATTTGTAGATTATGAAAAGGCATTTGATTCTATAAGCATTTTTTCAGTGATTAAAGTATTGGATCATCAAGGTAAAGATGCAGGATATTGTCATATTCTGAAAAATATTTATAAAAATCCAACAGTAATAATTAGATTACATAAAGTTAAGATTGAGAAGGGTGTAAGACAAGATGACTCCCTTTCTCCAAAACTTTTTACAGCAGTTTTGCAAGTAGCATTTTGTGGATTAAAATGGGAAGTTAAAGGAGTAAAAGTAAGTGGAGATTATTTTTAAAACATTTAGATTCTGAAGACAATGCAGTTGTTTTGTTTCTTTCTTTTTTTTTTGCAAATAATGCTCCAGAACTTCAGGAAATGTTACAAGTTATCAAACGAAAGTAGGACTAAAGATAAATCTTAAGAAGACTGAAAGAATATGATTTTCTTAAAAGATAAAAATAAAAATTGATTATGATGGTTAGAAGTTTAAAACTATGAATAGCTTGATCAGATTATTTCTACAGATGAAAACGTAATGAATGAAATTAATCAGATAATTAAGCTTGGCTGAAGTGATTTTGGCAAAAATGACTTAATATTAAAAAGAATAATGTCTATGTGTTTGAAAAGGAAGTTTTTTAATAATTGTGTTTTACCAGTTCTTACTATGGATCTGAAACTTGAATACTTAACAAAAGAGCAATACAGATACTTCAGATCATTCAAAGAATTATACAAATAATCATGTTAGGTAAAAAGAGGAATCAAAAAATAAAATATATGGGTGAGGGAACAACAACAGATATTAAAGACATTATTGAGAAATTGAGAGACTAAAGTGAAAATGGGATGGACATATTTCTCAATGAGATGATAATAGACGAACAATTTAAATCTTAAATTGGATTCTAAGAAATTATAAAAGACCCAGTAAGAGATCACATGTAAGATGCTTGGATAAAATAAGAATGTGTGCAATAGTGATGTGGACAGCAGAAACTAGAGATGGAGAAGATGTTATTGAACATAGAGAGACTATCATCCTGCAGTGGAGTGATAATGCTTGATGATGATGATGATGAATGACTGCTCTTACATTATCTAGAGTATTAAGCCATGTGTAATTTCATTTTTGGCTTAATATAAAGCACATAAATACTACTGTAATTATTAGATAACCTAATTTTATTTACAGATGTCAGTTTCCATTTATTGTTGCCTAAAAAATCATAGTCGCAGTTAAAATTTTGTCTAAGATTATTAAATGAAAATATTTTCCTTATATTTAAAGATTTACATTTATAGTAAGTCTATAAAATATTAAATTAATAAGTATACATCTCTGCATGGGATGCTTGTGAACTCAGAAAGTTTTTATACTTCAATTTTTTATATATAT